>JBBBDQ010001510.1:757500-1348813 GCA_037127315.1 Ascarosepion bandense | reverse complement strand
GTGATTTTTAATGAATTCCTATAGTAAAATCACAAGTCGGAGATTCATTCCAATATAGAACTGATCTCCATTTTTCATCCTCATTATAATTTCTTCTTTGTTTATCAAATCCTGATTCGGTATGAATTCATCCCTTCTCTCCCAACTATGGGTTAATTAGTAAGACTTGTATCGCTAAATCATTATTATCTCAAATAAGAAAAATAAACTGCAGTGGTCACAAAGTGAGGGATATATATATATTTTTTTAATCATATCACCCCGAGTAAGGCGGTAACGACACTGATCTGCCGGGGGCTACGTAAGAGTGAAAAGATTGGAAAAGAGAAAACCGGAAACCACATCCTGAACAGGGAACAAGGGATGAGCCTCTACACCTGTTCAATAGACGTGGGTGGTGTGTGAACCAGGCGATAGTTTAGTCTATGTACTCCAAGCAGGGGATAACATACTTGAAGGACCTGATCAGGTGAATGACGGAACGAGGGTTGCATGGTGCAACAGGAGAAAGCGTACTAAGAGCCACCAGGGACAGGGCGATGTGGAAAGCCATGACCGCTTACGTCCTGAAAGGACATGGCACATAAAAGAAGAAGAAGGAGAAAAAGATATGGATTTGATCCCTTACTGTATATTCGCATTATAATTACTTGTTTGTTTATAAAATCCTGATCAGGTATGAATTCACCTCTTCTCTCCCAACTATGGGTTAATTAGTAAGACTTGTATCGCTAAATCATTATTACTTCAAAAAAGAAAAGTAACTACTGTGGTCACAAAGTGAAGGATCAGTTTATGTATTAATTGGGATATGGATTAGATCCCCCACTTTATATCCGCATTATAATTTCTTGTTTGTTTATAAAATCCTGATCAGGTATGAATTCATCCCTTCTCTCCCAACTATGGGTTAATTAGTAAGACTTGTATCGCTAAATCATTATTATCTCAAATTAAAAAAGCAACTATAGTGGTCACAAAGTGAGGGATCAGTTTGTGTATTAATTGTTATATGGATTTGATCCCCCACTTTATATCCACATGATAATCTTTTTGTTTATCAAATACTGATTAGGTATGAATCCACTTCTTCTCTCCCAGCTATGGGTTAATTAGTAGGACTTGTATCACTAAATCATTATCAGCTCTAAAAAGTAATATTACAATCTTAAAATAATTTCTGGCTTTAAATAACCTGCCATAGGTTGATAAGCCGTAAAAAAACGGATGTGTCAAATCAAGCTACATTCCTTAGACCTTTACAGCCGGGACCCGCGATGCCAAGTACTCATCGTCATTCTCTTCATATCCCATTGGTATTCAGCTTGTTCCCGGGAAATGCTACTTTCAGGAACTAATCTCTAGGGAATACTTCCCCGTTTAACTTCAGCTATTTTCATGTCAACTCTCATGTATGCTGCATATAATCGTAGTCTGCCCTTACAAAGTCGAATGTATCAATTGTTACCATTTTATATTTTAAATTTCGCGCATGCGCGTTTGCTTTTGAATTTGTCGACTGCACTGTATAGTAGCGTCAGTTGGGCACCGACTGTAAGAAAAAGAACACCAATTCACTTAGCAGCTGATCTAACAATGGATTCAGAATCAGCCAGTTAAGTGCCATACATGAAACACGCTTGGGCGATCTCGATAAAGACATGACTGACTGGGTAAAAGATTTTCCCGCTCTAGGTTGCCATTACTTTCTGCGATAGACTGGTTACCAGCCAAGGCTATAGAATCCAATCTGTCCTTGACTGGAATTCGAACTCGGTTCCTCGTTTCTTGTTCCGAGCCGATATTCACTGCACCACAAAGCACATAATCTTTCCAGTTCATGTTGAAAATGCTTGTCACTCTCTTGTAGAAATATTGAGGTCAATACTCACTGGGTGCCACATAATTTTAGCCTTGTGTCACATCTAAGCAACGCTTAGAAAAACCTTTGGGGGCACTCTAATGTTGTGTAATAGCTAGCAAGCTTTTCTCGCTATATCAGTTATGACTGAATAGGGAGTTTGATCCTCACTGGGTGCCACTTGCTTTCGGCCTTCTGCCACATCTAAGCAAAGCTTAGAACATCACCATACTGCAAGAAAGACGATAAGAATCAGTAATAGGAAAACTTTACCAAAAAAGAAAAATTTTGCTTTAATTATTACATATTAATTATCTTTTAATTTTAAACTATTTTTCAGTTTTCTAGTTATTACATCTGTTATACCAATATCGATTATTATGATGATTCTAAGTACTTCCGGTTCCACAAGGGAATGCTGGGAGCAAGAAAAGCAAACCTTGTTGCTGCTGCTCTCGAAAAGGACCTCTAGTCAGTCGTGGACTGGGGTAAGAAATGGCTCCTAAATATTAAAACTTCCAAAACGAAGCTCCTAACTTTTATCCACCATAGACAATCTCTCCTACGCCAACACCCTATCAGTATGGATCACGCTTGTCTCCCTGAAAGTAATACACTGCGCCTTTTCAGCCTCACTCTCTCAGCTGACCTCAAGTGGAACGATTACATTGAATTAACATCAAAATCCACTGCTAGGAAGGTCAGGTCCCTGTCTCGGGTCAGGAAGTTTTTCTCATCCAAATCCATCTTGTACATATACAAATCTAATATCCGCTCGTGCATTGAATACTGCTGTCATATTCGGTCCGGCGCCCCTGCTATTCATTTTGAGGTTCTCAACAAAATCTAAAAGAGAATCTGCAATGTAGTCGATCCCAACCTGGCAGCTCGACCCTAGTCACTTTCTCACCGACGAAATGTGGCTTCCCTCTGTCTCTTCTGTTTACTTTCACGGATTCTGCTCCGGCTAGCTTAGCGCCCTGGTGCCCTCTCTGCACGAATTTACTCAAGCTACTAGACTAGCAACTAAGTCCCACCCTTTAACGGTGAAAACAATCAAGTGTAACCGCAACTTCTGCTCTTTCAGCTTCTTTTCTCGCACTTCCCGCCTGTGAAATTCCTTTCCGTATACTTGCTTCCCTGATAGCTACAATCCCCAAGATTCTAAATGCAATGTCGCAATCTCTTATCTCCTTGACTCAATTGGAGTAGATAGACTAAACTATCGCCCGGTTCACACTCCACCCACGTCTATTGAACAGGTGTAGAGGCTTGTTTCCTGTTTAGGATGCGGTTTCCGGTTTTCTCTTTTCAAATCTTTTCACTCTTTTCTTTCTTTTTTTTTTAAATTGGAGTAGATAGACTAAACTATCGCCCGGTTCACACTCCACCCACGTCTATTGAACAGGTGAAGAGGCCCATCCCTTGTTCCCTGTTTAGGATGTGGTTTCCGGCTTTCTCTCTTCTAATCTTTTCACTCTTACGTAGCCCCCGGCACATCAGTGGCGTTATCGCCTTGCTCGGGGTGATATGATTGAAAAAAAAAAAAAAAAAAAAAAACTTCAATCCGTTCCCCGACACCCTCTGCCTTGTTCTCTCTTTACTTCTCTCTTTTCTCTCTACTCTCAAGCAGCTCTCTTCACACCAGTGTTCCGATCTTTTCCTTAGCCTTTCTCAGACACCTACTTTCACCTGTCCCTCTTTCTTTTCACTCTCGTATTATGTAACCCCCTGCCCGCCATCTCTGCCAATTTCCCGGATTTGTAGAATAAAACGGTTCTCGTGTAGTTAATTTGGACATTTCTCTTTCTTTTTTTTTTTCTTGAATAAATTTCTTGTGTTTTTGGTTCGAATTGGGTCCTGTTTTTTTTCTAGAAAATAATTTTCTTTTAAAAAATAATCCTTGTCTAAAAACATGTTGGAAAGATAAGCTACATGAGACTGAAAAGCTTAAGCAACACAAAGCCTTACTCCCAGCATTCCCTAGTGAGATACGGAAGTGCTTAAAAGTCATCTTAATAATTATTATTATTATTGATGTTGTTATAACAATGACTAATAAATAAACTTTTAAAATTCGATACATCATTTAAAAAAAACAGCATAGCGCAAAGAAGAAAAATTTCAAGCTTAACAAAAAAAAAAAAAATTATCCGTCAAAATGTTTGTGTCATTATTAAGAGAAAAGATCAAAGTAATTTTTATTATTTCTAAAAAAATTTAAATCTTTTCTAACACATTCGAAATTCTTCTTCTTTATTTTTATTTATTTATTTATTTATTTATTTATTTTTCGTTAGTGGTTAATCAAAAATTGTTACCAGAGCTTACAATGAATAATTTAATATTACGTAACTCATTTTATGCCGGTGAAAACACATTGGTTTGGAAATTCTTGCAAGAATCAAATAATTGTCGGATTTTAATAAAAACTTCAGGACATATTCACAAATGAATGACATTATTCTTAAAATTATTTTTTTTTTACATCTGTTACCTCCTATTTAAGAAATTAAATTTTGTTTCGAAAATTTTTTATTAGTTAAACGCAGGACTCTTTGGGGAATATAAATCATCATTTTCTTTTTTTTTTTTTTTTTGTTAAATTGTTTTTTCAAACATTTTTTCCGAAAACCTGCTCCGAATAGTAAAATAAAACTGCAATAAAACTATGAAATTATTTAATTAGGTAAGCTTTTAATTGTTTTTAAAAATATTTTTAACAGCTTTTTAAAAATATATATATTATATATATTAAGAACATATTCTGAAGAAAAAAAATTTCGATGAATAAAAATTTTTACATAAAATGTTTTCATTTTAACAATTTATACAATCTAAATTTTTTAAAAATTCTACAAAGCCTTGTTGCAGTTAGATTATTAAGTTATTAATTGAAGACTATATTTACTAATCGAAAATTGAAAGATTTAATGCAAATTATTCAGCAGGTAGAGTTTTAAAATGATTTTTTTAATTTTTTTTGCGTATAGTCTTTTTAATTATAGTATTTTTCTATTTTCTATTAATAGATCATGTGTTTCATGGTTTCTTCCTTTTACGGGAAAAATTTGGACAATTATGTCAATTCTGGTCAAACATACTAAGCTGTCATTTGACACTGGCTGTCATCCATCAATCGCACCTTGCTCAGTTCGCACCGCGGTGATTGAGAAATACTTTTATTTTAAATTTTATGCTATGAACAAGTAATACTTGCGTAAATCAGATTAATTTAACTTTAAATTTGCTAATTTTCAAAAAATAACGTGTCGCATACAGTACTGTGCAAAAGTATTAGGACATTTTATCTTTTATGAGGCATCAAAATAAAGTTTAAAATCAACCCTGTCCTAACACTTTTGCATACTACTGGTAGTGTGCAAAAGTATTAGAACAGGGTTGATTTTCCTAAAAACCTCACTGAAATTCAAATACAGGGAAAAAACACATACCTTTGCAAGAATTATTGAACTAAAAAGGAAGAGAAAGGAAGGTTTCGGAATTTGAATTAGCCCCCACAAAGCCCTGATATCAATCCTATTGCACATCTACGGGATATTTTGGATAAAAAATTGATAAATCTACTGTTACTTCACAAGACACACTTTGGGAACAACTGCAAGCTGCTTGGCAGGAGATACCATTAGATACATTGATGAAGCTTGTGATGACAATGCCTGACAGAATGAAAGCTGTGATCAAAACAAAAGGCTATTATACTAGATATTAAATTTATTTTGTAACAAGTATTTTTCTTGTTAAAGCATTTGTTGAGTAAATCAAATAAAATTACTTTAATTAAATTGTTTATTTTCTGTCAATATGCCTCATAAAAGATAAAATAGTTCTTGTCCTAATGCTTTTGCACAGTACTGTATATATAGTAGGTGCGATTGGTAAATTGTCGCAATTATTTTGATGCCTCATGAAAGATAAAATAGTTCTTGTCCTAATGCTTTTGCACAGTACTGTATATATACTAGGTGCGATTGGTAAATTGTCGCAATTATTTTGATGCCTCATAAAAGATAAAATAGTTCTTGTCCTAATGCTTTTGCACAGTACTGTATATATACTAGGTGCGATTGGTAAATTGTCGCAATTATTTTGATGCCTCATAAAAGATAAAATAGTTCTTGTCCTAATGCTTTTGCACAGTACTGTATATATACTAGGTGCGATTGGTAAATTGTCGCAATTATTTTGATGCCTCATAAAAGATAAAATAGTTCTTGTCCTAATGCTTTTGCACAGTACTGTATATATACTAGGTGCGATTGGTAAATTGTCGCAATTATTTTGATGCCTCATAAAAGATAAAATAGTTCTTGTCCTAATGCTTTTGCACAGTACTGTATATATACTAGGTGCGATTGGTAAATTGTCGCAATTATTTTGATGCCTCATAAAAGATAAAATAGTTCTTGTCCTAATGCTTTTGCACAGTACTGTATATATACTAGGTGCGATTGGTAAATTGTCGCAATTATTTTGATGCCTCATAAAAGATAAAATAGTTCTTGTCCTAATGCTTTTGCACAGTACTGTATATATACTAGGTGCGATTGGTAAATTGTCGCAATTATTTTGATGCCTCATGAAAGATAAAATAGTTCTTGTCCTAATGCTTTTGCACAGTACTGTATATATACTAGGTGCGATTGGTAAATTGTCGCAATTATTTTGATGCCTCATAAAAGATAAAATAGTTCTTGTCCTAATGCTTTTGCACAGTACTGTATATATACTAGGTGCGATTGGTAAATTGTCGCAATTATTTTGATGCCTCATAAAAGATAAAATAGTTCTTGTCCTAATGCTTTTGCACAGTACTGTATATATACTAGGTGCGATTGGTAAATTGTCGCAATTATTTTGATGCCTCATAAAAGATAAAATAGTTCTTGGCCTAATGCTTTTGCACAGTACTGTATATATACTAGGTGCGATTGGTAAATTGTCGCAATTATTTTGATGCCTCATAAAAGATAAAATAGTTCTTGTCCTAATGCTTTTGCACAGTACTGTATATATACTAGGTGCGATTGGTAAATTGTCGCAATTATTTTGATGCCTCATAAAAGATAAAATAGTTCTTGTCCTAATGCTTTTGCACAGTACTGTATATATACTAGGTGCGATTGGTAAATTGTCGCAATTATTTTGATGCCTCATAAAAGATAAAATAGTTCTTGTCCTAATGCTTTTGCACAGTACTGTATATATACTAGGTGCGATTGGTAAATTGTCGCAATTATTTTGATGCCTCATAAAAGATAAAATAGTTCTTGTCCTAATGCTTTTGCACAGTACTGTATATATACTAGGTGCGATTGGTAAATTGTCGCAATTATTTTGATGCCTCATAAAAGATAAAATAGTTCTTGTCCTAATGCTTTTGCACAGTACTGTATATATACTAGGTGCGATTGGTAAATTGTCGCAATTATTTTGATGCCTCATAAAAGATAAAATAGTTCTTGTCCTAATACTTTTGCACAATACTGTATATATACTAGGTGCGATTGGTAAATTGTCGCAATTATTTTGATGCCTCATAAAAGATAAAATAGTTCTTGTCCTAATACTTTTGCACAATACTGTATATATATTTTAGTTTTGCGAGATTTTGAAACCGAGAATTAACATTTGTTTACAAACCTCTCAATATGTGAATAATGGCCGATAAAATGAAAACTTTCAAAATGTTGATGTTCCAATTAATACAATTATAGCGGGTTATCCATTCCTTTCTAGGTTATAGTAGAAGTTCGTTCAAGTGAAGGGTAGTTTTATATTGTTGCAGATTAACGGAATTTGGCCTCGTTGTAGATAGCCCACTATAAATCATAGACTGATTATATATCAAGAAAAGCAAATTGAGTTGAAAAATAACATTTTATATATACACATATCAATTAAGGTTTTACAGTTAAAGTAATACTTGAAGTATAGGTCCAACGGAGGTTAAAAAATGTTCATGGCAATAAAATGCTGAAAGAGAATTAATGCTTAGAAATGTGGGAGCGCTGTAAGTAAGGAATGTCTTTGATGTATTCGCTCCTTAGGTCAGTAAGTAGTTTTGAGACAGCGAAGATCAGGCGAGAGGAAAGGGAGGCTAGGATAGTAAGCCGCTTGACTTAGGTCAAGGGGATACTGATTACACTCCTCTCTCTCTCGTCAGTCCTTGTGTGTCGGCCTGCGTCGGTCTGTCTTTTCATATCTTCTTTTTGGATCACAGCAGATCATTTGGGATTTCACACTTGTATTTGATTCTGGGCTTCCTATTGGCCGATAAATAAAATTCGCGTGGGCTCGCGAACTGGAAATTTAATACTTAATTAATTTTAATTTTCAACCGGAACATCCGCGAGAACCCGGATGCGCACCGTCGAGTTTTGGTCATTTGCTTTTTGGTTTTTGGTTATCACCACACAATTTTTAATTGAACTACACCAGAGTATTTTGCTTACTGGAAATAATAAAGTTAATCCCTTAATTTTCAATTAAAACTAAAATGAAAAATGAAAGCTTCAAGACAGATTTTTATCATTTTAAGAATTCCTTTTAAAACTTACGTTTGGAAAATTAGATAATATAATAAATAATTTCAATTTTTTCTTTATGGTTCTTTTTCCAGAAGCCATTGATACGCTGTCAATCGATGACTCAATAACATCTTTAATCAAGCGTTTCTTACGACCTGTCTCCTATTTGGAGAGAAAATGGATACCATAGTGTAATCTTCTAATTGAAATAACTTGCAGAACGCAGTGTATAGCTTCAGAATATCTAGTTCATGGGACGAGTGTATACAAATAAATCGCGGATAAACATTTATTCCTAGAGACGCCTACGCAACTTAAACGACTTTTCCTGAGAATAGAAAATTATTTTGAGAGAAAAAAAAAGGAAATGTTTGAGGAAACACTCAGCTTCAAAGATAAAACTATCGTCTTTTTACAAATATATTTTTAGTTATATCTAAATTTTTACACACACACACACACACACACACACACACACACACACACACACACACACACACACACACAAAGCACATACACACACACACACAAAGCACACACAAAGCACATACACACACACACACACAAAGCACACACAAAGCACATACACACACACAAATACACACACACACAAAAACACACACACAAACACACACACATAAACACACACACAAACACAAACACATATATATAAGAAAGTGAAAGAAAAGATTAAAACCCACTGTTCAAGCATTTATTTTCATAGAGTGCTCAATAAGTAGAGATTAACATTGTAATTTTGTTATTACAATGGTTTATAAAAGCATGATATCACTACACAAAACGTTCATATTTCAGAACAATACTGTTCTTCTTCAGGTGAGAATTTAAAATATTTTTAAAATATTTAAAATTATCATCTTATATTTTAAATATATTTTAAACTATCACCTAAGAAGAATTGTATTGTTCTGAAACATGAAAATGTTTGTGTAGTGATATAATGCTTTCATAAACCATTGTAATAAAAAAATTACTATATATATATATATATGTGTGCGTGTGTGTTTGTGTGTGTGTGTGTGTGTGTATTTAGGCTGCATTTTTTTATTGATGCATGTTTCATTAAATAATATGGACAAGTTTTGTCGATTTATTTTATGAATTTTTTTCCATATTGTCTGATGAGCTTAATAATATTATCGTTGAAAGAGGAAAGAAAATCACAATATTGATACATGTTTTTATTTAATCCTTTCTGAGCTTTCGGCTTACATCAGCCATTATCAAAGATGAAAATAGTGTTGGTTGAAGATCCGTTTAGGTGAAACCTTGGTAGGTTTCTTGGCTCACTAGGTTAGTTTACTTATTCTGCTCTGCTTAAGTATTGAGCGCTTTTTTGTTATTGAGTTATACTCGTCTCGGTTTTTTTTCTTTGGGCTGCGTACTGGCTCGGTCCAAATCACTTTGGCAATATAAAATATTAAGCAACAGATCTGTATAGACAACTCAATAGATATTATCTAGGGCTATATGATACATATATAAAAGAAAACACAACACATCATCTAAGGTGGCTATAAATTATAATTCATTTCAATGAACTAATAAAAAAATCTCATTAAACCACTTTTTATTTGGTATAAAAATTTTCCTAGAATATCTAAAAAGAAAATTTAACGAAATGGAAATCAAGTAACATGACCCAGAATAGAAATCTTTAGCCTCATCTTGTAAGGGACACCAAGGTTAGGGGAGAGTATACATATTTAGTATTGAGTTGTGATAATGTTTAGTACCAAGATTGTTTTTCAGTGGGTTACTGATAAAAAAAGATATTTTGGTAAGCAGTTTATTTTGTCGTAAAGTGCTCGATATCCAATATCAATATCGACAGATCGTTAATCGGATTAATGCAGAGAAGAAGCAATAAATAGAAACTAACAAAAAATGCAACATTAAAAAGAAGTCAACACAACAAAATCAATCAACAACAATTAACCACCTGCAGAACCGCTCACATACGAAAATATCAAATTACATCAAGCTACATATTAATAAGAAAAAAAAACCGGAACTCAACAGCAGATTAAAAATTTAGCCCTGATGAGTGAAAACATCTTCACGAAACTTCAAAATCTGCTCAGTTAAGTAACAAACTTCTCTTCAATGTCCACTTTTATTTTTACGTACGCTTGAGCATTTTAGCCCAAAAATATAGCATACCTTAAAAATATATTTTATCATATATTTTTTTTTAATCATATCACCCCAAGCAAGGCGATAACGACACTGATGCGCAGGGGGCTACGTAAGGGTAAAAAGAATGGAAAAGAGAAAGCCGGAAACCGCATCCTAAACAGGAAACAAGGGATGAGCCTCTTCACCTGTTCAATAGATGTGGGTGGAGTGTGAATCGGGCGATAGTTTAGTCTATCTACTCCAATTGGAAAAAAAAATAAAAGAGTGAAAAGACTTGAAAAGAGAAAACTGGAAACCGCATCCTAAACAGGAAACAAGGGATGAGCCTCTTCACCTGTTCAATATATATATATATATATATATATATATATATATATAGGCATTCACATACAAGCCTTTTTCGCTGTATCACAGCTTATCAGTTTGACTCGGCATCTGATTGTTTCCAGCCGAGATCGAAACTCGGCCGATTTGGCATGAGTCAAAGATTCTAGCCCTAAGCCATCGGTGCATGACTGACAGAGGAGGAAATTTAAACATGTTATATACACGGTGTATGCACACGCCAGCAACCAAGAGAACTCAATTCACGTTTTAAGAGTAATACGTAAAGCGGCTACTGTTTTAAAAATTTTCCCCTCTAGAGAGCTCAATCGGCAAACGAGAGCATAATTAGTCATGTATACACTAGCCTGTTTCGCTTTATCACAGCTCATCAGTGTGGATATATATAATTCAGTTCAAAAGTTTCAGGCCACCCATAGTCATTTTTTAAAAACCAGCCACAAAAGTAGTTGTTTCGTATTTTATATAAGAGAAAATTAATGGTTAAAAATGTGAGACATGATAATTTAATTTCTCAAAGTGTAACTCTGATAATTGATTCCATACTTTTTTAAATGACTCTCGGAGCTCTTTTTTATTTTGGGGGTGGAAAGTTTTCAATCTTCCGTCAAATTCGCTCCATGTGAATTCTGAGGTAGGATTCCAACTTTTGAACTATAGTGTATATATTTACGCTTTTAACATTGTTCCAACTATTGTCCTTATTTTTGTTGTTATATTAACGATGTTTCGGCCTCAGGTGATTGGAATTTCGAAATGATAAATCTTGCCAGGATTCTTAATTCTCTTAGTATTGCTTATATTTATATGGGATGTGCGTTGTGGTGCAGTGGATATCGACTCGGAACGACAAATCGGGAAGCTGAGTTCGAATTCCAGTTGAATTTCTTGCATTCACTTACGCACAAATACTCTTGGGAAAGGTATTATCCGTCTCTTCCCTCTTCCTAGGGTTAAATAATAGGACAGATTAGGTTCTATAGCTTTGGCTGGCAACCAGTCTACAGCAGAAAGCAATAGCAACCTTCTGCCCAAAGCGTGTATCGCGTATGGCACTTAACTGATATGTTGATTAAATCCAGTGAGAAGGCATATCCTTGTCTGGCACACCTTTCTATTTTTGTATATTTGCTAAACTCATTTCCTGTTCGCTTGCAGGCGGTTTGCTGTGATTCTTGGTTATTCTAATGACCTTCCCGAATATGTCAATGTTGCCGTGATTTGAAAGAAAAGGTTTATGACAATCTGGGGGAAAATATTGTGACGCGTATCATCCGAATGGGGTTTAGTGGCGTCTTTGGGACAACTTATGTGCCTAAACAAGAGACGCCGGTAGTTTAAAAAGTATATATCAACAATTAAATATCGTTATCACAGTTATCACACACACACACACACACACACATATATATATATATATATATTGCTTAATTATTTAGTTTTTGTTCATAATAAAACTAGACCAGTGCACATTTGTATTAAAAGGTGTTCAATACAATTATATTGTAGATCCTTTGAATATTTTCCATTTGTAAACGAGTTATTTCGCTACTTAGGTTTCTACCATGTGGTGTCTTCAGGCGATTTTTAATAACTAACAAAGTTATTGAAAATCGCCTGAAGGTAGAAACCTAGGTCACGTAATATATATATATATATATATATATATATTGTCATCCGCAGACATCTGTTTCGCCGTATCACAGCTCATCAGTACGGTTAGACACCGATTGCTTCTTTTACCCAGGATTGAAACCCGACCGAAATGGCGCCAGTCGGCGACTCTACCACTGGGCTATGGGCGTTCGGCGGAAGTAGGCAGACTTTTTAGCGTATATCATTATACGCGCCCAGTAGCTAGAGCGCTCTAATTCATTTCACTGAATGAGATATATATATATATATGACTAGTCTAATTTAATTATGACCAAAGACTATATATATATATATATATATATAATTTATTTGTTGGAACAATCGATAAATATGTCAGTTGTTAATTCCAAAAGGCTGAGTAAAGTAGGTATTGAAGAAAGGATAAAAGATGAATGGGATTCAAGAACATAGAAGATAGCAATTCACATTACATTTAAATTTTTGGAGATTTTAGCTATCAGGGAAGAGAAAAGACTGGGTACAGAGGGTATTGAAGAAAGGATAAAAGATGAATGGGATTCAAGAAGATAGAAGATGGTAATTGACATTGCATTTAAATTTTTGGCGATTGCAGCTATCACGGAAGCAAATAAACGAAGAGAATCTCACAGGTGGAAAGTCCTAGAAAAGAAACTGTTGGTGTGGAAGAGAGGTTTACATTTAACTATACGGTAAATGGATGGGACCTAGATGTTAATCTAGTAGCACGATTAAAATCATATGGAGTACCACAAAAAAAAAAAGAAGCTCAGCAGAGCTGGCCACCAAAATCATATTCACGCAAATATATATATTGATTAAACTCACAGTATCACTAAATTTACATACTGACCCTTTAATCCACGAGGCTATTTTCCCGTGGGAAAAAGTTCTCTAATTTGAGTGATGCTAAGTCACGTAGGTGGATCTATTTGTAATCTCTTCCGGAATTGTCGTTGTCCTTCAACTGCGTTTTCAAACAGTCAGTATCACTTTAGGATAAAGTTCCATTGTGTAAAGCTTAATCGGAATGCCATCTTTGTTTCTAATGAGTTCAATGTAAAAAAATATTAAAATTAAGTGACATTTCATTTTTATTTAGTTCACCCAATACAAGGCCCGAGATGAGGGTTCAATTTGAAATTCCAATCAACTGAAGTAGCTCGGACAACGGCCGAAAAGTTGTGAATATACCAACAAAGACGAGAACAACAGTCCAAATAATGTAAATAGTGTAAATAATTACAATACCTCATCTCAGAAATATAGACAGATTTTGGCAAAAAAGATTAGAACAAAAGTCTGAACAATGTAATTAGTGTAAATAATTACAATACCTCATCTCATCTATATAGACAGATATTGAAGGTGAATATGACAACAAATATGAGGGCAATAGTCCGAACAATGTAAGTAATGTAAATAATTGCTATAGCTCATTTAAGAAATATAGACAGAGTTCGATCGTTACCCCGATAAGCCCATGAAGAACACCGTGTAGCACAACAGCCGAGAAACGTTGTGATGATAACAACAAATATGGGGACATGAGACCGAACTTAAATAAAGAGAGGGGTTGTTGCTGTAAGTATAAAAAATAAATTCTTATAATTATCCCCCAAAAGTCCATGAGATTGATACATTCCCAAAAATGAAACAAGTCCTCTACGCATCCTGATAAGAGTCAACTCTACGAAAAGACCTATAAACAAAAGTAAAGGCATTTGTGTAATTGTTAAAGTAAACAAAGGAACGTCAGACAAAAATGGCGTACAGAAGTTGCTGTGACTGGCGCGTATTCAAAACTGACTAAAGCAGACGATAGCTGATAGCATTACCGCCGAATACGTGAAGTTGAAAATAGATTGCTAAAAACATTTTTCTTTTTTTCTTTTTTCTTTTTTTAAGTAAACAGAAAGTGTGTTTATGTAATCTTTTATTTGTCTGGCCATTGGAACGTTTTCGATTGTTTTTTTTTTCTTTCATACTGGAAATTATTTCTATTATAATTTGTTTGTGTTGTGCCTTTTTATTAATAATAAAATAATTAAACTCCGCCAAACTTTGAAAATAACGATGAAACTATTAACTAATATTTTAACCATAATATGCGCCATATTACTCTCTATATTAATTACCTGCCACCAAAAGTGACATCTGCCAAGTAAATACAAACACACAAAAATAAAACGACCACTACTTATCTGTTCTCGAGCCAAGGAAATGTTTATAGACTCAAATACAAACGAACTATATTTATTTATCCCCAAAGGAAGTAAGGCTTTTAGATTCAAATATAAAAAACAAAAAACAAATAGTTACCGATTTGTGAATAAAGTAAATTTTTATAGATCCAAATATTGAACAATCCCATGAAACAAGTAAGTGCTTATAGATTCAGCTATCAGTCAGTTAAGTGTCATACGTGATACACGCTTGGGCGATCATGTCTCGAAAGATACATGACTGACTGGGCAGAAGATTATCCCGCAGTAGGTTGCCATTGCTTTCTGCGGTAGACTGGTTGCCGACCAAGGCTATAGAACCCAATCTGTCCTGTTATTTAACCGATAACTGGAAGGAATAAACGGATTAATACCTTTCCCAAGGGTATTTGCGCATAAGTGAATGCAATGAATTCAGCTGGAATTCGAACTCGGCTCCCCGATTTCTCGTTCCGAGCCGATATCCAATGCACCACAACGCACATCCAGATTCAGCTATACATGACCAATATTTCTCTATCTCCGAAACAAGGACATGCTTATATATTAAAATGTTAATGCCCGATATTTACAAATGCAAAGTGGTGTAGTGGATATCAGCTCGGAACGAGAAATTAGAGAGCCGAGTTCGAATTCCAGTTAAACTCATTGTATTCACTTACGCGCAAATACCCTTGAGAAAAGTGTCTTCCCACTAGCTGAGTCAAATGGACTTGGTTGGCAATCAGCATTCAGCAGAAAGTTATTTAGACGAGAAAGTTGTGCAACGATATGAACGCTCAAGCATCTATCACGTATAGCACTTGACTGACTGATTTATCTGTCCCTGAACCAAATAAATGTTTATATATTCAAATAAAACGATCCATATGTACCTATCTCTGAACAAAGTAAATGCTTATAGACTCAAATATCAGCGATCTATTCTTCAGGACGAAGTAAAATCTTATCGTCACAAATATAAACAGCTATTATTTACAACGTTATTTAAGTCTTGACAACGAACAATTGCAAGCAGTTGTTGAGCAAAGCCCACGTCAAAGTGTCAGAGAAATGTCTCATATGATGGGTGTCAGCACTGCAACAGTCTCATGTCATTTGCAAAATACTGACATAATGAAAAAGCTTGATAAATGGGTTCCTCATGATCTCAATGAAAATCAAAAACTTACGCGTTTTGAGATGTGCTTGATACTCTTTCTATGTAACATAAATAATCTCTTTCTTGACCTAATAGTCACTTGTGATGAAAAGTAGACTTTTTAATAACCGTAAACGACCAGATCAATGGGATGAGTCCACAAAAGCCAAAGTTGCATGAGCAAAAAGTTATGATGAATGTCTGGTGGTCTGCAGTTGGTGTTATCCACTTCAATTTTCTGGAAGCTAATCAGAGCATTAATTCAGAGCTTTACTGCAATCAACTTGCTGAAACGTATACACGTCTGAAAGAAATGAAACCTGCATTGGTGGATCGACGTGGTCCAGTTCTGCTCCATGATAATGTTGCAAAACTGATGTTGCAAAAACTTACAGACCATGGATACGAGAGTTCATTACATCCTCCATATTCTAATAATTTTCCAATAACTGATTATCATTTTTAAGCACTACGCACATTTTTAATTGGTACAATTATAGGTCCAAACCAGAGGTGGAACCAGATTTTTTTGCATCACAGCCTATAACTTTTTATCAACGAAGAATAAATAATCTCGACGATCGATGGTCGATGTGTACATTTTAGATTTTGTTTTATAATCATATCGCCCCAAGCAATGCATTTTACTGCCACTGTTTTGCAGGGGGTTACATAGAAGGAAAGTGACAGGTTATAGGGGGTGTCAGGAAGTGGGTAATAGAAGGATGAGAATACTGATGAAAGTGGAGTGGACGGAGAAAGGAGCATGAGAGAGAGGATGCAGATTAGTGAGATAGGAGATGACTATTGACTTTACATCTAAATTCTTGGAGATTGTAGCTGTCGAGCTATCAATCTATCCATCTATCTTTCTTTTTTTTATAATCATATCGCCCCGTACAAGGCATTTTACTGCCATTGTTTTGCAGAAGGTTACATAGGAGGAAAGTTATGAGAAAGTGACAGGTTATAGGGGATGTCAGGAACTGGGTAAGAGAACGATGAGAATGAAGATAAGAGTGGTGTGGCCGGAGAAAAGTGCATGAAAGAGAGAGGATGCAGGTTAGTGAGATAGGAGATGACTGTTGACTTTACATTTAAATTCTTGAAGATTGTAGCTGTCGGGAAAGTAAGTAAATGGAAAGGCGGGAAATACGAGAAAAAAAGCTGATGGAGTAGAATTTATGTTTACAATTTATTGGTTTCACAGTAAAAGGGTAGGACTTAGTTGCTACTCTTGTGGCTCAAGTAAATTTATATATAGGAGAAACCAGTAAGCTAAGTTCATCGGAGCAGAAGCCGTGAAAGTATTTGTAGAAGAGACGCAGGAAAGCCAAATTGCGCCGGTGAGAAAGTGACTGTCTCCGAGCTGCCAAGTCGGGATCTCTTACATTACAGATTCTCCATATGGATCTTGTCAAGGACACATAGGTGGATAGCAGGAGCACCCGACCAAATCTAGCAGCAGTATTCAATCCACGGACGGATGGTATATTTATATATGTACAGGATTGTTTCAGGCGGTAAAACTTTCTAACCCTACACAGAGAAACGAATTTCTTAGCAGCGGATTTAGCTATGGATTTTATATATTCATTCCACTTGAGGTCTGTTAACAAAGTTAAACCGAGGGGGCGCAGTGTTTTGCTTTCTGGGAGACTAGCTAATACTAATTGGGAGTAGGAGCGATTGTCTGTGATGGTTAATAGATAGCAGTTTCGTTTTGGAAGCATTAAAATTTATGAGCCATTTCTTACCCCAGTCCGCCACGGATCGGGGGTCCTTTTCAAGATGCTCAAGTCTCGTATTTTGACTAATTTCCACATTTCTATAGTTAAAATTTAATTTTTCAAAAATAAAATTATGCCTCTAAAATGGGCCAATTCTTTGTAACAACCTAATACAATAATGATCACAGAAATATAAACAGATATTGAAAGTGAATATGGCAACAAAGATAAGGTCAACAGTCCAAACAATGTAAATAGTGTAAATAATTACAATATCTCATCTCAGAAATATAAACAAATAATATTTACTTCTCTCTGAACAATTTAAATGCTTAGTGTTCTAAACATAAGCGACAAGTGTAATACTTTGCTCTTCAGGGCATATCTTAGGGAAAATATTGTCAAAGTACGTCCTTGGTCAAAATTTTCCGTTTCCACTTTCCACGTTGATAACAAGATTATTTCCCATTAAGGTTCATCTTGTACACGTCCCGGGGGCCACTCAAGGTAGAATATTATATGTTGTGAAGCAAAATAAAAAAATAACGAAAAGAAAACAGCTTAGTTAACGCAATGAAACAAGGCAAGACAACTTAAAGAATCCAAAGGGAGTTCTTTAACTTAGTTCTCACTCTCCGTTTTCGTTCGAAGAATAATCCAGACGAAGCTTTGCCGTAGGGCCGGGTCTCGTCTGAGGAAAAACTGACAAAACCGACCCTGTCTTGTACAAGGTCTACGGGAATTTTTCCCCGAGCTTAAGGGCTCGGAATTCCTGCGTTAAAAATCGTTCTCATGCTACATCTGACATCAGTGTTGAGGTTTCTGCTAAATATCCAGGGTTCTCAACTTTAAATATTCAAGATCTCAACTTTATTAGACTCTTTGCCTTCGGGCCAAGAGGAAGCCAGAAGCCAAAAATATAAGTTCTCACTGTTTTTTTTTTGTTTTTTTTTTCAATTGGAGTAGATAGACTAAACTATCGCCCGGTTCACACTCCACCCACGTCTATTGAACAGGGAAGAGGCTCATCCCTTGTTTCCTGTTTAGGATGCGGTTTCCAGTTTTCTCTTTTCTAATCTTCTCACTCTTATGTAGCCCCCTGCACATCAGTGGCGTTACCGCCTTGCTTGGGGTGATATGATTAAAAAAAAAGTGGACACGTGATTAGTATAAAAAATCTTAACTCTGAGACGCGATACGAAGGAAATTGAAGAAAAAGAATGCGCATATATACAAGCTAAAGAAAAACAGGGAAAAAGATAAATTAATCCGTGTTTTCACATCTCGGAGACGACTAAATTTAAAATGCTACAAGTGTGGAAAAATGACACTGTATCAACGAAAAGTTCTCACAGAAAAAATTCGTACACAGCGTTGCCACGAAAAAAAATATACACGGAAAAGAAAAAAAAAGCATGTGAAAATGAATTACCAATTCTAGAGAAAATTTTTGCGATATAAAACGGTGGAAATGTTTTTCCGTGGCTGGATCTTTCTGAGGTGTATTAAGAATTACAGGCTGAAGAAGAATGTAAAAGAAGAAAGACAGAAAGAAAGAAAAAAAACAAAAAAAAAAATGGAAAGAATATTGAATGAAAGTAAGAAATGGAAACTCAGGAACTTCCAAAAATAAAGACGAAATCTAAAGAAAAATGGTCATAGTAAAGAAGAAGCACTACACCGGATAACACCGAATGCTAATACACCTACATGCACGTCACCGGCAGAATTGATGTTAGCAAAAAGATTAAAAAGTTGTTCGACAATTTGTTACTCGGTCAAAAAAAAGAACAAAAACGGATTACAAAAAAAAAAGCATTTTTTTTCAAAATTCTCAAGAATGTTTTTTTTTTCAGGATATATAAAAATGGAAAAGAAATGTGGGACGGCGTAATAAGTTTACGAATTGGAAAAATGATATATATGGTGAAAGAAAAAATAGGAATACAAAAAAGCATGATAATTAGAAAAGATTTACTGAAGAAAGGGCCGCAAGATTGAAAGAACGTATGCAAGTTCTGTATAATATCGTTGATGTACCAACATCAAAAGAACTAGTTCAACGTATAAATATGTGTACCAGAAAAAAAACTAGTGGTTGACCCAAAACGAAAAAAATAGTTCAGTGCATGACGAACTTACCAGAAAGAGTAATCGGTGAATACAAAGAAATAAAATATTTAAGACAATAAAAAATCTCAAAAGCGGAGATAGTGTGGAGTAAATAAGACAACCCCGATAAAACAAAATGACTAGAAAAAACACCTTAAATAAAGAACTGAGCTATTGTTCCACCGCGATATCTACCTAGTCGTACTCTATGCTTTCGGGTGGAGAGGAATCAAGACGAGGCTCAGCCGAATGGCAAAGTCTCCTCTGGGGAAAATAGAAAGGTGATTGGCCCTGATTTATGCCCGAAATTCCTACAATAAAATGGCTTTGTGTCGCATCCAGCCTCAGTGGGGAGGCCGGTAGATACCCAGTTTTCCAACCGAAGAGTGCCTTGTCGGACTTTCTACCCGGAGGCAGCGAGAAAGCTAGAGGAAGTTCTGCTGAAGAAAAAAGTCTCGTCTGTGAAAAAACACACATGTGCAGGAAATTTTTTTTCCCGAGCTTACGGACTAGGAATACTCATATTAAAATTCGGCCTTGTACCACATCCAGTCTCAGTGGGGAAGATACTGGTAAATACCCAGGGTTCCACCCGAACAGAAGTTGTTCTGTGAGATACTGGTTGTAACCAAGGCTGTGATACCCAATCTGTTCCGCTATTTAACCCATAGCTCGAGAGAAGAGCTGGATTAATACCATTCCCAAGGGTATTTGCGCGTAAATGAGTGCAATGGATTCAGCAGGAATTTGAATTAGGCTCTATTATTTCTCGTTTCGACTGCACCCCAACGCACCTCTCAGGATGTCAAGCTCAAAAAAGTTGTATCGCAAAAAAAAAAAAAATGTAGGGTAAAACTCAACTCCGGAAAGAGCACGTCAACCACGACTACTACGACCACCACAGCCACCACGGCCACCACCAACAACAACAAAAGGCAGCAGCAGTTACCAAATAAGTTTTCGAGAATATCTAAATACAAATCTGTAATATAACCGATCTTGACTTTTTTTTTAATCATATCACCCCGAGCAAGGCGGCAACGCCACTGAAGCGCAGGGGGCTACGTAGAAAAGAAAAGATTAGAAACGAGAAAGCCGGAAACCACATCCTAAACAAAGAACAAGTGGTGAGCCTCTTCACCTGTTCAATAAACGTGGGAGGAGTGTGAACCGGGCGATAGTTTAGTCTATCTACTCCAATTAAAAAAAAAAGAAAAGAGTGAAAAGATTGGAAACGAGAAAGCCGGAAACCACATCCTAAACAAGGAACAAGGGGTGAGCCTCTTCACCTGTTCAATAAACGTGGGCGGTGTGTGAACCGGGCGATAGTTTAGTCTATCTACTCCAATTTAAAAACAAAAGAAAACAGTGAAAAGATTGGAAACGAGCAAGCCGAAAACCACATCCTAAACAAGGAACAAGGGATGAGCCTCTTCACCTGTTCAATAGACGTGGGTGGTGTGTGAACTGGGCAATAGTTTAGTCTATCTACTCCAATTTAAGCTCGTTTTCTGTCACTTTCTCACCAACATGGTGTAGCCTCCCTCTGTTTTCTTTTCTACAAGTATTTTTATTTTTATGCTGTTTTTAATTTGCTGTTTTCCTGCTGATGGAATGTCTGTTCCTCTTGTTGAGAAGGAAGAGAATCAAGGAGATAGAAGATGGCAAATGTAGTTGTATTTCTAGCGAGCTTTTTCTCTCGTTCCTCGACCACATGTATTTACTCGTGCCACTAGATTGGCATCAAGGTCCTACCCTTCTACCGTCGAAACAGTTAAATGTAACCTCATCTTCTACTCTAACAGTTTCTTTTTTCGCACTTCCTGTTTGTGGAACTCTCTTTCATTTACTTGCTTCCCTGATAGCTACAATCTTCAAAAGTTTAAATACGTCAATTGCTATCTTCTATCTCCTTGGTTCTCATCTCGCTCTCTCTCTCTCCCATCCTTTCTTCGACATCCTCTGTACCTTGTTATTTTTTTTCTCTCAGTGTAACCCCGTGTGCACCAGTGGTGGTCCTGCCTTGCTTTGAAATGAAATTATTATGAAGAAAAAAACCTGGAGAGGTGAAGCACAAACCGGTTAAACAACGTCAATAAGAGGAACCAGACATTCCATCAGCAGGGGTCATTAGGAAAACAGAACCATCAAAAATAGCAGCAGCAGCAGCAGCTCGACCAACCACAACTGTTACTGAAATTAAACACACATAAGAAGGAAGCGGGTGTGCCCCTTGAGGTGGTGTAATGGTTAGCAAAGTTTGTCTCGCTAGAATCATTACAATTTAATAGTGAGTTCGATCCTCACTGGGTGCTCCATACTTTCGGCCTTGTGCCACATCTGGGAAAATCACCATAAGGAGGAAGCGGGAAATACCTCCCCCACTAAGTGGAAGAAAGAGACGGATTAATACATTTCCCACTAGTAATTGCGCGTAAGTGAATGCAAGGAATTCAACTGGAATTCGAACTCAGCTCTCCCGATATCCACTGCAACACAACGTCAGTCAGTTAAGTACCTTACGTAATACACGCTTGGACGAAAGAGATATGACTGACTGAACATATGATTATCCCGCAGTAGGTTGTCATTTATTTCTGCGGTAGATTGGTTGCCAGCCAAGGCTATAGAACCCAATCTGTCCTATTATTTAACCCATAACTGGAAAGAAGAAACGGATTAGTACCTTTCCCAAGGGTATTTGCGCGTAAGTGAATGCAATGAATTCAACTGGAATTCGAACTCGGCTCTGCGATTATGTCGTTCCGAGTCGAAATCCATTGCTCCACAACGCACTCGATCGAAAATCAGTTCAGTTGATAATCTCTGATCGTCAAGAGTTTTAGAAACACACCTTTATATCATCGGCGAAATAATCGACAAATAATCTGAGTATATTCTTAAGCAAATCATTTATGTAAATCTGAAATCTAGGGGACAGCTGCGTTGGCTGCCAAGTACATTGGAGGACTTGCCTTCAATAAATACCTTCAGGGATCTAAATGTCAAGAAGGATTTCATATAGCTGGAGAGCTTGTCTTTTTGTGCCACACCTTGTCAAAGGCCTTCAAGATATTCTTAAGCGAATCATTTATGTAAATCTGAAATCTAGGGGACAGCTGCGTTGGCTGCCAAGTACATTGGAGGACTTGCCTTCAATAAATACCTTCAGGGATCTAAATGTCAAGAAGGATTTCATATAGCTGGAGAGCTTGTCTTTTTGTGCCACACCTTGTCAAAGGCCTTCAAGATATTCTTAAGCAAATCATTTATGTAAATCTGAAATCTAGGGGACAGCTGCGTTGGCTGCCAAGTACATTGGAGGACTTGCCTTCAATAAATACCTTCAGGGATCTAAATGTCAAGAAGGATTTCATATAGCTGGAGAGCTTGTCTTTTTGTGCCACACGTTGTCAAAGGCCTTCAAAATATTCTTAAGCAAATCATTTATGTAAATCTGAAATCTAGGGGACAGCTGCATTGAGTGCTAGCTACCGTTGGAGGATTTCAATAACATCCTTTAGGGATCTACCTATTGAAGAAGCATTTTATAAAATGCTTGTGACAGAACTAATTTATTTAGTTGAAATTGGCACCATATTGATGAATGACGGTTCTCCAACATAGTCCTAAATCTTGATCTTATCTTTAAAAAATTTATCATCCTTTGATGTGATAAACAATTTAAATGCTTCCATTACCTCTTCCTTATTCAAGAATGTTCTATTGAACACTCGTTTTTCTTCTTTTATATGCTCTGTTCTTTCAGGGCGTAGGCGATCATGGCTTTCCACATTTCTCTATCCCTGGTGGCTCTCCTGTCACGCTTTCTCCTGTCACACCACGCAACTCTCGTTCCGTCACCTACCTGGTGAGGTCCTTCAAATATGTTATCCGTTGCTTTCCCCTGTCTCTTTTTCCCTCTATCTGGCCTGTTAGTATCAGGCTCTCCAAGCCCTCCTTCATCATTGCATGACCCAGGAACTTTAACTGTCTCTTCCTGATTATCAGTATTAATTTCCTTTTCGTTTCCATTCTTTCCAAAATCTCAAAATTGCTCACATGCTCGATCCATGATATTCACAGCAGCCTTCTGTAGAACCACATTTCAGCTACTTCAAGTTTTTCCTTCATCTTCGAAAATATTGTCGAACATTCACTGCCATATTGAAGAACCGACATCACATAGCAATCCAGTATTCTCTTCTTTGTTTCTAGCGAAATTGTCCTGTTTCTTAATACTTTACTCAACTTCTGAAATGCTTCCTTCACCATACCATTTCGCCTTCGGGTCTCTGTGTTGCACTTTCCGTCTTCTGTTAGAACACTTCCCAGGTCTTAAATAATTGATAATCAGGAAGGGCTATATCAAGTTAATATGAAGGATGAGTCCAAATTACATAATTCAGGCTATGCAGTTTTGGGACTGTTGATGGAGAAGCGTGAGGCCGTGCACTGTCTTGCAGCAAAATTGGCGGCCATCCCTATTCGCAAGCCTAGGATTATACCTTTTCAATTTTTTCATGTATACACTCAGTTTCTCTACAATACGATGTTGCCGTTATTGTTCTCCCTCGAGGTTAGAAGGATAATGAATATTATCTTATATGGAAATGGTTACCTCCAATAACTCCCTTCAGGGATCTGTCAGGAGGGATTTCATGTTTGAGAAAAACCTTCCAATGATTCAATAGCTGGAGAGCTTCTGTAGCAATCTTTTTGTGCCACACCTTGTCAAAGGCCTTCAAGATGTCTAATGCTATGGTCCTCGACGATCATTAACATCCACTACTGACGTCTTAACTACCATTACACACAGAGTTGGTGATGCCCTTGACGGCTGACACACCTCGAAGATCATAGTATTAAATATCTTGAAGGCCTTTGACAAGGTGTGACACAAAAAGATTAATGCGCAAGCTCTCCAGCTATTGAACCATTGGAAGGATTTTCTCAAAAATTTAATTCTTCGTGACAGATAGATACCTGAAGGCAATTGTAAAAAGCAGTTCCCCCAACGTACTTGGCAGTAAAACGCATCCTTTCCCCAGGAGACTAACTCTATTTCAGATTTACATAAATGATTTGCTTTTATATATCTTCTGAAAGACCACCATGATGTAACCATTAACCATTTAGTATGCAGTGGGTGTTTGAAGTATTAGATTCCTGAAGTTAGATTCCTGAAGGTAGTTGTTGAAGTCAAGTCCTCCAAAGTTAGTCACTTAAGTGCCATACGTGAAACACGCTTTCGCGATCATGTCTCTTTCGAGACATGACTGACTGGGCAGAATATTATCCCGCAGTAGGTTGCCATTGCTTTCTGCGGTAGACAGGTTGCCAGCAAAAGCTATAGAACACAGTCTGTCCTGTTATTTAACCCATAACTGGAAGGAAGATACGGATCAATACCTTTTACAAGGGTAATAGCGCGTAAGTGAATGCAACGAATTCAACTGGAACTCGAACTCGGCTCAACCGATTTCTCGTTCCGAGCCGATATCCACTGTACCACAACGCATATCCTCCAAAGTACTTGGCAGTAAAAGGCAGCCGTTCCCCAGGAGACCAACTCTATTTCAGATTTATACAAATGATTTGCTTTTATATATCTTTTGAAAGACCAACACGCTGTAACCAGTAACATTTTAGTATGCAGTGGGTGTTTGAAGTATTAGATTCCTGAAGTTCGATCCCTGAAGGTAGTTCTTAAAGGCAATTCCTCCAACGTAGTTGTCAGTAAAACGCAACCGTTCTCCAAGAGACCAACACTATTTCAGATTTACATAAATGATTGCTTTCATATAACTTTTGAAAGACCAACATGCTGTAACCAGTAACATTTTAGTATACAGTGGGTGTTTGAAGTATTAGATTCCTGAAGTTAGATCCATGAAAGCAGTTGTTAAAAGCAATTCCTCCAACGCACTTGGCAGTAAAACGCAGCCGTACTCCAGGAGAAAAATCTATTTCAGATTTACTTAAATGATTTGCTTTCATATATCTTTTGAAAGACCACCACGCTGTAACCAGTAACCATTTAGTCTGCAGTTGGTGTTTGGGGTATTGTTTTGGTGATTCACTTGCATCTAAACACTAGGAATTTTCAAGGAATATCCATTTCTCATCGCATGTAATGATTCGCTGCAAAAATGGTTCTTTTTCTTCAGTTTTTATTCAGACAGTAATTACTCGGCTTTGTTTTATTTTATTTCTTTTTATTGGGTTTATCAGTAGCAATATATTGAGAGAAAATTATTTGGAAATGCGAGGAATTAATCAATTTTTTTTTATAGACTAAGGAGGTTATTTTGTTAGACGACCGGATCAGCAAACAACAGAAAATTTCATATGTGGCACTCTAATACATTTAATCTAACAATTGTCTTTATGTATTCGAATGCACCAAAACAAATAAGTTAAGGGTACTTTGCCCCGGTGATTCCAACCCTGCAACAGTACCTCACTGATTGTGCCATAGTAGAGGATCTGGCAACTTTTGATCTTAGTCATATGCCCACCACTTTAAACATGTTTACGGTCATATCACGTTGAATACACCGGTTCTCGTCCGATCGCCGAAGTTAAGCAACGTTGAGTCTGGTCAGTACTTAGATGGATGACCGTTTGGGAATACCAGGTGCTGTAAGTGTTTCTTCACGGATGTGCTTTGTGGTGCAGTGGATATCGGCTTGGAAAGAGAAATCGGGGAGCCTAGTTCAAATTCCAGTTGAATGCCCTGCATTCACTTTCTCTTGGGAAAGGTATTAATGCGTCTCTTCCCTCCAGTTACGGGTTAAATAACAGGACAGGACAGATTGGGTTCTATACCCTTGGCTGGCATCCAGTCTACCGCAGGTATTGACAACCCGTTGTGGGATAATTGAAAATGCCTGATGTCTATACAGGGTATGACTTGGGACACTGCTCTTGAACAAATCCCAACGAATCTTTCTCCATAGGAGGAAGTCGGTTCAACCTGACCAGAGTGAATGTCGAAACAGGTATAGGTACCTTAAACCGGTCTTGTGCCATATCCTGTAACTGTGACGAACAAATAAATGCTAACTATAATACGTTCTTCACATCTATAATGGTAACAAAAACCATTTCTTTAAATGGAAACGTTCGGCACCCATAGATTGTCGAGTTCTGCTTTACTTCACTCTCTGGACTTTGATCAAAGTGTTATATCTGATCTCTCACGGTAATTGTAATAAAATTCATGTTAACAATAACCGTTCCATTATAATGTTAGTAATAACCGTTCAAATATAATTTCACATCACCTGTAAGGACGGGAAAAACTTTTTGGACGATATTGGAATCAGAAAGTGAAGACTGAGCAGTTCTCGCCCATATATGTCACCAGTACCCAATTTTCGACCTAATCTGTTTTTTGTAAAGTAGAGGATGGGAGGAGGATGTCAGGTATTTGCTTGAGTGTTACAGGGAACCTATCATTTTTAAGAGGTCAAAACCCTTATTACAACAACGAAGGACTTTTCAACAATATACCCAAGTGTATAGTAAAATTCGAAGAGGCTAAATGGAGTAATACATAGCGGATCGGAGTTCGAATTCCACTCGGATTCATTACGCCGACTTACGTGCTAATAAACTTAGGAAAGGTATGAATCCATCACTTCCCCCTAAGCTATGGGTGAAATAGCTTGACAGCCTTCTAGGTGAATGAAATCTCTGAATTCAGATCAGCCTATAGATGATTCTGCTCCTTCAGGCTGTTGTGCCTAAAGAAACACCACTTCTAATGTGGTACGTTTACGACTCTAATGAGTCACGAGATGTCTATATCTATCTGGATAGCAACATTACGAATGCAAAATCAAACAAATATTACTCGAATATGCATTAGTCAAATTATCACTGTTACACGAGGAATACCCAGCGACATTTTACTGAACCCCAGGGTTCCGGGGACACACCAGTTGAGACTAAGCGCCCTAATTCATAGCTACTACACTACCCCATATGAGCATACAATTACAAGTATAGAATTTTTTTTACGACATTGAAACAGACATTATAAACTGGTTAGGTTTCAGTTTTGACATAAAGTGACTAGTGAGAAACACAGCCCCTTTACTCTTCTGCTCTGTAACATCCATCGACATTCGGTTTGCGCATGGCACAAAGATCTCAGTGCTTTTTTAACGCTCTTAAAAAGTAGGACACGCTTAAGATGTCATCTTTATAAGGGGTGGGACTAAAAACAGTGGTCTTGTATTACAATGCAACAACCTTAGTACAATGAGACACGTTTCACAAGCTTGTCTCCGGTTAGTTTAGTTTTAATTTTTCTTATATGCAGCGTCTTCCTCCAGGGCGTTGAGGAGCATGGCTTTCACAATATCCTTTTTTATTGCAGTATTTACTACATTCACTAAACTCTGTCCCCAACTATTTACACATGGCTTTCACAATTTCCTTTCTTTTACAGTGTTTACTAAATTCAGTACTCTCAGTTCCCCATCTATTTACACATGGCTTTCACAATTTCCTTTCTTTTACTGTATTTACTAAATTCAGTAATCTCTGTTCCCCAACTATTTAAACAAGGCTTTCACAATTTCCTTTTTTGCATTATTTACTAAATTTAGTAATCTCAGTTCCCCATCTATTTACACATGGCTATCACAATTTCCTTTCTTTTCCAGTATTTACCAAATTCAGGAGTCTCTGTTCCATATCTATTTACACTTGGCTTTCACAATATCCTTTCTTTTACAGTATTTACTAAATTCAGGAGTCTCTGTTCCCCAACTATTTACACATGGCTTTCACAATTTCCTTTCCTTTGCAGTGTTTACTAAATTCAGTAATCTCTGTTCCCCATCTATTTACACTTGGCTTTCACAATTTTCTTTCTTTTACAGTATTTACCAAATTCAGGAGTCTCTGTTCCATATCTATTTACACTTGGCTTTCACAATATCCTTTCTTTTACAGTATTTACTAAATTCAGGAGTCTCTGTTCCCCAACTATTTACACATGGCTTTCACAATTTCCTTTCCTTTGCAGTGTTTACTAAATTCAGTAATCTCAGTTCCACATCTATTTACACATATCATTCGCAATTTCCTTTCTATTACAGGATTTATTAAGTTCAGTGATCTCTGTTCAATATCTTTTTAGAAAAGGCTTTCACAATATCCTTTCTTTTACAGTATTTACTAAATTCAGTGATCTCTGTTCCCCATCTATTTACACATGGCTTTCACAATTTCCTTTCTTTTTCAGCGTTTACTAAATTCAGTGATCTCTGTTGTCAATCTATTTGCAAATTGCTTTCACAGTATCCTTTCATTTGCAGTATTTACTAAATTCAATCATCTTTGTTCCTCATCTATTTACAAATGGCTTTCATAATAACTTTTCTTTTGCAGTATTTACTAATTTCAGTAATCGCTGTTCCCCAACTATTTACACATGGCTTTCAAAATTTCGTTTCTTTTTCAGTATTTACCAAATTCAGTAGTCTCTGTTCCATATCTATTTACACATGGCTTTCACATTTTCCATTCCTTTACAGTGTTTACTAAATTCAGTAATCTCTGTTCCTCACCTATTTACACATGGCTATCACAATTTCTTTTCTTTTACAGGATTTACTAAATTCAGTAGTCTCAGTTCCCCATCTATTTACACATGGCTTTCAAAATTTTCTTTCTTTTACAGTGTTTACTAAATTCATTGATCTCTGTTCCTCAACTATTTACACATGGCTTTCCCAATTTCCTTTCTTTTACGGTATTTACTAAATTCAGTGATCTCTTTTCTCCATCTATTTACAAATGGCTTTCACAATTTCCTTTCTTTTGCAGTATTTACTAAATTCAGTAATCTCAGTTCCCCATATATTTACACATGACTCTCAAAATTTCCTTTTTGTTACAGTATTTACTAAATTCAGTAATCTCTTTTCCCCATCTAATTACACATGTCTTTCACAATATCCATTCTTTTACAGTATTTACTAAATTAAGTAATCTCTGTTCCCCAACACTTTACAGAAGTTTGTGAGTTATGTTATTTCACAGCTTGTCTTTGTCCCTCTTGCCTTTAATATATCTTGTAGGTGTCAAATGCTCCAATACCTCTTTCTTCATTATCTACCCAACAAATTTTAACTCTCCTTTCCTGATGTATGAATGTCCAGTTCTTTTCTATTTTCTCTGTTCTGGCAGGATATGTAGCCTACCTCTTTGATTCTGGTATAGTATGTGGCCTAACAGTTTAATTTTAGTATGCAGTAAGTCGCCAGCCTCTTTAATTCTTGTATATAGTATGTAGCCTACCACTTTGACTCTGGTACAGTATTTGGCCTAACTCTTTAATTTTGGTAGAGTATGTGGCCTACTTTATTAATTCTGGTGTATAATACTAGTAGTATAGCCCGGCGTTGCTCGGGTGTAATGAAAGCTTTAAACTAATCCATTGTCCTGGAGCTCAGACTCTTTAGACGTTGGCACGAAAGACTAAAAAGCAATAGTTGTTTCCAGTTACAGCGAAACCGTAGACTGAAAGAAAAATGAATGAATGTAAGTTAAATTTTGATTTCCTGGTATCGATAACAAATAAGTTTTTTTCCTTGTAAACTGAATTTTGAGGGCTAAATAAGTCCTCTGAGTAAATGGTATCATGGCTGAGACTAAGAAGTATAATTATACCTCCCTAGAGCCAAACCCAAAGCAAAAACTAAAATAAAATGGCTGAAAAAAATACAGACATACAGGCAGATAAACAGACACACAAACAAACATCTTGCCTTTCATATATATATATATATATATATATATATATATAATCGATTTTCTGCACTATTGTAAGAATTGCAACCTTGAAACTTCTGAATATCGTTTCTTATGTCTTTGTCTATGAGTGTTTCAAATTTGATTAAAATCGGACCACTCCTTCTATAACTTGACTTTTTCGATTATCGATTTCGATATTTGTTGGGAGTACCTCGATACAAAACCAAGCTAAGAACACTCGCAGACGCTTATAGTACAACTGTGTAAATTTTCAAGAAAATTGGTTCAGCCGTTTCGAAGTCTATAGGTAACGGACACACACACACACACACACACACAGAGAGAGAGAGAGACAAATTTCCATTTATAAATAAGTTTAGATTAGATGTAGCCTACCTCTTTAATTCTGGTACATAGTATGTGGCCTACATCTTTAATTCTGGTATATATTATGTGGGCTACATATTTATTCAAATTAGCTCTTATAGTTGTCTCTTATGCAGGAATAGATTTGCACTCAATATCACACTAATCAGGAGTGGGTAGATACACAAATCATATGTTGTCAGTGGTGACCCTGTCGGTTTCAGAAAATGCGCGCCTGGTCACGATAATAATGAAAAAAAGTTCGATAAGCTGAAGTTTCTTAATACTATAAATATTATTTCCACTATTTACATATTTTGGACTAATGTCCTTATCTTTGTTGACATATTCACCTTCAATATCTGTCTATATTTCTGAAATGAGGTATTGTAATTATTTACCCTATTTACATTGTTCAGGCTGTAGTCCTCATCTTTGTTGCCATATTCAGCTTCAATATCTGTCTATCATTCTGAAATGAGGTATTGCAATTATTTACAATTTTCACATTGTTCAGACTGCTGTCTTCATCTTTACTGCCATATTTACGACGGTTTGGCCGTTGTACGCTCAGACGTTTTATTTTTACAATGATGTTTACTATATACAAGACCTTAGAGCCACTCAAGATAGGGATTTACAGAATAAGTGACACCACCATAAGTTTCTTTTCTCTCACTGTCTACCTGTGGAACCCCCTTTTATTTACTTGCTTCCCTGATAACTTCAATTTTCAGATATTTACATACAACGTCCAATTCTTACTTTTATCTTTGTGAATCCCGTTTGAATGTTGCCTTTTTGTCAATCCTCTCTGTACACAGTCTTTTCTCTTATTCTTATTCCTGGTCATGGGTATGACAATAACTTACATCCGGCTGCTAAGCCTATGTTTGGTAAGTTGTGAGGAGCATGAAATCACCTCTTCTGTGTTGTTGTTCTCAGCTCCGGCCGAACTGTTAGGCTCCCAACTATAGGCAGTTTATCCCCAAACTGTGGTCAAAACAATATGAAACTCTGAAAATCAATTTTTATAGAAAAATCTACATTTTTGAGGAAAAAATATTACAAAAAACACAATTTAAAAAAAAGTTATTACCATCACAGATTTTTGAAGGAGTATTGCCATAATACATTTTTGAATACAAAACAAGAAAACAGCTTCAGTTTTCTAAAATAAACAAAAATAATAATAATAAAATTTCATCAAAATCACACTAAATCAATATTCTCACTATAACTGAACATTCAAAAATATCTTTAAAAACTTGGCATGACATAACCATATGCCATTGAACAAAACTCAAAATCAAACTATTCTTATTCTATGTAAACCCATGTTTACTAGAGGCATTCCCACCTTGGGTAAAATGTTTGACGTTCATCCTTTCTCTTGTCTGTTTCCCTTCCTTAATGTTTTACCTCCAATTAATCTCATCTTATCATTTTCCCTTCAGTTTTATTACATTTGATTTGATATTCCTTTTTAGTGCCAATCTCCTATTCTTTCCTTCCTTATCCTTTTTAGTCTATTTGTTAAAGAAAAGATTTTTTTTCCAAAAACCCTAAACTGCGATTTTTTTGTTCCAACTATCAATTTGTTGTAAAGATTTTTATCCTGATATCGCAAAGTAAAATTGATATATAACCATATAATTATATTATATTATATATATATATATATATATATATATATATATATAGGTTTCATTGAATAATATAGACAAGTTCTGTCTATTTATTTTGTGTAAGATCCGTTCGTATGATCTGATTAGCTTGATAGTGTTGTCATGGAAAGACGACAAGAAATCGCAATAATTGTTGATTTTTTTTATCAGGTCTGAGCTTTCGGCTTACATAAGCCATTATCAAAGGATGAACATTTAATGTTCAGTGAACATAGAACATTTAAATTATTATTAACACAGTGGAGTTATACAGAGAAAATTAGACAGGTCCATTTTTTGTGTCGCACATGGCTGTAGGCCGAGAAGGAATGGTGGTAGTGGGTTTTTTGTTCAATTGAGTGTATAGTGGCATGAGGGATTGGTCTGGGAACTGCTGCTACTATGGTGTAGGGGGTAAGTATAATAACTATGACCTCTCCCGTCGATTATAGGCATTGAAGTATGTTAGTAGCGGTGTCGAAATTTATTTTATTTAGGCTAGGTTTAAACTGTTTGATGTAGATAGCTTCTAGAATTTTAAGTTTTCGTTTATTATTTTCTTGTCTAAGTATATGCGTATTTTTAACAAGTTTCTCTGTATAACTCCACTCTGTTAATAATAATTTAAATTACATGTTCATCCTTTGATAATGGCTTATGTAAGCCGAAAGCTCAGACCTGATAAAAAAATCAACAATTATTGCGATTTCTTGTCGTCTTTCTATGACAACACTATCAATCTAATCAGATCATACGAACGGATCTTACACAAAATAAATAGACAGAACTTGTCTATATTATTCAATGAAACCTGTATTAATGAAAAAAACGCTGCCAAAATACACACAATATATATATATATATATAATGTGCGGAGTGGTGCAATGGATATTAGCTCAGAAAGAGAAATAGGAGAACAGATTTCGAATTCCAGTTGAATTCAATGAATTCACATACACGCAAATACGCTTGAGAAAAGAAATTAATCCGTTGCTTCTACCTCCAGCAATGGGTTAAATAGCAGGACAAATTGGGTTCTATAGCCTTGCTTAGCAACCACTCTACCGCAGAAAATCTTCCGCCCAGTTAGGTATGTCTCTTTCGGGACATGATCGCCCATGCGCGTATCACTTAATTGACATATTTTGACCATTATTTTTACCGATACTCGTATTTAAGTAGATATTCTGTTTTTAATTAAACAGTATTTTTTATATTTATATCTACCGGCCTGATTATTTACGATAAAATTTTATTACGAAAATGTGCGCTATCCAGCAGGATTCGAACCTGCGACCCATATTACATAGTGGAAGCATACCATTTGATCTGGTACCGTCTTGACCACTCGACCATGAATAGCCTCTTGATCAGATGTGGTTTTTATCATGTTTATATAACACAATCTTCGATTTATCGTAAATAAGCATATCTGCTCTGAAATCCTGCTGGGTAGCACACATTTTCGTAATAAAATTTTATCGTAAATAATCAGGCCGGTAGATATAAATATAAAAAATACTGTTTAATTAAAAACAGAATATCTACTTAAATACGAGTATCGGTAAAAATAATTTTCAAAATAATTCATTACAAATTGTCGGTTGCTTATAACCAAGTTTCGTTAAAATTCATTAATTTCCGTAACATGTTTACATATATATAATTTTTTTATCGTAAGCACTCACGCATACACACACGTCTGTTTCTTGAAATATATTTTTATGTTCGGCGTCTGAAGTGGTGGTCGTTTTTCTTCTTGGAGTCGTCGAATAGTTGTTTCAGCAGTGCCGTTCTTGTCATTTATAATTGTGTGTAGGTGGGCAGAGAGGCAAAAAGTGGATGAGGCATTCTTTTGGAAGGCTAAGGAAATGACATTAAGCGTCTCTAGGGAGGAAGAAGACCCACTTGTAACGTTCAAGGCGTCTAAGATGCTGAATAGTAGCCTGTTCTGTCTGACACTTTCAAACAGTTATACAATGGGCCATCTAGCATACCCAGCCTATATATATATATATATATATATATATATATATATATGGTTAGGTCTTGAAGGCTGTCACAATGCGTTTATTAAAATAAAGGAAGGTAAAGAAGTTTTTGGGTATTACCTATTTATTATACATTAATGTTTCGAAATCAAAATCTCATCTTCAGAATGGCAGAGGAGTGTGTGTCTGTCCGAGTGAGTCCGTGCCTTTCAAGGAATGGTCATTCCTGACTCCTGCTGGTGCTGCTGTCATTAATTTTACTGTGTTTGTGTGTATAAGTGTGTTAGAGCATGTGTGTGTGTGTGTGTGTGTGTGTGTGTGTGTGTGTGTGTGTGTGTGGTATACGTGTGATTTACAGTTGGCACACACACACACACACACACACACACACACACACACATATATATATATATATATATATATTCTTATTACCAGATAACGAGATAATGTTTCATCGTTGTTAAATGCTGATATTATCCGACTGCTGTTGTCAACACTTATCTTGATACCGTGGAGAGTAATGTTTGTTACCGCCCATGAACAGCCTTTGCATCTTAATTGTTTGCCGTCGGCATGGAGGGTATCGCTATTTTGTCCCCAAAGATAAAGTAACTTTAATTCTACGAACCATATACAAATAATTTTGGTTTATGTTGCAAGAATGGAAAGCAGTGTCTGGGGGTTGTAAGGCTGATTGGTAGTCCCGGGCAGAGTTTTACGAACCTGACTATCTTATCAACATTTTTTTTCTACCTAAATTTATTTAATAGAAGATAAGTTCGCCTATCGTCTGGTTCACATTCTTTCATGTTTGAACAGGAGTAGTGGTTTATCCTTTCTTTCCGTTTAGGATTGGGTTCCCTGTTTTATAAAGTATTAGGTTGTCCCAAAAGTTCGTAAACACTTGCGAAATGGGTCTATCTGGTCCAGTACAATCGAGACAAGTGATGGGTTCAGAAAGGGCAAGAGACACCGTCGGTTCCAAAACAAGATCGATTCGGCATGAAAATCATGTTGTGCGTTTGGTGGAACTTTGAAGGAATCGTGCATTTTGAGTTGGTTCCGAATAGTCGTGCCATCAGTCCCGAACTTTACTGTCAGCAACTTGAACGGGTCTACGAAAAGTTGAAGCAAAATTATCCGGCTCTGATCAACCGAAAGCACGCTTTGATGCAGCAGGACAATGCCAAGCCACACACCGCCAGGAAGACCAAAGACAAGTTTGAAGAGCTGGACGGCGTTGAGGTTCTGCCACATCCAGCCTACAATCCTGACTGTGCTCCATCAGATTACGGCCTTTTTCGCTCAATGCAACACTTTCTGAAGGGCCACCGATTCGACTCGTTTGATGAAGTCGAGGAAGCGTGTCAAGAATTCTTTGATTCGAAGCCGGCTGAATGGTACTTTGACTAGATCCGAAACTTGCAGATCGATGGCAGAAAGTCTTGGAAAATGATGGTCTTTATTTTGAGCAATAATTTTTGTTGTTTTTGCGAGTAAAATTTCAATTTTTTGCAAGTGTTTTAAATATTAGATTGTCCCAAAAGTTCGTAAAGACTTGCAAAAAACTGAAATTTTACTCGCCAGTAATCTAAGGTTAGATTATTGATCAAAATAAAGACCATCTTAGATTACTGGCGAGTAAAATTTCAGTTTTTTGCAAGTCTTTACGAACTTTTGGGACAACCTAATATTTTCATTATGTTTCAATTCTGGTGACCTCCCCTTGAGTCTTGATATTATTATCACCTTGCTTGGGGTAGTGCTTATTTACTCTGTAACTCCTTACTTCGAGTGACTCTTGTGTCTTTATAATTGAAAATATCTATTCAGATGACGCCATCATTTACTCCCGCATCAGTAAAAAATCTGGCATGGCGGACAAATATAACTCCGCTGCTGATCTTGAGAAGGACCCCCACTCAGTGGTGGAAGTAGGTTAGAAGTGGTTCGTAAATTTCAATGCTTCTAAAACGAAACTTCTATCTCTCAACCATTACAAGCAATCTCTCCTGCCACCCTTAATCATGGACCAAGCAGCTCTCCCTGAAAGCAATACACAGCTCCCCCTCGGCCTTACCCTATCTTCCGACCTCAAGTGGAATCATTGCTTTGAATCAATAGCTAATTCCACTGCTAGGAAAGTTGGGCCACTGTGTCGGGCCAGGAAGTTTTTCCGCGTGAATCCATCTTGCACATATACAAATCAACCATTCAACCGTGTATGGAATACTGTTGTCATGTCTGGTCAGGCGCCTCTGCTGTTCCTCTCAGTGTTCTCAACAGACTCCAAAGTAGAATCTGTAATGTGATTGGTCCCGACCTGGCAGCTCAACTCCAGTCACTTTCTCATCGTCGGGATGTGGCTTCCCTCTGTCTCTTCTATAAATATTTTCATGGCTTCTGCTCTGACGAACTTAGGTTACTGGTACCCCCTCCACAAGAATTTACTCGGGCAACCAGACTGGCAACAAGGTCCCACCCTTTTACAGTTAGATCAACCAAATGCAGTCGATAATTCTACTCCTCAGCTTCTTTTCTCGCACTTCCCACCTGTGGAACTCCCTTTCATACACTTGCTTTCTTGGTATATAACCTCCAGGAAATTAAATGCAAAGTCAATTCCCATCTCTTATCCACTTGATCCAGGTCCTTTCTGAATCACCCCCTGTGTCTTGTTCATTTCTTTTCTCTCTTCCTTCGAAACAGTCTTCACTCCTGTGTTCACATCCTTCTCTTGCCCTTTTCCTGACATCCCCTGTAACTGGTTCGTCTTTCTCTTCACTCACATCCTGCCTAAAACTTTAACTCTCTTATGTAGCCCCCTGCACATCAGTGGCGGTACCGCCTTGCTTGGGATGAAATGATTTTTTTTTTAAATGCGTCATTGCAGGATCTTTTCTCTGTCTAAAAGCGTGAAGTTTTTTTTTGCCCTTGCTATGTCTCGAAGAAAAAAAAACACTATATAAAATTCCCCAATTTTTATCTCTAATGTTTAATATGATAACATTTTTCAAATTTTTATCAAGAAAAATCGGCGGCTTATGTTAAAAATTGCCGCTAAACATTTACTTCAGATGAAATAATCTATTTATGACGTATCTCTAATTTGTTTTTAGATACAATATATTGATGCGTTCATCACGTAAGGCACTTGACTGATATTTATTTTCAATTTTTTTCTAGTTGAATTGGTCATCTATTTTTCATATGATCCTTGTCTTACTGTTGTCCTCATCTTTGTTGCCATATTCACCTTCAATATCTGTCTATATTTCTGAGATGAGGTGTTGTAATTATTTACACTATTTACATTGTTCAGACTGTTGTCCTCATCTTTGTTGCCATATTCACCTTCAATATCTGTCTATATTTCTGAGATGAGGTGTTGTAATTATTTACACTATTTACATTGTTCAGACTGTTGTCCTCATCTTTGTTGCCATATTCACCTTCAATATCTGTCTATATTTCTCAGATGAGGTATTGTAATTATTTATACTATTTACATTGTTTGGACTGTTGTCCTCATCTTTGTTGCCATATTCACCTTCAATATCTGTCTATATTTCTCAGATGAGGTATTGTAATTATTTACACTATTTACATTGTTCAGACTGTTGTCCTCATCTTTGTTGCCATATTCACCTTCAATATATGTCTATATTTCTAAGATGAGGTATTGTAATTATTTACACTATTTACATTTCTTTTTAATCAATTCACCCCGAGCAAGGCGGAAACACCACTGATGTGCAGGGGGCTACATAACTGTAAAAAGATTAATTAGAAAAGTGTGAGGAGTACAAACTAGTTAGAAAGGAGCAATAGAAAGCTGAGAATGCAGGTGCGATGACAGATACATAGGTGGAGAGAAAGGGAATATACGGGGGTGGGGAGAGAGCTAGAGTCCAATGGTTAATAGATGAGTGTTGACATTGCATTTAAATTTATGGAGGTTGTAGCCGTCAGGAAAGCAAGAATATGGGAGCGAGTTCCACAGGCGGGAAGTGCGAGAGAAGAAGCTGCAGGAGTAGAATTTGGCTAACCTGGCTGTGAATGGGTGGGACCCAGTTGCCAGTCTGGTTGCACGAGTAAACACCTGTTGAGGAGGCACCAGTGACTTAAGTTCGTCCCAGCAGAAGCCATGAAAGCATTTATAGAACAGACAAAGGGAGGCCACATTTCGACGATGGGGAAGTGGCTGCAGTCGAGCCAGATCAGTACCTATCACATTACAGACTCTCCTTTGGAGCCTGTCGAGAACACTGAGGAGAACAGCAGGGGCGCCTGACCATAAATGGCAGCAGTACTCCATCCACGGACGGATGGTTGACTTGTATATATGCAGGATGGATTCAGGCGGAGAAAAACATCCTGGATCGACATAGTGACCCAACCTTCTTAGCAGTAGATTTTGCTATGGATTCAATATAGTGGTTCCATTTGAGGTGTGAGGAGAGAGTAAGGCCGAGGAAGCGTAGTGTATTGCTCTCAGGGAGAATCGCTTGGTCCATGCTTATGGGAGGCAGAAGAGGTTGCCTGTAATGGTTGGCAGACAGCAGCTTGGTCTTAGACGAATTGAAGTTGACAAGCCACTTCTTGCCCCAGTTCACCACATAGTGTAGATCCCGTTCAAGGTCACCAGCGAGATTATGTCTGTCCGCCACGACAGGTTTCTTACTGGTGCGGGAGTATATTGTAGTGTCATCTGCGTAGATGCCTACTTGGGAACTGATCTCATCTGGGAGGTCATTGATGAAAATAAGGAAGAGCGTCGGGCCCAGGATAGAGCCCTGTGGGACACCAGCTTTCGTGCTGTAGGATGAAGCGGCACGCCCATTCAAAACGACCTTCATTTTGCGGTTATTTCAAAAAGATTGGATTAGGTCAAGCAGGCGACCGGTAATACCGTAACCCCGTAGCTTGCATAGGAGGCCAGAGTGCCAAACCCTGTCGAAAGCCTTGGAGATGTCCAGAGCAACCGTGCGAGCCTCGTCAGACTCATCAAGGGCCTGGAGCATGTACTCCGTTACGGTTGATAGCAAGTCGGCCGTGGACCTAGCAAAGCGGAAGCCATATTGCCTGTCAGAGAAGAGTTTGTGGGCAGTGAGATGTTGAACTATTTCAGCATTGATTATGGCCTCGAATATTTTCCCGAATATCGGTAGAAGACTGATAGGGCGATAGTTGGATGGGTCCGAGGGTTCACCACAATTCTTAAATACAGGACATTGTTCGGACTGTTATCCTCATCTTTGTTGCCATATTCACCCTCAATATCTGTCTATATTTCTTAGATGAGGTATTGTAATTATTTACACTATTTACATTGTTCGGACTGTTGTCATCTTTGTTGCCATATTCACCTTCAATATCTGTCTATGTTTCTACGATGAAGTATTGTAATTATTTACACTATTTACATTGTTCAGACTGTTGTCCTCATTTTTGTTGCCATATTCACCTTCAATATCTGTCTGTATTTCTGAGATGATTTATTGTAATTACTTTCACTATTTACATTGTTCAGACTGTTATACTCATCTTTCTTGCCATATTCATTTAAAATATCTGTCCAGATTTCTGAGATGAGGTATTGTAACTATTTACACTATTTATATTGTTATGTATTTCTGAGATGAGATACTTAATTATTTAATTCTTATTTCTATTATTTGGGCTGTTGTCCTCATTTCAATAAAAATGAGGACAACCATCCGAATAATATAAATAGTGTCAATAATTGTATTAAGATTTCATTGCAATGTTTATCATTTAACAATTTATAAAGAAATAAATATGAAAACAATTTTATTTAATACTTTTTTAAACATTTACGAAATTATTAAAATATGTGAACTGACTATTAGGAAATCTTTATTATTATTTACGATTTTATAAAGTTTGAATTAATCGACAATTAACTGCCAACTTTTCAAATTAGATTTTTAAATTTCAGTAGATAAATAAGTAGATAAATAAGTAGATAAATAAGTAGTAAATAAACGATCAAATAAATAGTGTTTATTTTCTTTGTGGTAAATTCTCAAGATAGAAGGTACAAATTCTCTTTTATATGCTTAGGTTTGATTCCAATTGTAATAATCTCTTTTTAAAGCAATAAACATTGCTGAGAAGTGAAGGTACTTTAAATAATAGTGGTGTCGTCGGAAAGAACCGTTCTTTGGACAATCCGTCTTATTGTACGATCGATGTTTGCCTTGTAATATTAAAAACTTGTGATTAGTCTCCTTTTTGTATGTAGCATGTCTCTTCATGACGTAGGCAATCATGCTCCTCCACATTTTCCTGTCTCTTATAGTACTTAATATATTTTGTCTTGTTATTTTTCCTAAGCTCTGCTCTGCCATTCATTTGCTTAAACATATCAAGTATATCACGTGTTGCTTTCCCCTGTATCACTTTCCCACTATCCGTCCTGTGAGTATTAGATTCTCCAAGCGCTCTTTTCTCATTACATGTCTTAGAAACTTCAGCTCACTTTTCCTGGTGTTAAGTATCAGTTTCCTTCCTCTGTAAGAGCACTTCCCAGGTATTTACATTGCTCATTTAATACAAGAATTCGTCAAATTGACGCCCTTCAATCAAAAGTTTTTGTTCATTCTTATTATTTTTTAACAATTCTTTCTAAATTTGTTCTTTTTCACAAATAGAAATCAGTCCGTCCAACGTTCTTGCACCAGTAAACTTTAAACATGTCAACTCTTTTCGTTAATTATTTTGCCCAAGCATGACAATAAAGCCGCTGAGACGCGAGGAGTTAATGAATGTAGTAGAATATGAGAAAAAGAAAAACATTAAGGAAAGAGAACAATAAAGGAACTGGAATTAAGAAGACAGAAGATAACGATTGACATTGCATTTAAGGGTTACTGAGTGTGAAAGAATGAGAAAAAGAAAAACATTTTTAAGGAGAGAGAACAATAAAGGAACTGGAATTAAGAAAACAGAAGATAATGATTGACATTGCACTTTTGAAGATTAAAGTTGACTGGAAAACAAGAAATGAGTTCCACATCCGACAAGTGCCAGAAAAGAAGTTGTTAGCATAGAACTTAGGGATACAGCAGTAAAACGATGTGACCTTTCCGCCAATCTAGTACTATGTTTAAATTCATAAAGTCTAAGAACTACAGAGAAAGATAATATTTACTTTGAAAATACAAAAATGTAGCACAAGACGAAAAGTGGGGATAGGCTAAGGCTGTTCTTCTGTTTTTCTTATTTTAAACTTAGCTAGCTACAATTACTAACCCAAACATACCACAGCATTCCTTAGACCAAAACAACGCATACTTACTATTTTCATTGTAGCCACCATACTACATCATAGCTTCTATGAAGCTCTGACTAGTCCCTTATGTCGAATTTGTCCGTAGAGTGTGGGGAATAAAAACAAGAAAGAGGAAAGTAATATTTATTTTTAAAGCTACAAAATTGCGGCACAAGTCAAGAAAGGATTAATGCGAATGCTGGTGGTCTTCTGTTTTATAATTAAACCGAGTTAACCACAATAACTGACCCAAACATACCACAGTATTCCTTACATCAAAACAACACATTCTTACTCATCATTCTTACTACAGCCACCACAATACCTCATAGCCTCTATGAAGCTCTGACTAGTCCTATATGTCGAATTTGTCTGTGGATTGTGGGGAATAAAAACAAGAAAGGATTAATGCGAATGCCGGTGGTCTTCTGTTTTATAATTAAACCGAGTTAACCACAATAACTGACCCAAACATACCACAGTATTCCTTCCATCAAAACAACACATTCTTACTCACCATTCTTACTACAGACTCCATAATACCTCATAGCCTCTATGAAGCTATGACTAGTCCTATATGTCGAATTTGTCTGTGGATTGTGGGGAATAAAAACAAGAAAGGATTAATGCGAATGCTGGTGGTCTTCTGTTTTATAATTAAACCGAGTTAACCACAATAACTGACCCAAACATACCACAGTATTCCTTACATCAAAACAACACATTCTTACTCACCATTCTTACTACAGACTCCATAATACCTCATAGCCTCTATGAAGCTCTGACTAGTCCTATATGTCGAATTTGTCTGTGGATTGTGGGGAATAAAAACAAGAAAGGATTAATGCGAATGCCGGTGGTCTTCTGTTTTATAATTAAACCGAGTTAACCACAATAACTGACCCAAATATACCACAGTATTCCTTACATCAAAACAACACATTCTTACTCACCATTCTTACTACAGACTCCATAATACCTCATAGCCTCTATGAAGCTCTGACTAGTCCTATATGTCGAATTTGTCTGTGGATTGTGGGGAATAAAAACAAGAAAGAGGAAAGTAATATTTATTTGTAAAGCTACAAAATTGCGGCACAAGTCAAGAAAGGATTAATGCGAATGCTGGTGGTCTTCTGTTTTATAATTAAACCGAGTTAACCACAATAACTGACCCAAACACACCACAGCATTTCTTACATCAAAACAACACATTCTTACTCATCATTCTTACATCAGCCACCATCATCTCTCAAATGGGAAAGTTCACCAGAATATTTACCATGAAAATATTTAAAGAAAAGGTACAAGAAAGTTACCCTACGGCGATGGAGAAGAGATTGAAACCGAGTCACCAGGAGAGGACAAATAACTCTGCAAATTCTTCTTTGGACATTATCCAAAATCTCTAAATATATGGCAGGAGAACCAGACCAGATGTGTCAACAATATTCAATACACATCGGCACCTCGGCTTGGTGTAATGGTTAGTAATTTTGTCTTGTTAGGACCTATTACAGCCGAGTATTGGCTTCGATCCTCACATCTAAGCGGCACTTAGAAAATCAAATATTTAATACACAGACGAATGGCAGATTTGTAAACGTTTAGGATGTATTCTGGAGAGAAAACCTGTTAAGAGCGAAATAGTGAACCAGCTTTCTAAAGAAACCTTTTTAACATCTTATGCCATTAATTTCTTTTCGGTTGATATGTGTTATCTATTTTGGTTGTTACCGCTGTTGGAAGTCCTGAGACGATACTCAGAGAAAGGACCAGACAGTCTTTACCATGTCTTTACGCCCTAAATAGAGAAAGCAACAAAAAAAAAAACTTAAATTGCGAAAATCCATAATTGACTACGTCCTGAAGAAGTAGATGAAAAACCGCTACCTTCTTGCTCTTTAGCAAGATGGATAAATAAGACAGAATGATAGGACAAGTGCAATAATGAATTGGCCATTAGTCAGATCATTTTATCTTCACATCAGTTGCGATGTTCACATATATTAAAAAACAGAATGATTTCGTTAGAAACAAAATAAAATGTATTGAAGTATTACGTAAAAACTGTTCACCTATTTGGCAGTGAATGCTGGACACTCTCCTCCCAGATGAAGTAGAGATTTCAAGCAACAGAAATATGGTTCTACAGAAGGATACTGAGAATAACATGGACCGAACATGTAAGCAACGACGCAGTTTTACAGAAAATGAGATAAAAAAAGGACTCTTATGCGTAACAATAAGAAGAGACAGTTGGAATTTCTAGCGCATTTAAGAGGGTTTGGAAAATTTAATATTCCCAGGACAGACTGAAGACAAGAGGAACAGAGATAAACAATGCACAATTTACCAGGCGAGCTTTGATAAATGGAAGACGGAAAATGGTTTAGAGGAGATAATAAATAAAAAAAAAACAGAACGTTTATTTCGAGCTACACGGGACCGAAAATTGTGGAGAGTCATGCTCGCCAACACCCTGAATGGACACGGCGCAATGCAGCAGAAATAATTTTGAGGGTTACATATGAACTGAAACAGATAAAACTGTCGGTAGTACATTGATAGAGACAAATTAAGAAAAAATGACTGATGCGTTATTTATGGCTGATCAACCCTGTGCAGGTTATTTAAAGCCAGAAAATATTTTAACACTAAGTTTGTTTTTGTAAATCATAATGATTTAGCGATACAAGTCTTACTAATTAATCCATAGCTGAGAGGGAGAAGATATGAATTCGTATCTTTCCCAATGGTATTTGCGTGTAAGTGAATATAACGAAAGCAACAGGAATTAAAACTGGGATCTCCGATCACACTATCCGCACATTTAAGCACCTGATATTTCCAAGCAATCGCCCATCTAGATACTGACAAGGATCGACGTTGCTTAACGTTGGTAATCATATGGTAAATACAGAAAATGAAGGGACATGACTCATTGAAGAAGAAAAAGATTAAAAGAGGAGATAATGGGGAAAGGCTAAAAAAAGGACTGAGTAAAGAAAAAGAAAGACTTTTTCAGTAGATTTTCCATATTAAAATAGAAAAAGTTATGCATACTGAACTAAATAAACAACAGAAAGAAAAAATAGAGAAAAATGAAGAAAGAAAAAAATATCAGGTTGTCCCAAAAGTTCGTAACCACTTGCAAAAAATTGAAATTTTACTCGCCAAGTAATCTAAGGTTACCAGAAAACACTTGCAAAAAATTGAAATTTTACTCGCAAAAACAACAAAAATTATTGCTCAAAATAAAGACCATCATTTTCCAATACTTTCTGCCATCGATCTGCAAGTTTCGGATCTGGTCAAAGTACCATTCAGCCGGCTTCGAATCAAAGAATTCTTGACACGCTTCCTCGACTTCATCAAACGAGTCGAATCGGTGGCCCTTCAGAAAGTGTTGCATTGAGCGGAAAAGGCCGTAATCTGATGGAGCACAGTCAGGACTGTAGGCTGGATGTGGCAGAACCTCACCACCGGTCAGCTCTTCAAACTTGTCTTTGGTCTTCCTGGCGGTGTGTGGCTTGGCATTGTCCTGTTGCATCAAAGCGCGCTTTCGGTTGATCAGAGCCGGATAATTTTGCTTCAACTTTTCGTCGATCCGCTCAAGATGCTGACAATAAAGTTCGGCACTGATGGCACGACTATTCGGAACCAACTCAAAATGCACGATTCCTTCGAAGTTCCACCAAACGCGCAACATGACTTTCTTGACGAATCGATCTTGTTTTGGAACCGACGGTGTCTCTTGCCTTTTCTGAACCCATCGCTTGTCCTGATTCTGCTGCACCAGATAGACCCATTTCGCAAAAGTTTACGAATTTTTGGGACAACCTAATATTAGAAATATACACGCGTTAATTCATGTGGAGATAAAAAAGGAAAATGTATTATAAGGAGAAAAAGATATAGAAAGTGAGGAATAGCAAAAGTGACATAATAAGTGATAATCAAAAAGCGATAATCAGAAAGAGGCAATTAGAAAGATTAACTGAAAGAGATTATTAAACAAAGAGAATTAAAAAGAGAGAAATAGAAAGAGAGAATTAGAGGGAATGAGAAAGATTTAGAAAGAGAATTATAGGAAGATAGAATTAGTAAGAATTGGAAAGACTTAGAAAGAGAGAAACATAAAAACTGAATTGAAAATCTAAACTTAAATGGAACTTTGTCTGTGTGTCTGTGTGTGTGTGCGTTTGTGTCTATGTGTCTGTGTGTCCGTTACCTACAGACTCCGAAACGGCTAAACCGATTTTCTTAAAAATTTACACAGTTGTACTATAAGCGTCTGCGAGTGTTCTTAGCTAGGTTTTGTGTCGAGATACCCCCGATAAATATCGAAAATCGATAATCGAAAAAATCGGGTTATAGAAGGAGTGGCCGATTTTAATCAAATTGGATACACCCATAGACAAAGATATAAGAAACGATATTCAGAATTTTCAAGGTTGCAGTTCTTACAATAGTGCAGAAAATCGATAATATATATATATATAACGCAAGATGTTTGTGGGCGTGTCTATCTTCCTGTATGTCTGTTTTTTTGTTGTTTTTTTTTAGCCCTTTTATTTTAGTTTTTGCTTCGGATTTGGCTCTAAGTAGGTATAATTGTAGTTCTTAGTCTCAGCCATGATACCATTTACTCAGAGGACTTATTTGGCCTTTAAAATACAGTTTACAACGAAAAACTTATTTGATATCGATATCAGGAAATCAAAATTTAACTTACATCCTTTCATTTTTATTTCAGTCTACGGTTTCGCTTCAACTGGAAACAACTATTGCTTTTCAGTCTTTCGTGCCAACGTCCAAAGAGTCTGATCTCCAGGATCATGGATTAGTTTTAAAGCTTTCATTACGCCCGAGCAACGCCGGGTTATACTGCTAGTAGATAATTAAAACTAGATAAACAGAAAGAGAGAAATAGAACTAGATATATAGACAGAGAGAATTAGAAAGAGGGAAATCGAAAGATGGATTTAGAAAGAGAGAGAAATAATCATAATGTACAAAACCGCTAACCTTTTGTTCGCTAGCTGGTTAATTTGACCCCGAAGCTATCGGCGGGTTGCAAATCAAAATTTAAGTAGCAAAAGTAGAGGCTGTGACGCTAGATAGATAAGGGAAAATGATGGGATGAGTCCAATAATGAATTGTCATTAGTGAGATCATTTTATCTCCATGTGAACTGTGACGTTCACACATATTTGTAAAGACATTATCTGTGGCATTTCGTTGTAGGGAAGGACAAACGCCACTAAGCGTACAAAAGTTATTTCATGTTTTAAATGATTTCTGAGCCTACACGCAGAAAAAACCGCAGGGTAATATCAGGTCTTGTAAGCTCAGAATTGTGTGTGGTGTAAGTGTTACTCAAAGTGTTGTACGCGTAAAGACAAGGCGAGGCATAGTCTGTCTGTACACGGAGAGTTTCCAGGGAAACGAGTTTCCAGGAAAACAAAGAAACAATAGTCACATTCCACGCCATTAGAGACTGCCGAGATATCTGATTTGATTTTTTTTTTAACGTTTTCATTTAACTGTTATATTTATTACTGTAGATTTTTCTATTACTTAATAATTATTAAGAATGTGCGTTTTGGTGCAATGGATATCGACTCAGAACAACAAATCGTAGAGCCGAGTTCGAATTCCACTTGAATTCCTTGCATCCACTTACGCAAAAATACCCTTAAGAAAGGTATTAATCCGTCTCTTCTCTCCAGTTATGGGTTAAATAATAGGACAGATTGGTTTATATAGCCTTGGTTGGCAACCAGTCTACCGTAGAATGCAATGGCAACCTACTGCGGGATAAACTTCTGCCCATTCAGTCATGTCTCTTTCGAAACATGATCGTCTAAAGCTTGTATCACGTATGGCACTTGACTGACTGATATTAGAAGTCATTTCTATACAACTAACGAATGCGATTGTACTGAACAGTGAATTAAATACATATGACAACACCATCATGATGATCTGGCATATGACTGTGTAGGAACTACACATCAGTCAATCACTCAGTTAATTGCCATACGTGATACACCCTTGGACGATCATGTCTCGAACGAGACATAATTGATTAAACAGATTTTTCTGTAGTAGCTTGTTATTTCTTTCTGCCGTAGATTGGTTGCTAACCAAGGCTATAGAACCTATTCTGTCCTGCTATTTAACCCATAGCTGGAGGGAGAAGATATATATTCATACTTTTCCTAAGGGTATTTGCGCGTAAGTGAATGCAACTGGAATTCGAACTCGGTTCTCCGATTTCACGTTCCGAGTCTATATCCATCACACCACAACGCATATCTACACCTAGAAATACCAAAAGGCTATTTTCATGGACATATACAGGATGCCATGAGTTAATTGTCATGGTTTTATATTTTAATTTGGCGCATGGCGTTATTTGTATTCATTTTGTCGACTGCACAGTATAGTCGGGTCAGTTGGGCATCATTTATAAGAAAAACAGCACTGCCAAAAATTTGGAAACGACATGTTGTAATGCTTGGTATTCGCAGCGGACGGTCTAATCTGAGGACAGTGTAGAATATTTGGAAATATTTCTATGAATAGTGATTACAAAGCTGTTTAGAGTGATAACTGGCGATGGTAACGTTATTCCCACAGGTCTTCAGATTCACACGGACGCTTACATCATGTGCTTAGAGGAGGTAGTGCAATCCTAGGTCATGAGAGTGACTACTGGAAGGTTTGTTTTTTTAAATTGATCCCCAACTTTTATATCCACATTATAATTTCTGTTTTGTTTATCAGGTTCTAATTAAGTACGAATCCACCTCTTCTCCCCCAGCTATGAGTTCATTAGTAAGACTTGTATCACTAAAATCATTATTATCTTAACAAAATTCTTACAATCTAAAAATACTTTCTGGCTTTAAATAACCTTCGAAAGGTTGATAAGCAGTAAAAAAAAATAAATCCATCAATCAATAAAGATTATCTGTAAACATCACTCTACCCCATGTCATACAAGCAGAAGAACCCATTCATGGTGGTCAGACAATTTCTGCAACCACATAACCCCTTACACCTGGCCATCTAACTCCCAAAACTGCAACCCTCTGGATTATTATGTTATTTTATCGCAGTTGAGCGAGAGACCAACAAAACTTTTTGTAAAACCAAAGATGAACTGAAGGCAATGATTTTGGTAGCATTGATCAACTTAAACTTAGACCGTCTAGAAGAGTTTCAGAAGATTCCGAAGTTGTGTGGATGCCGTGCTTAGAGTTACACACAATTTTAGTGAATAAATTTACTTTTGGATTTATTTCTGAGATGAGTCATTTTCAATAATCTTGGAATTATTTCGAACTTTTGTTCTCATCTTGGTTGATATAGGTGTTATAATAGACACAACGTTTCGACCAAGTACTTTCTGGTCATCATCAGGTGTCCATAGATTGGCTGGTGTGGATTATCTCGTTGATTATTGCGAAATATCCTGTGAAATCAATTATTGTTCTTTCATATCAACTAACATGAGAACATAAGTTCGAAATAATTCTAAAATTATTGAAAATTACTCATCTCAGAAATAAAATACAAATTATGAATTATTATAGTACGAACCGACTAACATAATCCAGTTGTTAAAAATCCACCTGATACTGAATATAAAAGGCTCCAAAAATACATCACTAGTGTCCTTCAGGGCGGTGGTCTAGTGTAGTTGGTTATACATGTGTTAGTATCATCTATGGGTCATGAGTTCGATCCTTGATTTTGGTAGTAAGACTACTAAATTTCGATACGAAAGAACAATGATTTATTTCATCTTTTTCTTGAAACCGACTCCCAAGAGGATTTTAGCCGATCACTACAATCTTACCCTGCTCAAGTATAGAGCTAACCGTCATTTTTCCCACATAACGCATAAACTGTGCCTCTTACACTACCTCGGATGGCTCTTGGGCCTTGTTAACCCCACTATTAAACAAAGAAAAAATTCATGTATACGCAAATATCCTTGCGAAAGGTATGAATCTGCCTTTTCTCCCCCAGCTATGGGTTCACTAATAAAATTTGTATCACTAAGTCATTATTATCTGTAACCACTTCCACCCAAATTCTTATATTCTAAAATTATTCTAAAATTATTTTCTGGTTTCTGGCCTTTAAAGTGTTAATAAATCGTAGAAAACGAATAAATAAAATACTAATTAGCTACGGAGACATGCCTTTTACATTTATTTTGATTCTGTGAAATAAATATGCATAGAAACTATTGTGGTCACAAAGTGAGGGGTCGATTTATATATCGATTTTAATATGAAATTGATCCCCAACATTCATATCCACATTATAATTTCTGTTTTGTTTATCAGGTTCTAATTAAGTACGAATCCACCTCTTCTCCCCCAGCTATGAGTTAATTAGTAAGACTTGTATCACTAAAACCATTATTATCTTAACAAAATTCTTACAATCTAAAAATACTTTCTGGCTTTAAATAACCTTCGAAAGGTTGATAAGCAGTAAAAAAAAAATCCATCAATCAATAAAGATTAGTTGCTAACTTATTTAACCCATCTTTTTTGTTGTTTTTGTTTACGACTACATTACGCTAAAATACCAAATCACATACGATCACCAAAGTTAAGCAACGTTGATCCTGGTCAGTATTTAGATGGGTAACCTCTTGGGAAAACCAAGTGCTGTAAGCTTGGATGTTCGGGTGGTGATGCTGAGAATTTCATGCACAGAAGATGTGAGCAACGACGAGGACTTGTAATGAGGAAGGAGGGCTTGGAGAACCTGATACTCACGGGATGGATAGAAGGGAAGAGAGACAAGGGAAAGCAACGCATGACATACTTGATGGACTTGATTGATGGTAGAATAGGGATTGATTGGGATAACAGGAGAAAGGGTATTAAGAGCGAGAAAGGATAGGGAGATGTGGAGGGCTATGATCACCTACATCCTGAAGGGTCACAGCACATAGAAGAATGGATAATAGTTCGGAATTTTTAATCGGGGTGTCGAGTTCTCATTAGGTTCGTTATATTTACTTATACGTAAATACCCTTGAATGAATCCATCTCTTCCCCACCAGCTATGGGTTAATTAGTAAAACTTGTATAACTAAAACCATTATTATCTCAAAAAATAATTCATGAATAAAATTGCGTACAAATTATGCCATTGAAAAGAATGATTTTTATTTTTAATTGAATGTAATTGATATTTTACAGGAATGTTTTAGTTTCCAAACACTGTCATCACATTGTGGCCGTGTTCATAGTTTGTATTGTTCAGTGTTTTTTTGTTTTGTTTTTTCATTTTTAATATCAAATGCCTAGTCTTTTGTTTTTACATGAGGACAAGGCTATTATAAGTTAATAGGCGTTGTTGTTGTGCAGTGGATATCGTTTCGGAACGAGAAATCGGAGAGCCGAGTTCGAAATCCATTTAAATTCGTGGCATTTTCTTACGAGTAAATACCATCGCGAAAGGTATTAATCCGTCGCTTCTTCCTCCAGCTATGGATTAAATAGCAGGACAGATTGGGTTGGCAACCAAGCTACCGCAGATAGTAATGTTAACCTATTGCGGAAAAATATTCTACCCGGTGAGTCATGTCTTGAGACATGATCACCCAAACCAGGTATCACGTATGGTACTTGACTGACTAAACATAATAGTTGGAAAGGTAAGTAAAGCTTCTACTAGGCACAAAGTGAGGAATTAGTTTCCTATTGTAGTAAGAAATTATTCTTATTAATATAATAATATAATCTGTCCCTTCTTCCTCCAGCTATGGGTTAAGTAACAGGGCGGATTTGGTTCTGTAGCCTTAGTTGGTAACCAGTCTATTGTAGAAAGTAATGGCAACCTACTACGGGAAAATATTCTCCCCAGTCAGTCATGTCTCGAAAGAGACATGATCACAGAATTGTGTATGACGTGTGGTACTTAATACTTAATACTATTCTATTAACTGTAATAGTTAATAGAATAGCCGAAAGTGGAAAGACCATTTGGACATTCTTTACACACTTCATGCCCAAAAAAGAAACCCTTATACTGTAATATAATAATCTGGCCCCACCCGAAGAAGGCGATGAAGCGTGGGTGTTTCCGGTCATTGAAAGGAACGGATGTTTGTTTGACCCTATTTCCGACAGATGCGGAAGTGACTCTGAGAAATTACGTAGGCGTCGAGTAGGCGTCGCGAATCGAGGCAAAACTTGGAAGATATATAAAGGCCTCGAAACAAGAAGTCACAGACGAGTCTCCAGAAGTCGACAGTAGAAGAGAAGTCGAGTCCCAGTCAGCCTCGACAGGAGTCAGGCTCGACAGGCAGTCTAGGCAGAGACCCAGACAAGACCAGAAGTCTCGAGAAGTCGAAGAAGAAGCTAGACGAGCTAAGAGAGAGTATACACTCACGTCGAACCCCACGTCAGCCCCTGGAAGCGCTCCCTCAACTCTCTGTCCACTAGGCGACACGGTCCAGCGTTCGTTAATAAAAATATTAATATATTTTTATATATACATGTTTGTCTGTTTCTTGCTACATAACAATACGAACATAAGAAAAATTAAATAAAAAGCTTAATTGCAGTCCCCTTTATAAGTCGTCTTTAACGAAACTTGTATCTATACATATTCAAAATGTAAATATACGCAATATAAATTCCTTGCAATCTCACATTTTCCTTAAGAATTACTACTTTCTCAAACCAACTTACACGACCACAAAAAAATGAAAGAAAAAACAGTTAAATCCATGACCTCAGGTTTCGTCCATCTCAAATCATAATCTGAACACAATTTAAACGGTAATATTTCTTGATTTGTTGATGAAGGCACGGTGAAGTAATAAACATTGGCTCGAATTGAAGAAACTCATTACATTCACTTACGTGCTAATACCTTTTAGAAAGATATAAATCCTTATCTTCTCCACCCCAATATGTTGGTAAATAGAAGGACAGTTTTATAGCCTTGGTTGGCAACCGGTCTACGAGAAAGAAAAACTCTGGATTCAAGCCAGCCCGGATTCAAGAGGGTTGGGCTCCCTTAGGCTATTATGCCCAAAGAAACTGTGGCTGCAGAGTACCTATGGTGCTCCTACGACTTTGGGGAGTCACGAGATATGTACAGGGATGTGCACTACAATCTGGAGAAACATATACTGAAAGAAAAATTGTGTTTATTCAGAATGACAAGTATTTACATGACAAATTGCTTTATAACATTGTTGTCTGACTTCTCCTTTACCATATTATTCAATCCAGCATCCTCCAGCTTCAACCTCCTACAGGCGTTGGTCACCTGATTCCCTGGACAAGTTGGCCACAGCCTCGCTGATGTCAGTCCTCAGGGAGTCGACAGCATTGTGTACACGTTTGTTGGACTGTCTCTTAAGTACGCTCCATAGGTAATAGTCGCAAGGATTCAGGTCTGGACTACTAAGGAGACCGAACTCCTTTGACAAGAACATGTACCGGATTCTCGTTATACCAAGCCTGGACCAAATTGGACGCATGAGCAGGAGCTACATCCTGTTGGAAGAGCCGTGACTTCCGTGCATATACCTGAACAATTGATGGCTCCATAACATTCTTCATGAGATAGACCTCTTTCATCAATAAGGACCTGAAGCTGCTCCAGGAAGTCCTTGTTCCTTTTGCAAGGAGACTCACTCCCAGCCTCTTCCTACACTTTGAAGGTCTTAGCAATGTAGTACACAGTGGATTTTGGGAAATGAAAAGACTCAACTATCTCTTAGGTCGTGCGGCCACAACGTAGGGCCACAATAATTGCAGTACAGCACTCGAGTTCACTGGAAATTTTGCTTAATTTGTTCTTAATTCAACAGATTGTTGTCACCCAAATCTGAAACAAGGAAAAAATAATATTATTAATATGATTGTCATTTTATACCAAGTTTAAGTTAGTCCGGATTGTAGCGCAGGGGCCTGTGTGTATGGATGTTTTTTATTAAAAAGAACACTTTGTGCCCTCCATATGCTTTCGCTAATCAACTACCTGATGAACATTCTCAAATTTAAAAACCTTGATAAACCAATAACATCCTTGTTCTTGTATATAAGCACGTGCAACAAAATAAATCCTTAGATTTGCATTGAGAAAGTCCCCCATAGGATGTAACGCGCCGGCTGAAAGTAGTTTTTCTCTATTTTTTAAGTCATTTTGTTTCTTTACAGATACACTCTATCTGAAAATAATTTACACACACACACATACATACACACACACATACGCACACACACACACACACATATATATATATATATATATATATATAGTCATCCACATACAAGCCTGTTTCACTGTATCACAGCTCGTCAGTGTGGCTAGACATCCACTTGCTTCCAGCTGGGATCGACTGATTTAGTGTCAGTTTGATTGCCTACCCCTAAGCTATCGGCACATGGTGAGAGAGGAGGAAATTTTAGCGTGTTATATATACGCAGTATATACACACACCAACAGCCATAATTAAAGTGTAATGCTTAAATTGCAGATTTCTCCCTCTAAAGAGCTCAATCGTAACGAGAGCACAATTAGTCATCTATGTACAAGCTTGTTTCGCTGTATCACTGCTCGTCACTGTGGCTAGACATCCACTTACTTCCAGCTAGGATCAACTGATTTGGTGTCAGCTTGAGTGCCTACCCCTAAGCTATCGGTACATGGCTGAGAGAGGTGGAAATTTTAGCGTGTTATAAATACGCAGTGTATACACGCCAACAACCGAGAGAACTCAATTCATCACTAGAGAGTAATGTGTACCACATTAACTTTACTAGCCAATGTTCTCCGCGATATAAAATGGGTGTTGTTAAAAATTCCCTTATGAGAATGCACAAGAATTCATCCTTTCATCTGTTTTTCTTTAAAGAACTTAATAACATGAAACAAAGGTTTGTTAATTACGGTTTTCCAAACCATTTTATAGATTACCAAATTAAACTTTTTCTTCCTAACTTAACCAATAGCAACATTGAATATACAGGGTAAAAAAAAAAAAAAATATTAACCCTCTAGGGCCATTCGTATCATATTTGAAACAGTATGAAAACAAGCCTTGAAAGAAATATTTTCCTGAAAAATTTTTTAAGAGAAATATTTTATAAATTTCAAATGAAAGCAGTACTGACTGCTCAGTCAATGAATACCAAATGTTTCCTTATAGGGAAATACCAAATGTTTCCTTATAGGGAAATACTGTATCAAATATGATACGAATGGCCCTAGAGGGTTAAGTAGTAATTAGTGGGCGATCTGTTTATTACTTCATAACAATATAGAACTGATCCCCCACTTTATGCCCAGTAGAAGCCTTAACCCTCTAGGGCCATTCGTATCATATTTGATACAGTATGAAAACAAGCCTTGAAAGAAATATTTTCCTGAAAAATTTTTTAAGAGAAATATTTTATAAATTTCAAATGAAAGCAGTATTGACTGCTCAGTCAATGAATACCAAATGTTTCCTTATAGGGAAATACCAAATGTTTCCTTATAGGGAAATACTGTATCAAATATGATACGAATGGCCCTAGAGGGTTAACATTTTCTACAAATAATCATATGCATAGTAACTATAAAAAATATTAATTTTCACCTAAAAACATTATAAAGAAATGTACAATTCCAGTTGACAAAAACAAGAAAACTAAATTAATTCTCTATTACAAAATTTTAAAACCGCTAATCTTATATTCAAAAATAATAATTCGCCTGCAAAATCGAAATTGCAGAGAACCAATATTATTTATGAATTTCTTCTTCTATGTGCCCTGTCCCTTCAGGACGTAGGCGATCATGGCTCTCCACGTCTCCCTATCCCCTGTGGCTCTTAGTATGTTTGCTCCTGTTGCTCCTGGCAACCCCCGTTCTGTCATCCACCTGATCAGGCCCTGCAAATATGTTATCCGCTGCCTTCCTCTGTCTCTCCTTCCTTCTATCTGTCCAGTCAGTATCAGGTTCTCCAGGCTCTCCTTCCTCATTGCATGTCCCAGGAACTTCAGTTGTCTCTTCCTGATGCTCAGCATCAATTTCCTTTTTGTTGCCATTCTTTCTAACACCTCGTCGTTGCTTGTATGCTCAGTCCACGATATCCGTAGCATCCTTCTGTAGAACCACATTTCGGCCGCTTCCAGTTTTGTCCTCATTTTCGATTATATTGTCCAGCATTCACAGTCGTATTGAAGAACTGACATCACGTAGCAGTCTAGGACTCTTTTCTTCGTTTCTATTGAGATTTTCCTGTGTGTTAGTATTTTGCTCATCTTCTGGAACGCGTCTTTTGTCATGCCAATTCGCCTTCGGATCTCCGTGTCGCACTTTCCATCTCCTGTTAGAACACTTCCTAGGTACTTAAATTCTTGTACTTGTTTGATTCTGTTATTCTCCACCTGTATTTGGCATTTTGGATTGTGTCTTTTGCTGATGACCATGCACTCAGTTTTCTTAAAGTTTACATGTCCTTTAAAGAACTATCTTCCTTATCAATCCAAATTCGTATATAATTACATTGGCTATACTACAACACATTAACAAGAAGACTCACGTTATATATTTCTGACCATAGCTCTATTCAGTCAGTTAAGTGCCATCTGTAATACACGCTTGGGCGATCATGTCTCGAAAGAGACATGACTGACTGGGCAGAACATTATCCCGCAGTAGATTGCCATTGCTTTCTGCGGTAGACTGGTTGCCGACCAAGGCTATAGAACCCAATCTGTCCTGCTATTTAACCCATAACTGGAAAGAAGAGACGGATTAATACCTTTCCCAAGGGTATTTGCGTGTAAGTGAATACAATTGATTCAGCTAGAATTCGAACTCGGCTCCCCGGTTTCTCGTTCCGAGCCGATATCCACTGTACCACAAAGGTCTCATTTAAATACATATAAAGACCTATCGAACTCTATCCGTAATATTCTCGTCGATAATGCAAATATAATAGCATTATTTATATATAAACAAGGGGCTAAAAATAATGGAATCACTATTAATAAGAAAACAAAAGTCCAACTCTCAATAATATCAAATACGAACACAGCCACAGTGTGTTGACCGTATTTGAAGAATAAAACATTCTTGTAACTCTAAAACATACATACATACATACATAAAACAATCTATGTATTCAGTTAAAAACAAACTAAAATTCATCCTTGGTAATGGCTAAAAGTATAGTCGAAAACGCTTGGATAAATAAAACTTTTAGACACTGAAAAAGAAAAAAATTATAGGATCATATGAAAAATTACATAAATTATAAACCTCACCACCTCGTCTGTCATTTTTAATGAGACTAGCTTCAAAGTGGGATTGCTGCCTAAATACACAGTATATATATATATATATATATATATATGCAAACTAGGATTGGCAAACGAATATAGTCAAAGATTTGTATGTATGTTTTCTCTATGATAACGAATCGTTTGTCTCTGTCTACGACTAATCATTTACGTTGCCCGATTTTGGGTGATGGTGGCTTTGAGAGGTGGGTCAGTTCATAATGAATATTCATGAGGCTTAATAACGTGATCATCCAATTCTTTTATACACACACTTCGACGCACACACAAGATTCTTCCATCTCAATTGTTCATTTGGGGAAGTGAACTTGTAAAAACGTAACAAATTTATATTTGTTTTTCTTTTTCTTTCTGTCCCTGATGGATCTGGTTTTAAATTTTTGTCTTTCTGAATTGTCCTGCTACTCTGCACACTCTCCCGCCTTAGTCTTTGCTTCTTTTTCTCTTTTTTTATGTTTTTCTTACCAATTTTTCTCGTCATCTCTTCTCTCTTTTTTAATTGAATCTTTTTACAGTTTTCTTTCTTTTAATCTCTTTCGTCTTTCTCCATCTCTTTTTTTTTACGTCTCAATTATTTTATCTTCTCTTCTTTCTTTCCCTCGATATTTTCTTTTCTCTTATTCACTATAGTCTCACTTATTTATCATCAACTGTTTTCCTTTTTTCTTCATCTCTTTCTCTTTTTTATTCCTTCTCGTCTCACTTCTTTTCTTTTTTTTTTTTTTTTTTTTTTGTTCTCGCCTTTCTATCTTCCATCGTCTCTTTCTTTTCTCTTATTCCTACTAGTCTCACTAACTCATACATCTCTGTTTTATTTACTTCTTCCTCATTCCCTTATCATTTTCCTTTCTGGTATTCTCTCTCGTCTCGCCGAGATTTTCCTTCCTTTCATTCCTTCTTCCTTCATCTCTTTCTTTTCCCTTGTTCTCTCTCGTCTCGCCGAGATTTTCCTTCCTTTCATTCCTTCTTCCTTCATCTCTTTCTTTTCCCTTGTTCTCTCTCGTCTCGCCTAGGTTTTCCTTCCTTTCATTCCTTCTTCCTACATCTCTTTCTTTTCCGTTATTCTCTCTCGTCTCGTCTAGATTTTCCTTCCATTCATTCCTTCTTCCTTCATCTCTTTCTTTTCCGTTGATCTCTCTCGTCTCGTCCAGATTTTCCTTCCTTTCATTCCTTCTTCCTTCATCTCTTTCTTTTCCCTTGTTCTCTCTCGTCTCGCCTAGGTTTTCCTTCCATTCATTCCTTCTTCCTTCATCTCTTTCTTTTCCCTGGTTCTCTCTCGTCTCGCCTAGATTTTCCTTCCATTCATTCCTTCTTCCTCCATCTCTTTCTTTTCCGTTGATCTCTCTCGTCTCGTTTAGATTTTCCTTCCTTTCATTCCTTCTTCCTTCATCTCTTTCTTTTCCCTTGTTCTCTCTCATCTCGCCTAGGTTTTCCTTCCTTTCATTCCTTCTTCCTTCATCTCTTTCTTTTTCCTTGTTCTCTCTCGTCTTGCCTAGGTTTTCCTTCCATTCATTCCTTCTTCCTTCATCTCTTTCTTTTCCCTTGTTCTCTCTCGTCTCGCCTAGATTTTCCTTCCATTCATTCCTTCTTCCTTCATCTCTTTCTTTTCCCTTGTTCTCTCTCGTCTCGCCTAGATTTTCCTTCCATTCATTCCTTCTTCCTTCATCTCTTTCTTTTCCCTTGTTCTCTCTCGTCTCGCATAGGTTTTCCTTCCTTTCATTCCTTCTTCCTTCATCCCTTTCTTTTCCCTTGTTCTCTCTCGTCTCGCCTAAATTTTCCTTCCTTTCATTCCTTCTTCCTTCATCTCTTTCTTTTCCCTTGTTCTCTCTCGTCTCGCATAGGTTTTCCTTCCTTTCATTCCTTCTTCCTTCATCCCTTTCTTTTCCCTTGTTCTCTCTCGTCTCGCCTAAATTTTCCTTCCTTTCATTCCTTCTTCCTTCATCCCTTTCTTTTCCCTTGTTCTCTCTCGTCTCACCTAGGTTTTTCTTCTCTCCTTTTCTTCTTCCCTTACTTTTTTCTTTTCTCTTATTCCCGCTGGTCTCATTAATTTATCCACCTCTTGTTTGCTTCTTCCCTCATCTTTTTCTTTTCTCTTATTCTCTCTCGTCTATCGTATATTTTCCTTTCTTTCTTTTCTTTTTCCGTCATTTCTTTCCTATCTCTTATTCCCACTCCTCTCACTAATTTATCCATCTATTCATTGCTTTGTTCCTCATCGCTTTCCTTTCTCTTATTCTCTCTCGTCTCACGTGCGTTTTCCTTCCCTTCTTTACATCTTCCATCATCTCTTTCCTTTCTGTTATTCCTACTGGTCTCACTAATTCATCCATCTCTTTTTTGCTTCGTCCTCATTCCCTTATCTCTATACTTTCTGATATTCTCTCTCGTCTCACCTAGGTTTTTCTTCAATTCATTCCTTCTTCCCTCATCTTTTTCTTTTCTCTTATTCTCTCTCGTCTCGCGTAGGTTTTCCTTCTCTCCTTTTCTTCTTCTCTTATCCCTTATTTTTCTCTTATTCCCACTCGTCTCACCAATTTACCCATCTCTTCTTTGCTTCTTCCCTCATCTTTCTCTTTTCTCTTATTCTCTCTCGTCTAACGCATATTTTTCTGTCTTTTCTTTTTCCGTTATCTCTTTCCTTTCTCTTATTCCCTCTCGTCTCACTAATTTATCCATCTCTTATTTGCTTTTTTTCCTCATCACTTTCCATTCTCTTATTCTCTCTCGTCTCAAGTAGGTTTTCATTGTCTTCTTTGCTTCTTCCATCATCTCTTTTCTTTCTCTTATTCCCACTCGTTTCACTAATTCATCCATCTTCTTTTCGCTTTTTCCCCCAACTCTTTCTATTCTAATATTCTCTCTCGTTTCGCTAATTTGTCATTCTCTTCTTTCAATCTTCACTCATCTTTTTCTTATTTCTATTCACTCTCGTCTTATTTATTATTCCTTTTCATCTTTTCCTCTCAACTCAACCCTTTCCTTTCACTTTTTCTCTCTCCTCTCACCAACGTTTTCTTTTCTCCTTTCACTTCTTCCCTCATTTATCTACTTTCTCTTATTTCCTCTCGTCTCGCTTCTATTATTTTTCTCGTCTTTACTCCTCTTTTTCTTTTCTATTATTTTCTCTCAGCTCGCTTCTTTTATCTTTCTCTCCTTTTTGTTTCTTTCCTCATCATTTTTCTTTTTCTTATTTTCTCTCATCTCATTTACTATTTCTTTCTCTTCTTCCTTTTTTCTTTTCTCTCTTTCGATTTTTTTTTTTTTATTTTTTTTTTGATATTCTTTCCGGTCTTCGATTATCCTTCTCTCTTTTCCTTCTTCCTTCATCTCTTTCCTTTCTCGTCTCACTTATTTTATCTTTCTCTTCCTTTTTCTTCCCTTATCTTTTTCCTTTTTTCTTATTCTCTCTCGTCTCATTTATTTTTCCTCCTCAACTCCTCACTTTCCTTTCTCTTATTCGTCTCTCTCATATTTTCCTTCTCTCCTTTTCTTCTTCCCTCATCCCTTTTCTTTTTCTTATTCTCTCACGTCTCACTTCTTTTATCCTTTCCTTCTTCTCTCATCTCTTACCTTTCTCTTATTCTCTTTTGGTCCTGGGTATGACAATAAACTGCATCCGGCAGCAAAGCCTCTAATTGGGAGGTTGTGAGGAGCATGGAACCACCTCTTAATTGCTGTTTTTCCCAGGTCCACCGTGACCCGGAGTAGTAGCACCTGTTAGGGTCCCAGTTATGGGCAAATAGTTAACCCCCAAACTTGGGTCAAAACACTATGAAATTATAAAAATAGACTTTTTATTGAAATATATACATAAAAATAGACTTTTATAGAAAAATACACGTTTTTGACGGAAAAAATTACTAACACTACATTTTGAAGGAAAAAAATTATTATTGCCATAACACATTTTTGAAGGAAAAAAATTATTATCAACAATACATTTTAATACTATAAACTAGAAGACATTTTCATTTTTCTAAAATTAAAAAAGTTTTCATCAAAATCTGACTAAATCAACTTTCTCACTATAACCAAACTTTTAAAAAATACCTTAAAACCCCACCTTTTTGTCATTAAATAACCCACAGAAGTGTTGATATGCCATTAAACAAGACTCAAACTCAAACTCAAACTTATTTCCTCTCGTCTCAATTCTTTTATCCTTCTTTCATTTTCCTCTTGCTTCATTCCCTCCTTTCTTTTATTCTTTCTCTCTCTCTCACTCTCTCTCTCTCTCTCTCTTCTCACTTCTTTTCATTCCTTCCTTCCCATCCTTCCTAATATCTTTTCTTTATTCCTCATGTTACATATTTTTTCGTCTCTTCTTTCTTTCTCTTTTCATCTCTTTCCTTTCTTCACACATTGCTTTCTCTTTTCTCACTCTTATTCTCTTTTTCCTTCTCTCTTTCTCTTCTCTGTCTATCTCTATCTTTTTTATTTCTTAATTTCCTTATATTTTACGCTTTCTTTATTTCCACCAATTACTTCTCTCTCTCTTTCTTCCCCTCTCTCTGTCTCTCTCTTCTCTTCTCTTCTTCGTTTCCTCTCTCTTCTTACTTCTATTTAAGCCTCACTCAGACTTTAGTCTTGCTTTGTCTAATTCCGAATGTTAAGGAAAAGGTCAAAGGTTATCCACGTTTCATTATATCTAGAACACTGACCTAAAACACAATATTTGTTCACGCCGTAAAAGATTCAGCTGAGAACAGCTGACATTATTTGGTTGACTCAACTGGCAATATTAACTACGTAGTTCCAGTTGTCTCCTGACCACCAATTACTCATTTCTGACTCTTCAGGAACTTTGACTTTCTATATGAAGGCCTTTGAAAACATCTTCAAAAATTATCAGAATTTAATATATGCTAGAATATAGGATACATATAAGTTCATATATCTAAACTTATTTATAAATGGAAATTTATGTGTATGTGTGTGTGTGTGTGTCTGTGTGTGTGTGTCTGTGTGTGTGTGTGTGTGTGTGTGTGTGTGTGTGTGTGTGTGTCCGTCCGTTACCTATAGACTCCGAAACGGCTGAACCGATTTTCTTGAAAATTTACACAGTTGTACTATAAGCGTCTGCGAGGGTTCTTAGCTAGGTTTTATGTCGAGGTACACCCGATAAATATCGAAAATCGATAATCGAAAAAATCGGGTTATAGAAGGAGTGGTCCGATTTTAATCAAATTTGATACACTCATCGTCAAAGACATAAGAAACGATATTCAGAAGTTTCAAGGTTGCAGTTCTTACAATAGTGCAGAAAATCGATAATATATAAGGCCTGTCTGCGGATGATTTATTTGTTTACACACACACACACACACACACACACACACACACACACACACACATATATATATATATATATATATTGATTCATTGATTCATTGGTTAGTACTTAGTTTTTGGTCATAATAGGGTTAGACCAGTACACCTTTGTATTAAAAAGTTTTCGATACAATTATTACAATTATAATTATAATTACAATTATATTGTAGAACTTTTAAATATATATATATATATATTATCAATTTTTAAACGAGTTATTTCGCTACCCAGGTTTCTACCATGAGTGGTGTCTTCAGGTGATTTCTAATAACTATATATTATTTATTTATTATTCAACGAAAAGTTATTATAAATTACCTGAAGACACCACTCATGGTAGAAACCTGGGTAGCGAAATAACTCCTTTAAAAATGGATAATATATATATATATATATATATATATATATATATATATATATATATACCTCCACTATTTCGCTGAAACATGAATATATTATGTTGAAAAATGGCCAAAAATTGATAAAAAGACGATTTTACTGTCAAAATTTTTTTATATTATTATTGTTAATTACTTAAATTTTTTATTCTTTCTAACACGTTCGAAATTTTGGTTAAAAAATTTGTTTTTCTTGTGTCAGTGTTTGGTCTAATATAGGAAATTTTAGCGTTTTTTATAGTCTGGAAATTATTAATAGATATATTAAGGATACTATTGAGAGAAGAGAAAAAGTTTTCGTTGAATAATAAATTTTAAGTTTCAAATCTTTTAAAATTTTGTATTAATTTCACCCTTTCAGATGATACAATAAGAAACTATATTTACTAATCTTAAATTCAGTTAGTTAAGTGCCATACGTGATACACGCTTGGGCGATCATGTCTCGAAAGAGACATGACTGACTGGGCAGAAGATTATCCCGCAGTAGGTTGCCATTGCTTTCTGCGGTAGACTGGTTGCCGACCAAGGCTATAGAACCCAATCTGTCCTGTTATTTAACCCATAACTAGAAGGAATAGACAGATTAATACCTTTCCCAAGGGTATTTGCGCGTAAATGAATGCAATGAATTCATCTGGAATTCGAACTCGGCTCCCCTATTTCTCGTTCCGAGCCGATATCCACTGCACCACTACTTTTCTTAAATTGAAAAGCTGAGCAAAATTCAACAAATACCAGTATTTTTCAAAGAATTTGTTTCTGTAATATCTAAACTTAAGTAAATAATAAGTAATATTGTGTTTAAATCACATTAATTATAAATCAGCTAATATTACTCAAATATAACTTCCGAAAAACATCTTTTATTTCTGGAAGAATTATATTGTAATGAGCGACATCTCAAAATGGCGCTAATCAGCTATTTTGACAACAACAACAAAAAATCTCCCACCAATAAGGTTTATGGTTAGGTCTTGAAGGCTATCACAATGCGTTTAGTAAAATAAAGGAAGGTAAAGAAGTTGTTTATTATACATTAATATTTCGAGATCAAAATCTCATCTTCAGAATGGTAGGTGAGCTTGTTTTCGAGGATCTGTGCCTTTCAACGAATGGTCCCTCTTGGCTGCTACTGCTGTCATTAATTGTAGTGAGAGGGCGTGTGCGTGTGTATGTAAGTGTTTTAGAGCATGTATGTGTGTGTGTTTATGGTATATATATATATATATATATGTGTGTGTGTGTGTGTGTGTGTGTGTGTGTGTGTGTGTGTGTGTGTGTGTTTGTGTTTGTGTTAGTGATTGATAGTTGGGGCCTTTTTACGGTTTGATGATATCAGTCCGCTTTAATATGTGGTTTATCTAAGTATGCGTTGACCTGACCGATAGGTTGACTTTTTCCAAAGTGGCAGAGAGCTTTGTTTTATGACCTGGTGTTATATCTATCTGATTTAATTATCGTATCTATTGCTACATACAATTTTGCTCATCAAAACACACAAAAATAACACGACACCACAGATTAGACCCATTGTTTCTAGTTTAGAAGGGCCCACATACAAAATATCATGGCTCCTGTCACAAATCCTCAAACCTGTATTCTCCACTTTCCCCGTACAAGTCAAAAGTTCCGATTAAGTCATCCGTAGACTACACGGAATTCATCAAGACCAGCTACAGCATAACCGATACGCATTTAGCCTTGATGTTGTTTCACTATACACGTCAGTACCGGCTCACCCAGCGGTTGATTTAATAACGGAATACATCACCACTTCAAGCCTACACTGCTACAATCTCACCTCAGCAAACATTCCTACTCCTGCGGACTATAGCAGACGTTCCTACGTTCCAAGGACGCACCTATGAACAGACCACTGTCCTTCCGATGGGCTCCAGACAATCGGGACTACTTGCCATCACATACATAAACCAACTTGAACGTCGCGCCCTCATGACCTGCCATTCATACGCCTTATTCACGAGATATATTGGTGATATACTCATCCTCACCTCTTCACGTGATGAGGCGAACAGAATGGCAGCAACGTTCAACAGTATGGACGGCAAAATAAAATTCACAATCGATGGCAGTGGATGCCTATCACTGCTGGACTTCAGGCTAAAAGTATCGGAAAGAGATGACATTCACACCGATTTCTACAAAAGGCCTGCCAGCAGGGATATGTTTATCCACAACAAATCAGCCCTCTCTCTCGGCGCTAAGACTGGGTACATTAAAAACGAGCTCACACGTATCCGAAATAAGTGCAGCAAAGAAGAAGACTGTAACACCCACACTGCATATTTCAATGAAATAGCGAAGATAAACGGCTACCCCCAGTTCTTTGTGGGTTGCCTGGAACGAAAAGGTAGTAAAGGCCCAAAGTGACACACCCTCTGCAACACCTGCTTCCTGAGGCTACCACACTTCAGTGAAAACATAACCGCAAAAATACGGAGAGCTATCCACAGAGAGGGATTGGACATACAGCCGGCCCACTACGGCTCCACTCTTCGCAGACACCTCAGCTCCAACCACAAAACCAGCAACAACACCACATGCACACTGTACAATTGCTCTATTGTGGACACTGGCATATGCCACCAGGTATATGTCGTGTACTGCATACAATGCGCCAAATACGAGGAATTCTATGTTGGCAGCACCATCAGACTGTTACACATTAGAATAAAAGAACACATACACACACAAGCGTTGTTTTTCCATAAACACTTTAAAAAAGGCAAAAATACAGACAAAAACACAATCGTCAATATTGAGGCTAGAGAGCGGAACCTAGAGAACCTGAGCATAAAAAAGTCCTTAATAATAACTAAACTACACCCACAGATCAACAATCGACCAGAGCTCAATATAGATTACATAACAGAATAGTCAACGCTAACATGCACATGGCACACACCGACCACAACAATAAAGCGCATACACCCAAACACGCTATCACAGTTTAACGCTCACAAATATATATATATATATATATATATATATATATATATATATATAATGAAATAAAATCAGTTGTATGGCCATTTCTACATGAAATCCCTAAGAGAAATTTCACGTATCATCGGTAACTTTATTTCAAAATAAAGCAAGATATTTTACCGTCGGAAGTTAAAAAAATATAAAAAAATATACATCACAGAAAAATGAAGGGGTGGGCTTGAAAGAAAGTAGACAGAAAGCAATGTCTATTTTTAGATTTTTGGAAAACCTTACTTTTAAACTGAGTTGTAAGTTAAAATTTAGTTATTGTCTGGCTCTAAGAAAGGGAGTGGAAAGATAAAGAAAGAAAGAAGTGGTGGTTGACAGGGAAGTAAGCTAAGAAAAAAAGAAAGGAAAGGAAAGAAAAAGGAAAAAAGAAATCATAAATGGGATGAAGTTATTAGAAAAAATGGAGGGGGGATCTTGACACAATTTAATTTTAAAACTAGATTTAAATTAAAAATAAAAAAATGAAATTTATAAAATTTATAAAATTTATGGAAAATTAATAAAATTTATAAAACAGAGTAAAATAAAATATAAAACATAATAAATATAAAAATTTGGTGCTTCATCTTAATAATGCCATCAACGATAGAACTTTGTTTTCATTAAGTTTGTGGCTATTTTCATTACGCTATGCCGCTGCCCCCCACCACCACAAAGTAGTGGAAATGCTTATAACTCACCGCACACCGAAGCACATGCACACACACAGAGACACATAAAAAATAAAGTAGAATAAATTGCAAGAACTACACGCACATAAACACGCACACATGACACAGTCACGGACACGCACACACCACCAGATAAAGCAGATAGATAAAACAACAGAAATAAAATAGATCCTCTTCAACCGGTCAAAAGTCAAACTAACGGTCAGGTCACACTTAGATAAACCACACATTAAAGCAGACTGATATGATCAGACCAGAAAAAGGTTCCAACTGTAAATCACACATGTACCATAAACACACACACACACACACACACACACATACATACATACATGCCCTAACACACTTACACACACAAACACACAGTAAAATTAATGACAGCAGCACCAGCAACAGCCAGGAATGGCCATTCCTTGAAAGGCACGGACTCACTCGGACAGACACACACTCCTCTGCCATTCTGAAGATGAGATTTTAATCTCAAAATATTAATGTATAATAAATAGGTAATACCCAAAAACTTCTTTACCTTCCTTCATTTTACTAAACGCATTGTGACAGCCTTCAAGACCTAACCATACACCTAATATACCCAAAGCTTCAAGCAAATTACAAAACTTCACTATTTTTTGCCATCCTGTATTCGTTCTCATCTGTTCTCGTGTGTGCGTGTGCATGAGTGCGCCGCGTGTGTGTGTCTTTATGTGCGTATACTTCTTGTATTTTCCCCTTTTATATGTATATACCTACATACCTTTTATCGGTATCATGTATCTGTGCGTGTGTGCATATATAGATACATGTTTGTGTGTGTATGTGTGTATATGTGTTCCGGTATAAAGTACGTTGGAGTATGGTGTGTGTGTGTGTGTGTGCGTGATAGCGTGTTTGTGTGTATACTCCTTACTGTTGTGGCCTGTGTGTGTCAGGTACGTGATAGCGTTAATTATTCTGTTATGTCATCTAGGTTGAGCTCCTGTCGATTGTTGATCTATGAGTGGAGTTTAGCTATTATTAAGGACTCTTTTATGCGTAAATTTCCTTGGTTCCGCTCTCTGGCTTCAATATTGATAATTATGTTTTCGTCGGTGTTTTTGCATTTTTTTTAGATGTTTGTGGAAAGATGACGCTTGTGTGTGTAGGTATTCTTTGATTCTGATGTATAACGGTCTGGTAGTGCTGCCAACATAAAATTCTTCACATTTGGCGCATTGTATGCGGTACACGACATACACCTGGTGGCATATACTGGTGTCAGAAGTAAGGTAATTGTTCAGTGTACATGTGGTGTCGTTTCTGGTATGTTGTTTGTTGTGGTTGTAATTGAGGTATCTGCAAAGAAGAATGGGGCCGTAGTGGGCCAGCTGTAGGTCCAATCCCTCTCTGCGGATAGCTCTACGTATTTTTGTGGTGATGTTTTCACTGAAGTGCGGTAATCTCAGGAAGCAGGTGTTAGAGGGGGTGTGCCGTCTTTGGCTTTTATTAACTTTCCGCTCCAGGCGACCCACAAAGGACTGGGGATAGCCGTTGGTCCTCAGTATCTTCTTGAAATGTGCAGTGTGGGTGTTACGGTCTTCTTCTTTGCTGCATTTACCCCGGATACGTGTGAGCTCGTTTCTAATGTATCCGGTCTTTGCTCTGGGAGGGAGGGCTGATTGGTAGTGGACAAACATATCTCTGCTGGCAGGCTTTTTGTAGAAATCGGTGTTGATGACGCCTCTTATCGATATTTTTAGCCGGAAGTCCAGCAGTGATAGGCATCCATTGTTATCGGGGTGATCGATGGTAAATTTTATTTTGCCGTCCATACTGTTGAACGTTGCCGCCATTCTATTCGCCTCATCACGTGAAGAGGTGAGGATGAATATGTCATCAATGTACAAGTCAACCATCCGTCCGTGCATGGAGTACTGCTGCCATTTATGGTCAGGTGCCCCTGCCGTTCTCCTCAGTGTTCTTGACAAGCTCCAAAGGAGAGTCTGTAATGTGATAGGTACTGATCTGGCGACTCGTCTGCAGCCACTTTCCCATCGTCGAAATGTGGCCTCCCTCTGTCTCTTCTATAAATACTTTCATGGCTTCTGCTCGGATGTCACTGATGCCTCCTCAACAGGTGTCCCACCCATTCACAGTCAGGTTAGCCAAATGCAGACGACAATTCTACTCCTGCAGCTTCCTCTCTTGCACTTCCCGCCTGTGGAACTCACTCCCGTATTCTTGCTTTCCTGACGGCTACAACCTCCAGAAATTTAAATGCAAAGTTAATACTCATCTACTACCCACTGGACTCTAGCTCTCTCCCCTCCCCTGTATAACCTTCCCTTTCTCTCCACCTATGTATCTGTCATTGCAAATGCTTTCTCAGCTTTCTATTGTTCCTTTCTAACTAGCTTGTACTCCTCACTCTTTTCTAATTAATCTTTTTACATTTATGTAAACCCCTACACATCAGTGGCGTTTCTGCCTTGCTCGGGGTGAAATGATTAAAAAAAAAATCTTGTGAATAAGGCGTACGAATTTTACTAAACGCATTGTGATAGCCGTCAAGATCTAACGATAAACCTAATATACACAATGTTTCAAGCAAATTACAAAACTTTCCTATTCCTACCGATAAATTTACATTACTTATATTCAAGCATTTTTCATGAAATAATATACACATATTGTGTACATTTATTTTACGACAATCCGTTCTAGTTCTCTAATTATCTTAATGTTAAGTGTTATATTTTTTAAAGAGGCTACAAACAGAGAAGGTGGTACTCGAGTGAAAGAACAGCAACACGTACGTAGATGAAAGAAGAGAGGTTTATTGCAAAGAGAATACACTAGGGCAAGACAGGGAATCTGGTGGTAGGCTAGTACTTGCCTAAGCAAGGGTATTTGCTAGAGCAGAGAGTTGAATAAGAGAGTGCTTGCTGAAGAATGATCGCTCAGTCCGTAAGCAAAACTCATTGCCGAAGCAAGGGTATTTGCCACTTTCCCACCAAGACAGATGCGACACAAGGTTAATTTATGTGGGAATTTTTAACCCTTCTCAGCCAAAAATATCCCGTAGACCCAGCTTAAGGCTGGGTCGGGCTCTTGTTTTTTCAATCCATACGAGACTCTACCCTTCGGAGCCTCGTTTCGGTCCCTCTCTGCCCGGAAGTGGAAAGCTGAACAAGAGAGTGCTTGCTCAAGAATCATCGCTCAATCCGTAAGCAAGACTCATTGCCGAAGCAGGTCACAGGTATCTCATTCTATATGGCTACTAATATAGTCAGTCCACATGGACGATAGTGGGTGTGGGACATTCGATTACAACATTAAGTTAAAGTTCAACAAGAAAGGCGCCGTAATTTTTGTTCACCCAAGTACTTTCAATCTCCTCTATCGTCCTCGAGGTGAATTGCAATGGTAAACTTAAAGTAACTTTAATCGTTGGGATGGTGATTCTTTTGTAAACATGCGTTTTTATAAACGAGCTCTATTATAAATATTTTAAAATTAATTCGCTGTGGTTTTGATGTTCTGTAAACACACGTTCCCAAGGATAAATGGGTAACTAGAGATGGTAAATTTCAGCATAATGTTAAATTTTAGTCGACTCAACTTCATTTTAAAACATTGCTACAATACTTGTCACAAACATAAATCTTGTTCGGCGTTGGTTGCTTACTTTTGATATAAAGGGCTTCGAAAATTTGAAACTCTTGTTTAATAATTTTGTGGTGTAGTATACTGGTGTTGTCAACAAATAAATAAATATGTATAAGATTAATGTGGAGAAACGAATCATTTAACTTTTTCACTATTGAAATTAAGCCCCGACAAGTGAAGACATCTTAAATTCTCCACATTTTTTTTATTTATCAGGATCTTATCAGGTATTATTCCGCCTATACCCCCACCAGCTAAGGGTAAAACTATCAATAAATTATTATTATCTGAAAAAAAATCTTACAATCTAAAAATATTTTCTGGCTTTCGATAACGTACGAAGGGTTGATAAGCCGTAGAAAACGAATCAAATGCACTCAAGGAAATTCTGATTAACTACAGAGGCATGTATTTTAGATTATTTTAGATTGTCTGGAATGTTTATGTAACATAAAAAATATGATGGTAGCATTAATAATTTTTAAAAAAGAAGAAAGCAACATTCAAAAATACCAAATATGAACATGGTCAGAAAATGTTGGTGTGTTTGGAAAACAAAAATGTACATATTCAGTTAAAAATATATATATACATCCTCTCTATTATAATAAAAACAGTTATATATATATATATATATATATATATATATATATATATATATATATATATATTAATTCAGATACTTCAATCCAAGGGAAAAAAGCAGGAAGGTAAATTCCCAAAAACCGATCCTAATTAATATTAAAAATTGGGGATCTTCATATCGAAATGGCCATTCAACATCTTTGAATTAATCCTTTTTTAATATATATATATATATATATATATATATATATATATATATATATATATATATATAAGGATAATAAAATGATTAGTAGTTTCAAAATAACTTGTTTAATAGAATATAGAAAAAAATTAACTATAACTATTTTTTAATACATTTTTTACACCTAGCTTTAATTAATCAATATTTATTAGCAATTTACCCTGTATTTTAATTTCAGTGATCATTTTAGGAAAATCACTGAAGTACGGTAATCTCAGGAAGCAGGTGTTAGAGGGGGGTGTCGCCTTCGGCTATTATTACCTTTCCGTTCCAGGCGACCCACAAAGGACTGGGGGTAGACGTTGGTCCTCAGTACCACCTTGAAATGTGCAGTGTGGGTGTTACGGTCTTCTTCTTTGCACTACCGGGAGTGGACAAAAGTGTGAGGACAGGGGTGATTATAAACTTTATTTTGATGCCTCATAAAAGATTAAATAGTTCTTGTCCTAATATTTTTGCACAGTACTGCATATATATATATATATATATATATATATATATATATATATTTAGTCATCCGCAGACAGATCTGTATCACAGCTCATCAGTACGGTTAGACAGCCGATTGCTTTTTACCCAGTATTGAAACCCGACCGAATTGGCGTCAGTCGGCTATTCTACCTCTGAGCTTCGGGCGCTCGGTAGAATTAGGCAACCTTTTTAGCATGTATATTATCAGTATACACGCTCAATATTTGAGAGTGTTCTAATTCATGATATATATAAGCAAATTACTCGTGCTATACCTTGAAATCAAGCACTTAAGGAAAAAAAGAGGGATCACATTAAACTATAACAAGATACAAAAAGTATCGACGATTTTATACGTCGATACTTTTTGTATCTTGTTATAGTTTAATGTGATCCCTCTTTTTTTAAAATATGTTAAGGCGCTTAACATATTTTATATGTCGATACTTTTTGTATCTTGTAGTTTAACACGATCCCTCTTTTCTTCTTTAAGTGTTTGATATATATATATATATATATATATATATATATATATATATATATATATATATATCCCTCCTGTCACACTCAGGTGTTTGGATTATTTTGTGGTTTCTGTTTCTTAATTTAACGTATTCATTTTTAGGTACAACAATATATATCGCCGATATAAATATTTTGCGTGGGCCAACTAGTATATATACATACACACATGCACACACACACACACACACACACACACATATATATATATATATGTGTGTGTGTGTGTGTGTGTGTGTGCGCGCATGTGTGTGTGCGTTGCTACTAGTATGTAATGAATCTTACAAAATGATGGCATGCTCATATAACTAGAAAATTATTTAACGACTCATATATGCAGACCTTCTAATATTAGTCAAAATTCCGCCATATATATCGTTATTTTTAACGACATGTCTAAGCTAATTCACCGAAATTGCATCTCCATGAATGTCTATAATCTAATGAGTACAACTGCCTCTTTTAATTTTAGTTAGTGTGAAGAAATATGCATCAGACAGCTGTAATGGTTTCCAACGCCATATTGTGCCCAATGTTCGGTTACTCTATGAAGTGTCTCCGGCGTTTTAGTGGGCGCTTACAATTTATTTCCTGCGAACCAAGTCGTTTACATGCCTTAGGAAACGCGCAGACGATATTAATATGGATTCCATATGAACTGAAGGAAATTTAAATCGGTCAGCTTTGGAGCATTTGTCTTTTTTCTTTACTTTTTTTTATACTCGACACATGAAAAAGGAGATAATTTTGGTGCAAAATAGTCATTAGCGACGAAAAAGTAGATCTTTTACGAGAAACAAAATAAAGAACAAAGCCATTGCTAATGTTGTTGGTAGTATTATCCTCCCTTAATAAGGAAGTATTCAGTATTTGTTGAGCGATCAACTAGTGCTACCAGAGAAACACTTTTCGTTCCTCCATCGGATACAAGTCCTATATCATCTAACAAATAACTCAAACGAAAAATGAAAAATTGCACACCCACAAAATCGGATCCAATTGACTAAAAACATTTCGAAAAAACCCAGACCAAGGCAAATTTCACAAGTTAGTGTGAAAGTTAAGATTTTAGATTCTGATTGGATAGAAATTAGAAATTTGATCTATGATCCCGTCAATTTTTTTTCACACCTAGAAAAATGCGATGTGATTTAAGTAGTGAAATCACATCACTTGACCGATCAAATGAGTTCGATATGGGAGCGGGTAGCTGACGGACCTTGTCGCAATGTAACAAATAAAAATTCAAGAAGCCGACCTAGACGTAAGGGCGCGTCACATATTCTTTCTACATCTCCTTCCTATTTACCTTTCTTCGTCTTCACCCACACACCGTCAAAGAAAACAGCAACAAGATAATTTAAATTCTAACTTCAGGACTAACGAAGCACTTCAAAAGAACGTATAGAAAAGCATTTATTTTTTATTTATTTATTTTTTTATTTTATTATTTATTTTATTATTTAAATTCTAACTTCAACACTAACCAAGCAGTGTTCAAAAAAAGAACGTATATAAAAGCATTTAATTTATTTTTATTTATTTTATTTTATTTTATTTATTTATTTTATTATTTAAATTCTAACTTCAACACTAACCAAACACTGTTCAAAAGAACGTATATAAAAGCATTTAATTTAATTTAATTTATTTTATTTCATTTTATTTTATTTATTTATTTTATTATTCAAATTCTAACTTCAAGCCAAACCAAGCACCGTTCAAAAGAACGCATAAAAAAGCATTTAATTTTATTTATTCTATTTTATTTATTTATTTTATTATTTAAATTCTAACTTCAGCACTAACCAGGCACTGTTCAAAACAACGTATATAAAAGCATTTAATTTTATTTTATTTTATTTTATTTATTTATTTATTTATTTATTTTATTATTTAAAGTCTAACTTCAAGACTAACCAGGCACTGTTCAAAACAACGTATATAAAAGCATTTAATTTTATTTTATTTTATTTTATTTTATTTATTTTATTATTTAAAGTCTAACTTCAAGACTAACCAGGCACTGTTCAAAACAACGTATATAAAAGCATTTAATTTAATTTAATTTAATTTTATTTTATTTATTTTATTATTTAAAGTCTAACTTCAAGACTAACCAAGCACTGTTCAAAACAACGTATATAAAAGCATTTAATTTTATTTTATTTTATTTTATTTATTTATTTATTTTATTATTTAAAGTCTAACTTCAAGACTAACCAGGCACTGTTCAAAACAACGTATATAAAAGCATTTAATTTTATTTTATTTTATTTTATTTATTTTATTATTTAAAGTCTAACTTCAAGACTAACCAAGCACTGTTCAAAACAACGTATATAAAAGCATTTAATTTTATTTTATTTTATTTTATTTATTTATTTATTTTATTATTTAAAGTCTAACTTCAAGACTAACCAGGCACTGTTCAAAACAACGTATATAAAAGCATTTAATTTAATTTTATTTTATTTTATTTATTTATTTATTTTATTATTTAAAGTCTAACTTCAAGACTAACCAGGCACTGTTCAAAACAACGTATATAAAAGCATTTAATTTAATTTAATTTTATTTTATTTATTTATTTATTTTATTATTTAAAGTCTAACTTCAAGACTAACCAAGCACTGTTTAAAAGAACGTATATAAAAAGCGTTTAACTTTATTTAGTTAGTTTTATTTATTTATATATTTATTTTGCTTGCATCTTCATTTTGTCAGGACCCATCCTATATGACGATTCCCGAGGTGGATTCAATCTTTACCTGCCATATGATCAAAACTAAGCACAATGTGGGATAGTGCAGAGTTTGAATCGAAGCGGTCATCTCATTGATCAGCTGCGGGAATTGGACATTCAGATAGCTGGCCAAGTGGGAGGTGATACTAGAGTTACCCTTCTTATCTCTCCATGTCCATAGGGCTGAAATCAATGTGTACTATGTGTTCTCCTTATCTCCAATGGTAATATTATCCATCCCTTAATAAGCAAGTATTCGGCATTCATTCGGATGTTGAGATATATACTTAACGTCACCTACAGACAACATACACATAAATCACAGCTCTATGGAAAATTTTATAATCCTATGTGAATGCAGAATGCACTTTGCAGGATGCCCTTGGCAAGCAAAAGTGATCTACTGCTCTGAACTCCTAGCCATGGAGAAAGACGGACTAGTCGACCACCAACATTGACCAGCTAGGTGTGGAGGTTCGTCCCTTGATCCCTGTTTAGGATGTGGTTTCTGGCTTACTTATTTTTTCCAATCTTTTCACTCTTTTCTTTTTATTTTTTATTTTTTTTCAATTGGAGTAGATAGACTAAACTATCACCCGGTTCACACTCCACCCATGTCTATTGAACAGGTGTAGAGGCTCATCCCTTGTTCCCTGTTTAGGATGTGGTCTCCGGTTTTCTCTTTTCCAATCTTCTCTTTGTTTTTTTTTCAATTGGAGTAGATAGGCTAAACTATCGCCCGGTTCACACTCCACCCATGTTTATTGAACAGATGTAGAGGCTCATCCCTTGTTCCCTGTTTAGGATGTGGTTTCCGGCTTTCTTATTTTTTCCAATCTTTTCACTCTTTTCTTTATTTTTTTTTTCAATTGGAGTAGATAGACTAAACTATCGCCCGGTTCACACTCCACCCATGTTTATTGAACATGTAGAGGCTCATCCCTTGATCCCTGTTTAGAATGTGTTTTCTGGATTTCTTATTTTTTCCAATCTTTTCACTGTTTTCTTTTTTTTTTCTTTTTTTTTTTTCAATTAGAGTAGATAGACTAAACTATCACCCGGTTCACACTCCACCCATGTCTATTGAACAGGTGTAGAGGCTCATCCCTTGTTCCCTGTTTAGGATGTGGTTTCCGGTTTTCTCTTTTCCAATCTTCTCTTTGTTTTTTGTTTTTCAATTGGAGTAGATAGGCTAAACTATCGCCCGGTTCACACTCCACCCATGTTTATTGAACAGATGTAGAGGCTCATCCCTTGTTCCCTGTTTAGGGTGTGGTTTTCGGCTTTCTTATTTTTTCCAATCTTTTCACTCTTTTCTTTATTTTTTTTCAATTGGAGTAGATAGACTAAACTATCGCCCGGTTCACACTCCACCCATGTTTATTGAACATGTAGAGGCTCATCCCTTGATCCCTGTTTAGGATGTAGTTTCCGGCTTTCTTATTTTTTCCAATCTTTTCACTCTTTTCTTTATTTTTTTTTCAATAGGAGTAGATAGACTAAACTATCGCCCGGTTCACACTCCACCCATATTTATTGAACATGTAGAGGCTCATCCCTTGATCCCTGTTTAGGGTGTGGTTTCCTGCTTTCTTTTTTCCAATCTTTTCACTCTTATGTAGCCCCCTGCACATCAGTGACGTTACCGCCTTACTCGGGGTGATATGATTAAAAAAAAATGTTATGACACAGAATGCCAGCTTAATGAGCTTCCGACCTTCATTCTGCACTATAATGGTTACTGGAGGTATAAACTGCTTACGACAATATAACATTGATACAAAAATTCTCATACGATCACCGAAGTTAAGCAACGTCGATCCTTAGCTGGGTGACCGCTTGGGGAGACAAAGTGCAGTAAGCTTGGATGTGCTGATGAAGTAAATTGACATAACCATATTACATAAAAAAATCGATTCTGGTACTATCACCGAAGTTAAGCAACGTCGGCTTGGGTCATTACTTAAATAGTTAACCGGTTGAGAATATCAAGTCCTGTAAACTTGAATATACGTACAGTGTAGAGTACTCACAACAATATCCCGTTGAAGCATCGACTATGGCACAATACCCGTCAAATCGGGTCTGTACGTCAAGTCGGGTCTGTACGTAAATGAGTCACAGTTTGGTAATACTACGTTCTTTAAGCTTGGAGTGTGATGTAAAGTGCTTACGACCATATCACGCTAAAACAGCAGTTCCCATACGAACGCCGAAGCAACATCAAGCTGGGTCAGCACCTAACTGGGTGACAACTTCGTAATAGCAATTGCTTCAACCGTTTATATGTATGTTGTATAAATGACTTACGGCCGTATCACGCTGAACCAACATTCTCGATGGATCTCTAAAGTTAAGCAAGGTCAATCCCAGTCACTACCTATCTAGATGACAACTTGGTAATAGCAAGTGCTTTAAACTTTTATGAGTGGGTTGTGTAAACGAAGTCTAGATTTTGGTTGAAATCGAACCAAGTATTTCGGAGGAGTAGGGTTCGTTAGAATGGAGGCACACTAACACACACAGACATATATATATAAATAGATATAATATCCTATGTTTCATGAGTTATGCAATCATCAAGTGCATATTATGAGTTAATATATATATATATATATACTTATTTACAGCCATTTAGGATAATTAGAAATTAATTATGTTTTGTTCCAGGAGATCTGTTCTTCCAGACTGTACCTACCCACTGCTCTTCCAGGCAAAGCCAAGGAGACTGAAAACATTTTTTTCAACATTCTTACATACACATCGGGCCATACAGTAATAAAACACCTCCCATGTTGTATGGAATCAAAATGAAATGATTCCAGAAAGCTCATACATCTCCAGGCAGCTACATTCTCGCCGCTTTAAGTTGGGAAAACATGTTTAACGGAAACGGTAGAAAGCGACTTCCGGCTGAGAATGCGCTGTATCCCCTCCAAAAATTAAAAGTTACATTCCCACAGACACGTTAATTTGAAACTCATTAGAGCGAGTTCTGCTAATAAGAAGCGACATTTCTTTTTTCTTTTTCTTTTTTTTTTCTTTTTTTTTTTACTGAAAAGCTATAAATGAAGGTGTAGCGTTCCAGAAGTTAATTATCTGCTCTTAACTAAGCTATAATTTATGCACGTGTCAAAGAGTAAGTTATGCATTGCATGACAGCTAGTAAGTTTTTTAGGCAACTGGTGACTGTTGTGGATCCCGGGAATGGGGCCCGCACAAATAAATGAACAACGACTAGTAATTGAGATAGAAAATAAAAGTATTAACGTAAGGATACAGACTTTAATGAAGATTAGTAGTCCAGAAGTACGGGTTAGTAAAAAGTATATGTACAAGTCTCTGAAGGTGAAGCCGTAGTATATTGAGCAGGTATGCATCGGAAGGTGACGAGTAATGCGTAATAATCTTCTCGATGGGTGACGCACAGAGCTACTATAAACTACTATGTACTGACTACCAATCTCTCTCTGGACTCCCGTATTCTCCGGTTAACTCTCTGTGACAACGCGGTATTCTCCTGTCTGGCTTCTATAGCAGTAGTATAAGTATACTCTGGACGAGTCCATCTTTATGAAAAAGGATAACCCCACAACAGTGACAAACTTTGTCGGAACAACAACGCATCTATTTCTAAGAACTCTATTTTTTATCGCCGTTCATGGCCTGGTTACATCACTGTACGACCAAGTTAGCTATCAAGTAAGACTTTCATTTACTTCTTTATCACCCACGGATTTGTCATATATTTCCCTCGTCATATTTTCCACATCGTTACAACCTCTGTGGGCACCTAGGCGTGGTGTAATGGTTAGCAAGCTCGTCTTGCTAGAATCATTATAACTAAGTAGTGAGTTCGATCCTCACTGGGTACCCCTACTTTCGGCTGTGTGTCACATCTAAGCTACGCTTAGAAAATCACCTTCCTCCAGGTTTGGGGGTTGGGCACAGGGCTAACAACCCTGCCCCATAAAAAACAGTTTTTTACGGAAACAGCAAAAACGCTGCCCTACACACCATTGGGTGTAAAGGAAAAGTTTATTATTATTTATTACAACCTCTGTACTTGACTGAATCTGATTTGCAGTTTTTTTTTATAACTGCTAATGCTATAAAAATTATTATATAAATAATATATAATAATTTTATATATTATTTATATAATAATTATATATTATATAAATAATATATAATTATTATATAAATAATGCTTCACCCTTAAACAAAATATTGTTACGTTTAAGTTATTTAACTACAACGCAGGATTTATGGTCAGAAGGTTTTCAGGAATAAGTAAATGAAAGTCTTACTTGATAACTAACTTGGTCGTAATAACCGCAGAAGGAAGTGTACCTGTGTTTTATAGACTACGTAAAAGCATTCGACAAAGTGCGGATCAAAAACTTGATAGAACTTCATGGCAAAAAATAAATTCCAAAGGCTAAGACAGAAAAATTTCGTTGGAAACAAAGAAGACAGTACAGGATTGTTATATGATGGCTGTCCTTCAATATAGCAGCAAATACTGGACAATCTCATCAAAGATGAAGAAAAGACCAAGCAATCAAAGGGTGGTTCTACAGAAGATGGGTGAGGATGCTATGGACCGAACACCTTAGTAACGACGATGTTTTGGAGAGAATGAAAACAAAAAAGAGAAACTGATACTTAACATCGAGAAAAGACAGCTGAAGTTTTTTGGACATTTAATGAGGAAGGAAGGCTTGGAGAATCTGATATTCACAAGTCAGATACAGAGAAAGAGAAACAGGGAAAAGCAACGCGTGATATATTTGATGGCCTTGAGCAACTGGATGTCAGAACAGGGTTTGGGAGGGGTTGGGTTTTAAGAGCTACTAGGGATAGGGAGATGTGGAAGGCCATGATTGCCTACGTCCTGAAGGGACACGGCACATAGAAGAAGAAATAGATGAAGTGGCTTCTTTGAAGTAGTTACTTCGATGTATGTATCCTTGTACAAGTCCTTGTCTGTTTTCACTCATTAACAATGGATTAATATATCGGAGGTGTGGCAATGTTTATATTGAGATGGTAACATGAGAAAGGGTATTAAGAGCTACCAGGTATAAGGAGATGCTATAAATTTGTATACTTTACACATCTAATATAGGTATTTATTCCTCAAACTGGTTGACTGATGGATTTTTATAGCACATTTTAGGGTTATTTTCTGTCATCAATGCACGACTTCTGCGTGCCGAAAATGGAAAATTAAAGAAGATATATATCCGAATCCATAAATTAATTAAGAGCTATTAATCAAGAACTTATTACTTTCACCAACTGCAATAAAAGCTGCTACCCGGATGTTGACTGAGTATTTTTTTAATGTCTTATCAACCCTTTGTGGACTATTTAAATCCAAAAGATATTTTGAATTGTAAGAATAATCCTTTTTTCCAGGTAAAAATTCTGCTATTTAACCCATAGCCAAGGAGAAGAGATGGATTCAAACCTTTCTCAATGAGTAACTGCGCGTAGGTTAATGTTACTGGAATTCGAACTTGGCTTTCCAATTTCTCATTCCGAGCCGCTCTCCATTGCACCACCTGCACATCCACACACAAAAAACTGACGCAATACAATTTTTTTTGTATATTTTGAAACTGTGCATTATATGAGTGTTAGTATTTATAAAAAAAAGAGGGGTGCTGAAAATTTTTCGCTCAGAGTTAATTTTGATCATAATTTATTTACCTTATTTACACTCGAACTATTGTCCTCGTCTTTGCTGTTATCATCACAACGTTTCGGCCGTTGTGCCTTCTTCAGATACAAGGCTACAACTGAGAGACCCACGAAGAGGATAGACCTCACTACAGTTGTAATGTTCTGCAAGAGTAGAATCGTTCAGAATTATTTATCAATCCCCCACCTGTATATGTGCGTACGAATGTTAGTAGAACAAATAGGAAACCTTGTCAAAAAAGAAAAATGCTTAATTTTACTAAAACGTTTTAAAATTTGCCACATTTATGAGTAGTAACTATGGTCAATGCAAGTTGCCTTACTCAAATGGATCCAATATCACAAGAGACACAGACTTATAGGCATTTAGAGGCTGAAAATAAGCTAAGCAAAAGAAAAGATATACTGCTTTTATTGATGAATAAAAAGCTAAAATTGCAGAAAATAAATGTATTTATACATTTAAGAACATGAAAATATTGTAATCGGTGTTTGCTATGACTCTATGATGTAGTGGAATGGGGGAACACAATTTAAAAATTATCATGAAGGGAAAATACGCTTGATGATTTAATAAATCACAGAAAAAAATTATTGAGTCAGAGGCGCAATCGTTCATTTTGAATACACAATTTTTCATTCATTATTTTCAGTTAAACACCGAAGTTTTCAACTCTCTCCTCTTAGTTTCGATTATGTTACGGTTAGAGCTTTGTACAGGCCAAACTTGTAATAGTGAAATGTTTTCATCGGTGAGAGACATTTTTGTTATACACAATATATGGCTAGTGCAAGCAAAATTGATTTAGGTGGTTAGTGTAACGCTACGGAAACTGGGAATAGTATAAGACCTTTTGCATTATCAATCATAGTGATGGCTTGAAACATTCAGAATGAAATGGGTTTTCGCGAGTAAAATAACCATAGAAATGCGGGACGACTCAACACCGCCGACTCAACATCACCGACTGAGCGTCAGGACAACTCAGGACCGAGACAACTCAGCACCAGAAAAGCATTTTTATAACCGAATAAAAGTAATTTATTAAGAATTAAAAGTTTAATTAGTGAATATCTTTTATTCAAAGGCATTTTCAAAGGGATGATGTAAAATAGGAATCATTTTTAATTATATCTAATAAAGTTAATTGTGAATAAATATATTTTTAATTAAGTGAATTGACATAAAAATAATTTAATACAACACACTTGTTTTTAATTACTTTTTAATAAAATAAATTGAAAAATGCAAAACAAAATGAAGCACTTTTTGTTTTTAATAAAGTTAATGGTAATGTCATTTATTTTTTAATAAGATAAGCAGACATTCTAAAATATTTTTACACAAAAATAATTTAATAATACACAGGTTACTTTATCTAAACTTATTTATAAATGGAACTTTGTCTGTGTGTGTATGTGTCTGTGTGTGTGTGTGTGTTCGTTACCTATAGACTCCGAAACGGCTGAACCGATTTTCTTGAAAATTTACACAGTTGTACTATAAGCGTCTGCGAGTGTTCTTAGCTATGTTTTGTGTCGAGATACTCCTGATAAATATTGAAAATTGATAATCGAAAAAATAGGATTATAGAAGGAGCGGTCCGATTTTAATCAAATTTGATACACTCATAGGCAAAGACATAAGAAACGATATTCAGAAGTTTCAAGGTTGCAGTTCTTACAATAGTGCAGAAAATCGATAATATATATATATATATAAAAGGCAAGATGTTTTATTTTAGTTTTTGCTTTGTGTTCGGCTCTAAGTAGGTATAATTGTAGTTCTTAGTCTCAGCCATGATACTATTACCTTTATCCTTCAAAATTCAGTTTACGACGAAAAAAACTTATTTGATATCGATACCAGGAAATCAAAATTTGACTTACATCCATTCATTTTTCTTTCAGTCTACGGTTTCGCTTTAATTGGAAACAACTTTTGCTTTTTAGTCTTTCGTGCCAACGTCCAAAGAGTTTGTGCTCCAGGACCATGGATTAGTTTTAAAGTATTCATTACACCCGAGCAACGCCGGGCTATACTGCTAGTAATTTAATAATTCACAAGTTATTTTATTAAAAATAATTAGACAAAAAAATGGTTCGGATCTTGAGTCGGCGGTGTTGTGTCGGTGATGTTGATTTGTCTCTTCCTGAATCATAGCAAGCCAATATCTACTTTCGGGATGGTCAAAACCCTTTTGCGAGCTTTAGCTGACTGGCTTGCAAGCCTTACATTGCCTAATACGGATAGAATTTAATGAATCATGATATTATTAGTTATGTCTCACTGAACATTACGCCTGTAGTGAGGTTTATCCTCCTTGTATGTCTCTCAGTCGTAACTTCGTAACTTTCATGTAAAATGTGCAATCACCTAAAATATACACTCTCTTGGGGTTCAGTGGATGTCGCCTCAGAACGAGAAATCAGAGAACCGAGTTCGAATTCCAGTTGAATTCTTGCATTAACTTACGCGCAAATAACATTGGGAAAGGTATTATTCCGTCTTTCTCCCTCTAGCTATGGGTTAAATAGCAAAACAGATCAGGTTTTATAGTCATGGTTTTCAACGAGTCTACTACAGAAAGTAATGGAAGAAAAGAAAAGAAAAGAAAAGAAATCTTCTGCCCAGTTAGTCATGTCTCTTTCGATCGTATATCACGTATGGCACATAAATGACTGACTGAATATAATAAAAGCTGGAAACATAAGTAAAGCTTCTACTGGGCATAAAGTGGGGGATCGTTTTTCTATTGTTAAGAGGTAATAAACTGATCCCCCACTAATTACTATTTAGTAATATAATACTATAATATAATCTGTCTCTTCTTCCTCCAGCTATGGGTTAAATAGCAGGACAGATTTGATTCTAAGGTCTTGGTTGGCAACCAGTCTACGGCAGAAAATAATGGCAACATATTGTGGAAAAATCTTCTGACCGGTCAGTCATGTCTTTTTCGAGACCAGATCGCCCCATTGTGCTTCACGTATTGCACTTAACTGACTGGATATCCTCTTAAGAAGATAAGCGAAGAACATAAGGTGTGGTTAAACAAATACGTATGTTATTTATGATCGGCTGGCATTCCATAGTTTGCAAATATCAAACTTCTGTTTTTTGTCACGACAGAATTACGTGAACGAATGCAGGTGTCTTGTCGCGGCTTTCACACGAGTTGCAATATTGCAAACAATAGCGCTCTCACTTCAAAAATTGACAGGGATTACGTTTGAATTTGTTCGAGTTGGATTCAAAATTTGTAAAGAATATTCGCGATATATTTATATCGTCATTAATAAAGCAACAGAAGTATTTTTCTTTACGTTCTATAATTCTACGCCTACATCTATTTTAGTGCTAAAATACTGTATTAAAAGTGTTGTATGAACGAACGATTCCGTTCTTAATTCAAAGCATTCACTTTTAATTCTGAAAAAATCAAAAAATATGTCGCTATCTCCGCCTGCGGCAGATTGCTCTAGACATGTTACTGAAGGTACTTAAAACATGGCGCTCACTGAAGGTCCTGAAAATATTTCGCTATCTCTGCCTGCGGTACATTGCAAAGGACATGCGACTGAATATCTTGAAAATATAACGCTAGCTACGACGGCAGCAGATTTTACGGCACATATAACTGAAGGTCCGCAAAATATGACGCTACCTCCGGTTGCGACAGGTTTTAATATACCTCTTTTTCAGGTATATACTTCTTCTTGGATGTGCGTTGTGGTGCAGTGGATATTGGCTCGGAATGAGAAATCGGGGAATAATCGCGCAAATAATCTTGAAAAAAAATATTAATCCGTTTCTTCCTTCCAGTTCTGGGTTAAACAACAGGATAGATTGGGTTCTATAGCCTTGGTTGGCAACCAGTCTAACGCAGAAAGTAATGGCAACCTACTGCGGGATAATCTTCTGCCCAGTTAGTCATGTCTCTTTCGAGACATGATCGCCCAAGCGTGTATCACGTATGGCACTTAACTGACTGACTGAATATAATAGTTGGAAACATGATTAAGACTTTTACTGGGCATAAAGTGGGGGATCAATTTTATATTATTATGAAGTAATAAACTGATCCCCCACTAATTGTTACTTAAAAATATAATACATCTCTTCCTGCTCTAGCTATGAGTCAAATAACAGGACAGATTGGGTTCTATAGCCTTGGTCGGCAACCAGTCTACAGCAGAAAGTAATGGCAACCTACTGCGGGATAATCTTCTGCCCAGTCAGTCATGTCTCTTTCGAGAGTGTATCACGTATGACATTTGACTGACTAGATTGGCGGCAATGTCTCATCAGTTTACAGTTGTGTTGGCTAGATGTAACCGTAAGTCCTATGCTAGTAGTTTCTTCTTGCTTGCGGAACACTCTACTAGCTCCATACTTTCCAGCTATTTTTGATCTTCAAAAATTGAAGTGCTATGTTAATCGTTATCTACTGTGTTCTTGATTACTCTTTTGTTGTTAAAACGCGATAATATTGTTTCTCTATTTTCTTACTCTTTCACATGATCAAAACCATGTGTCTTAGTAGCTTAACTGCCTTGCGTGGGGTGATATGATTTTTTAAAAACTTGTTTGAAGAGCTTTAATGTTGATGCAGAAATAAGCCCGGCGAAGGAGTGCTGTTCAATATTTTGACTCATGACCAATAAAGGATTGGATTTTAAATTTATCGAAACTGACTCACAAAACGGAAGGCAAATAAAAGCTAATGTTTCTTCAAGGTGAGGGGAAAATGCACAATAAAGTAAAAATACACGTTTTATTTAGACAATCTTAACCGGTTTTACCCGTATTCTAATGAATTAAATTTAAATTGAGCTCTCTGTTAGATCAGTTTTAATGATATTACTGGGATCCTCTGAGATTATTGACTAATCTTACTAAGGATTTTTTTACTGATATATTTAAGTTCGAATTCCAATTGAATTCATTGCATTTACTTACGCGCAAATACCCTTGGGAAAGGTATTAATCCGTCTCTTCCCTCTAGTTATAGGTTAAATAGCAGGACAGATTGGGTTCTATAGCCTTGGTCGGCAACCAGTCTACCGCAGAAAGCAATAGTAACCTACTGCGGGATAATCTTCTGCCCAGTCAGTCATGTCTCTTTCGAGACATGATCGCCCAAGCGTGTATCACGTATGGCACTTAACTGACTGACAGATATATATATATATATATATATATATATATATATATATATATATCATTGTGTGTGTGTGTGTGTGTGTGTGTGTGTGAAAAGTGTATGTATATAATTATAAATATCAGTATATATATATATATATATAAATATGCAATTTGCTATATATATTATATTGTTTACATATTATATATGCGTGGTACTTATTTAAAAGCGCTCAATATCAGTGATAGAGCAGACTATATATATATATATATATATATATATATATATATCATAAGTTTTAGTTTAGAACATGTACAAATTATAATTTAAAACAAAAGTGTACATTCTGTTTCGACATCGAAAAAACAATGTCTCATCATGTAGTTAATAATGATGGGAGTACTAATCAAATTGATTTTTTATATTGATTAGATAAAATCTTTTGGATTAATCTCTTCGTTTTCATGGGTTACTATTGGCGCCTATATATATATATATATATATATATATATATATATATATATATATATATATATATTCCGGCTTTTTACAGGCTCTCTAAAGGTCATAAAAATCCAGTCTCCAGTCAGGTCAGGCAAAAATAATTCTTTCGGAACAAACAAAAGGTCATCATTTAATTGTTATTCTACCAGTTTGAAGGATCACAGAAACCCGCAGTTCATATAATCATTAGCGATCTTTCCTCTCCTGCTGTTATCCAGGCACCCAATACTCGTCTGGGTCAACCGGGTGACGGTAGGTCAGTCGAGCATCAAAGATGCTGGGTTTGTTAAATATCCAATGACATAGTATGATTGCTTCCCTTGAACAGTACTACTGTCATTGAACACCGGTGGTGCCAATGCACGCATGCGTCATCTGTCTAATGGCGACCGTCCATTTTATCGGAAGTTGAACTTGATACTTAAAAAAAAAAAAAACATTTTGCTCTTTCTTATGGCATTTTAAACATGAACAAGTTGTCAAATTTGATATCAACATTTACTTTGACGCATTTTTTAAAGAAATTGAATCTAGTTTACTTGACGCGATAAGAACGCTTGTGTATATTAATTAAACACACATCTATTTCAGGATGTGCGAGAAATCGGGGAACCGAGTTCGAATTCCAGTTGAATTCCTTGCATTCACTTACGCGCAAATACCCTTGGAAAAGGTATTAATCCGTCTCTTCCTTCCAGTTATGGGTTAAATAGCAGGACAGATTGGGTTCTATAGTAGCCTTGGTCAGCAACCAGTCTACCGCAGAAAGCAATGGCAACCTACTGTGGGATAATCTTCTGCCCAGTCAGTCATGTCTCTTTTGAGACATGATCGCCCAAGCGTGTATCGCGCATGGCACTTAACTGACTGACTATTTCAGTAGAGCATGTTTACGATAACAAAAAAGTTTTACTGCATTTAATCATGACATAATTAAAGTAAGCTATCAGTATATTAGAGAACATTTAAACAAAGGCATATAAAAGAAATCATTACTGTGTATAAAAAGCAAACTAGATGTTTCTTTTATATGCCGTGTCCCGTAAGGATACGCGATCAACGCTCGCTAGAATTGTCTGTACTGTGTAGATCTTAATATATTTAGACTTTTTGTTGTTTCTCCTAAACCTTGTTACGCCATCCATTTACACAAGCTTACTAAATAAGCTATTCATTACTTTCCTCTGTCCCTCTTGACTAGAAACTGTCCTGTAAGTATCAAATTTTCCCAGCTTTTTTTTCCTTCCTGATAAATTTTAATTGTCTATTTCTGATGCTAAATGTTTGCCTCCTTTCTGTTTTTATTTTCTCTAAAACTTCGTCATTGCACACACATCGGCCCAATGTATTCTCAGAATCCTTCTGTAGTACCACATTTCTGTTGCATCATGTCTCTTTATCATATCGAATTGTCCAACATTCACTGCCATATAGAAGGATTGATATAACATAACAGTTCAATACTCTTTTTTTAGTTTCTGTTGCTTTAAGTGCCTTCCTCATTAATGAGGAAATTGTCTAGCATTCACTGTCATATAGGAGGACTTATATTACATAACAGTTCATTACGCTTTTCTTTGTTTCAGTTGCTTCAAGTCTCTTCTTCATCTGTGAAGAGATTGTTCAGCATTCACTGCCATATAGGAGGACTGATATTACATAACAGTTCCGTACTCTTTTCTTTGTTTCTGTTTAATTTTTAAAGTAAGATTTATATGTAGTCCAATACATTAAATCCTGTGACTGAAAAGTGTTTTCCGAGGAACAGATCCTCATCCATTGACTGCTTTACTCGCCGGTGAGAACCTAAGAGTAGAAGCATGATCTGTTGGTGATGACTCTGTGGAAACCCGGCATTGTTGTATCCGTTTACTCTTTGATACTTTCTGACCCGATCTTGCTTTGCCGTGCCGCCTTGTGTCCATCTTTCATGAGGGTCTTACAGAATCTGTTATACGGTCTGACGTAGCGAAACTCTGTCATCCTCCGACGTTTAACAACGACAAGAAGCTTTTCCCTTTGGACCACAAAACGTTTGACCTCTCCCCGTACACAGATGCGGGAGTAGCTTTCTCAAACATTTGTTCTCGAACTCCTGGTTCCTTTTGCATAACTCAACAAGGAATGTCCAAGTTACTCACCCGAAGAAGAAGGAGGATACGTTGCATGGCCTAAGTTGAACAAAATGAGATAGATAGATAGATAGATAGATAGATAGATATGAACAGAACGAGATAGATAGATAGATAGATAGATAGATAGATAGATAGATAGATAGATAGATAGATAGATATGAACAGAACGAGATAGATAGATAGATAGATAGATAGATAGATAGATAGATAGATATGAATGAATGAGATAGATAGATAGATAGATAGATAGATATGAACAGAACGAGATAGATAGATAGATAGATAGATAGATAGATAGATAGATAGATAGATAGATAGATAGATAGATAGATAGATAGATAGATAGATAGATAGATAGATAGATAGATAGATAGATAGATAGATAGATAGATAGATAGATAGATATGAACAGAACGATAGATAGATAGATAGATAGATAGATAGATAGATAGATAGATAGATAGAATGAATGAGATAGATAGATAGATAGATAGATAGATAGATAGATAGATAGATAGATATGAACAGAACGAGATAGATAGATAGATAGATAGATAGATAGAACAGAACGAGATAGATAGATAGATAGATAGATAGATAGATAGTTAGATAGATAGATAGATAGATAGATAGATAGATAGATAGATAGATAGATATGAACGATAGATAGATAGATAGATAGATAGATAGATAGATAGATAGATAGATAGATAGATATGAACAGAACGAGATAGATAGATAGATAGATAGATAGATAGATAGATAGATATGAACAGAACAGAGATAGATAGATAGATAGATAGATAGATAGATAGATAGATAGATAGATATGAACAGAACGAGATAGATAGATAGATAGATAGATAGATATGAACAGAACGAGATAGATAGATAGATAGATAGATAGATAGATAGATATGAATGAATGAGATAGATAGATAGATAGATAGATAGATAGATAGATAAGTGAACAGAACGAGATAGATAGATAGATAGATAGATAAGAACAGAACGAGATAGATAGATAGATAGATAGATAGATAGATAGATAGATAAACAGAACGAGATAGATAGATAGATAGATAGATAGATAGATAGATTAAACGTAACGTTTTACCTTAAAAAAATGTCGAACCTTTTATTTTGTACAATAAAAACTATATTGTTCTATTAAGACGGATCGAAGTTAGCAGTAAATAAAACAATGTTATTGGTGAAATCTTATTGATTTTACTATTGGATCATGTTATTTAAGTCATGGCAGTTATACATGAAAAATAATATCACCCAAATGTCCGCCAAATCTTCAGCGGCACACCTCAACTCGACGGTCAAAATGTTTGATGACGTCTCTGCATAGTTGCTCCTCGATCTCACCAATATGCCTAATTATCTCATCCTTCAGCTTTTGAATTTTTGTTGGAATGTTGGCTTATTTTTGAGATGACCCCTAAAGGAAGGAATCTAAAGACGTCAAGCCGCACGATCGTGATGGCCAATTGACATCACTGTTTTGAGAGATGGTGCGACCTGGGAACTTCTCATTCAATAAAGCCATTGTTGCATTGGATGTGTGGCATGTAGTGCCGTTCTATTGGAAACACAGATCTTTGACATCCAAAGTATTCAATTCAGGCCATAAATTCCATCACTCAAATAACAGGATCCAATAGTGAAATTAATAGAATTTCACTAATAATACTGCTTTATTTACTAACTTCGATCCGTCTTAACGCTATACTTCATGTTTCTGGCGAAATATGTTCATCCAACATCACGTTTCACTTTTTTAATACAGGGTGCGATGGGTAAATTGTCGCAGTAATTTAAAAAAAAAAATTTAACGCATGCGCGTTCTTTATTTGTTTTTATTTTGTGGACTACATAGTATAGTAGGCTCAGTTGGGCACCGTCTTTGAGAAAAAAGAGCACCATAACAGAATTCACTCTGCCAGAAATTTGGAAACGGCATATTGTACTGCTAGGCATTCGCACCAGAAACTCCATACGAAAGTTTCACATAGTTTTGATGTCAATCTGAGAACAGTGCAGACGATTTGAAAAGAGTTGGATGAGTCTAATTGTGATTACGAAGATGTTTATAGATATCACTAGAGAGGATGACCTTATGTCTCCCCTCATCTTACCACGGGTCCTCAGACTCAACAGGGAGGTATATATCAAGTACCTTGAGGACGTAATGCTGCCTTGGGTCAAGACGGTAGCTATTAGAAGATCATGTCTGGTAAAAGGATTGCATCATGCTACACAAGCAGGAGAACCCAGTCATGGCTGTCAGACAATTTCTGCGACCACACCACCCGTTCCTTACATCTGGCCACCTAACTCACCAGACTGCAACTCCCTTGATCATTATTATATGTAGAGTGCAGTTGAGCCAAAAACCAACACAACTCCTTGTAACACCAAAGTTGATCTGAACACAAGGATTATGTCAGCTTTCACCAACGTAAACAAGTAGACCGTCTAGATGAGATGAAAGAGATTCCGAAGTCGTCTAGAGACCATGTTTGAAGCCAATGACAATTTTATTGAATGAATTTACTCTTAAGTATTTCAAGGTATTTTTGTGTGATTTTGGTAAATATATCTGTTAAATTAAGATGCCAATGTTACTTTCATTTTTGCGTAATGTAAACAATTCATCCATTGCACCTTGTATATCTGTTAAAATGAGATGTCAGTGTTATTTTCATTTTGGCATCATTTAGACGACAACACATTCATCGCACCCTGTATATATGTTAAAAAAAGATGCCAGTGTTATTTTAATTTTGGCGTCATTTAGACGACAACACATTCATCGCACCCTGTATATATGTTAAAAAAGATGTCAGTGTTATTTTAATTTTGGCGTAATTTAGACGACAATTCATTCATCGCACCCTGTGTATATGTTAAAACAAAATGTCAGTGTTATTTTCATTTTGGCGTAATTTAGAAAACAACTTACTCAAAAATACATTACATCAATTATACAGTGCAACAAAATCTTTCTGATACGCATTTCACAGAATTTTTTTCCTACTTTGTTATTCATTTGCATAATACATACATGAGGGTACGTGAAAGTATCAGCACTTTTCCTATAGCATATCTTTAGGTTTGTCACACTACCTTCTGCTCATGCCTACTTATAGCTGGTACTATTGTGGTTAAGGGATCGAAGTTTGAGCTTCATCGTGCCAGTTTACTTGCTGCTGTTACAGTGTAGACATGGCCGCTCCACTAGGAGTGTGAATCCCGAAGGAACAAAAGAGTTAATATTGCCTCTCTAATTTGAGTTGACAACCAGTCTAGAAGAACAAAAGAACCAAAAACTGAATTCGAAACCGGTTGGGTTTGAGTTTGCATTTTGTTTAATGGCATATGTGGGTTAGTCAATCAATAAAGTGCCATATGTGATACACTCTTTGGACGATCATGTCTCTTTCAGGAAAAGACAGATTAATACCTTTCCCAAGGGTATTTTTGCGTAAGTGAATGTAACGAATTCAACTGGAATTCGAACTCAGCTGTCCGATTCGTTGTTCCGAGTCGATATCCACTGCACCACAACGCACATCCTAGGTTATTTAATGCCAAAAAGGTAAAGTTTTAACATATTTTTTTTGTTCAGTTACGGTGAGAAGAATGATTTAGTCAGATTTTTGTTTTTATTATTTTTTATTTAAGAAAATTGGGAATGTCTTCTCGTTTTGTATTCAAAAATATTTTGCTGAGAATAATATTTTCCTTCGAAAATGTAATGTTTCTTTCAAAAATGTATATTTTTCTATAAAATCTATTTTTATGTATATATTTCTATAAAAGTGCATTTTTATACTTTTTATGTGTATCAGTCAGTTAAGTGCCATACGTGATACACGCTTGGGCGATCATGTCTCGAAAGAGACATGACTGACTGGGCAGAAGATTATCTCGCAGTAGGTTGCCATTGCTTTCTGCGGTATACTGGTTGCCGACCAAGGCTATAGAACCCAATCTGTCCTATTATTTAACCCATAACTGGGGGGAAGAGACGGATTAATACCTTTCCTAAGGGTATTTGCGCGGATTCAGCTGGAATTCGAACTCGGCTCCCCGATTTCTCGTTCCGAGCCGATATCCACTGTACCACAACGCACATCTTCTGTACCACAACGCACATCCTCATTTATGTGTATATATTTCTATAAAAGTTTATTTTTATACTTTCATAGTGTTTTGCCCATATCTGGGACCCTAACAGGTGCTACCAGTCCGGGTCAGGGTGTACTTGAGAACAACAGCAATTAAGAGGTGGTTCCATTCTCCTCACAACCTCCAAATCAGAGGCCTTGCTGCCTTCATGCACAAAACCATCGAAACCGGTTGGACATGAAGCTATCAACTTCATGCTCTAAAAACAAATACTTGATAATGAAACCAGAGTAGTAACACTTTTCAAACAGACCACCTGATCAGGCCCTTAATTCCACTATGAGTAGACCTCATTGTCTTGAACGTCATACTAAACTCTCCATAAAGCAGCCTGTTGAACGACAGCAAACTAGCAACCATTGTCAGACGTGACAAGACAAAAACCATCGTCACGTAAAAGGCCCAACATGTTACAAACTGCCATTAGCTAACCCTATTTTTGGCACACTCCTCTCTGACCCCCTGATTTTTTTTCCGGGGTAAAAAAAAGGGAAGGATAATGAACAGCAAGTTCCTGCCAATTTCTGTGGCCCGTGTCAAACGGATATAACAAGAACGAAAGCGTCGCGCGTTGTGTAACCAGACACTAATCATCTGTCTCTTGTTGACTCTATTTGGCTGTCAACCGTATAATGTCAGAGGTCAACCGAACCAGCCTTCAGCGGTCACAGAACAGGGTTAGAGCTAATAGCTGCGTCTGGCTACCAAATTGCTGCCAATCAGGAGAGGTGTTCGACCAATTCACGCGAAATGATAGCATCAATCCCTTTTTTTTTCCTTTTCTCTTTGTTTTTTTTTTGTTTTTTTTTACTTTCAAGGATGTACATACGTTATGGGTGTGCAGGTGGTGTGATGAATAACGGTCAGAATGAGAAATCGGATAGCCGTTTTCAAATTCAAGTCAGGTTCGTCACATTCACAAATGACCTTAGTAAAGGAATGAGTCCATCTTTAAATTCACAGAAGAGCTTTGGTTGGTAGCCAGTCTATCACAATAAAAAAACTGCAGATAAAATCTACTCCTAAGTCAGTCATGAATCAAAAGAGACATGATCGCACAAATCTATATTAGGATTTAAACCTGTGTTCCTCTTTGCCGACTAACTTTTTAAGATGAAGTATTGTAATTATTTACACTCTTTACATTGTTCGGACTGTTGTCCTCATCTTTGTTGAAATATTCACCTTCAATATCTGTCTATATTTCTGAGATGAGGTATTGTAATTATTTACACTATTTACATTGTTTGGACTGTTGTCCTCATCTTTGTTGCCATATTCACCTTCAATATCTGTCTATATTTATCAGATGAGCTATTGTAATAATTTACACTATTTATATTGTTCGGACTGTTGTCCTCATCTTTGTTGCCATATTCACCTTCAATATCTGTCTATATTTATGAGATGAGGTATTGTAATAATTTACACTATTTATATTGTTCGGACTGTTGTCCTCATCTTTGTTGCCATATTCACCTTCAATATCTGTCTATATTTATGAGATGAGGTATTGTAATAATTTACACTATTTATATTGTTCGGACTGTTGTCCTCATCTTTGTTGCCATATTCACCTTCAATATCTGACTATATTTATGAGATGAGGTATTGTAATTATTTACACTATTTAAATTGTTCGGGCTGTTGTCCTCATCTTTGTTGAAATATTCACCTTCAATATCTGTCTATATTTCTGAGATGAGGTATTGTAATTATTTACACTATTTACATTGTTTGGACTGTTGTCCTCATCTTTGTTGCCATATTCACCTTCAATATCTGTCTATATTTATCAGATGAGCTATTGTAATAATTTAAACTATTTATATTGTTCGGACTGTTGTCCTCATCTTTGTTGCCATATTCACCTTCAATATCTGTCTATATTTATGAGATGAGGTATTGTAATAATTTACACTATTTATATTGTTCGGACTGTTGTCCTCATCTTTGTTGCCATATTCACCTTCAATATCTGTCTATATTTATGAGATGAGGTATTGTAATTATTTCCATTATTTACATTATTCGGACTTTACACAAATTTATTTATTATCAAAACAAAATTTATTCTTGATGGTGACTAAAAGTATAGCCAAAAGTGGTCGAAAATACAAAACAATTTTTTCCAACGATTCTTATACAATTTGTGTTCTGAAAAGAAAAAAATTATAGAACACATAAAAATTTAATTATAATACCGTGCTTGTTATATTTACTGAAGCCTGCATAATATATATATATTTGTTTTTTCTAAACATATGTTGTTAAATATAAGAGACAATGAATGTCTATTATGTTTAATCATGAGCCGTTCTAAACGTCGTATTTTTGCTTTAATTTCAGTTGAAAATAAAGACAAAAATTCTCCATTTGGATTATTATTTATTAGTTTCCTTCTAAGCTTTCGGCTCACATGAGCCATCTTCAGAGAGGTCGTTCAAACTGAAATATTATAAAATCTACCATCACCGACGATTTTATTTTGTGTTGACATAAAACTCCGCTTGGCAACGGCAATAGTTACCAAAAATAATAAACGCAGTTCTTAAATTTGCGATGCGGTTTTATGACGTCACACCGCGGGATAGCGCGAAATGACAACAAAACCATGTAGTCAAATGCAATGTAATATGTTATTTCCTGTTTTAAAGTTGATTTTATTGAGTGCTGGTTGTTTCGATTTGATGTACATGGCCTCCAATATCTGCAGGTTCCTCTTACTGTGTGTATGAGTAAGGATCACCATATTGTTGACCAAAATCTGTCTGATATTACCTACATGTTTATGTTTTTCAGAGAAATGTTGTTTAATAGTACTCTGATCAGAAAGATGACATGTAAGTCTACGGGAGAGCGTAGTTGTAGTAAAACCAATATATGTACTAGGTTTCTGATTAGTATTAGAGATGCAATCTCTGAATGGGCATGTAAATTGGTACAATACATTGGTTTTTTGTAGAGAATTTAGTTTAGTGCTTGTTGGGTTTTTATAGACTATGAGGTCAATTGTTTTAAACTTTTTATAATATATATATATATATATATATATATATATATATATATATATTAAGACCTTGAATAAGTTTTCTCTGATTTTTCATGAAAAGTAATGTTCCGTTGATCAAATTTAGTAAGAAACATGTCACTGAGATGAGAGTATTGTCCGTCGATGGCTACAACTTTTTTCCCGTCTTTCTGGCAGTATTTGAATTTCACGTCGGAAAAACGGCAGGTCTTGGAGGCTTACCACGAGTGGACTTATTTTTTGGCATTTTCATAAGAATGAAAGTGATGCTCAACCAGGCCATGTGCCATCGACCAGAACAAGTGATAACCGGACGTGGCAGTGTCTAGTGAATACGACGGTTAGGGTAGGACTACTCATTTAATCGTTTCCGTGTAGGTTTTCACCCGTTTTGCAACAGGTAGCCTAGCGCTGTCATGCTGCAAAATCACTTTGTCGTATCTTTGCTCATATAGCGACCGTTTTTTCTTCAATGCTCTATTTAAACGCATCAGTTGTAGTCGATAGCGATCTCCTGTGATGGTTTTGTTAGGCTTGCGCAGCTCATAATAAATTAAGTACTTCTGCTCATTTTCGATACCTAACGTTTGAATTGAATTTTTAAAAATAAGAAAGATTTCTTGAAGCTTTGATTTTAACTTAATTGAAACCTAAATGATTGAATTTACTATTCCCAGTAAGGAAAATACTCATCGCCTATACCACGAATACGTTATTTTATGATAACAACGTCTATTGAACAGATGAAGAGGCTCATCCCTTGTTTCCTGTTTTGGATGTGGTTTCCGGTTTTCTCTTTTCCAATCTTTTCACTCTTACGTAGCCCCCTGCGCATCAGTGGCGTTTTCGCCTTGCTTGGGGGTGATATGATTTAAAAAAAAAAAAAGTAACACCTTCAGCCAACATAGCGATATCAGTATGAGTAGACCTGTAGTCTAGAACCTCATACTAAACTCATACTAAACCTATTAGGTCCAACTTTCTCTAACTTAAAAAAAAAGGTTCAACGTTAAAATTTACATATAAACTCATGGTTAATAAGAAAATCCCATTTCTTGATGTTAATGTAGAACTAAAAACCAACATATTTCCCGCTTATCTGCATAAATAACACCAGTATGGTATTATTCTAAACTATGGTAGCCAATGCCTGTAAAGATATAAAGTAGCTGTGATAACAAACTTCTTAAATAGAGCGCACCAAAATTTCTCTTCCCAAAGAATATTTTTGAGTGGTCTTAAAAACAAACATTAGTCAATAACAATTTCCCCAACTACATCATTGATAAACAAATAAAATTAAAAATGGCAACAGAAGTAACCGAAATCTCCTGGGATGATAAAAATTATGAACAATTTTTATATTCCCTATCTCGAACAAAATGGAAGAATGTTAGGATGCTAGAAAAACTTAATAAAAAATTAATTAAAGCTTCGTTTTCAGTCGTATTGAATGATATATATATATATATAATTTAAATTTAAAGCTGCTAACCTCATCGTCATTAATAACAATTCACCTGCAAAATCTAAAATACAGAGAACCAGTGTCGTTTACGGATTTATATGCTCTTTGAAGAACTGTATTCTTGAACAATCCAAATTCGTAAACAATTACATCGGCTATGAGATATCTTAACTTATTTATAAATGGAACTTTGTCTCTGTGTGTGTGTGTGTGTGTGTGTGTGTGTGTGTGTGTGTGTGTGTGTGTGTGTGTGTGTCCGTTACCTATAGACTCCGAAACGGCTGAACCGATTTTCTTGAAAATTTACACAGTTGTATTATAAGCGTCTGCAAGTGTTCTTAGCTAGGCTTTGTGTCGAGATACTCCCCGATAAATATCGAAAATCGATAATCGAAAAAATCTTGTTATAGAAGGAGTGGTCCGATTTTAATCAAATTTGATACACTCATAGACAAAGACATATGAAACGATATTCAAAAGTTTCATGTTGCAGTTCTTACAATAGTGCAGAAAATCGATAATATATATATATATATATATATATATATATATATAAGGCAAGATGCTTGTGTGTGTGTGTGTCTGTTTATCTATCTGTATGTCCTTAATACAAATCCACAATTTCTATCCGATTCTCACCAAACTTCACACAAATATTCTTTAGGCTGAGTCTGAGCTCCAGGACCATGGATTAGCTTTAAAGCTTTCATTACACCCCAGAAACGCCGGACTATACTGTTAGTATATATATATATATTATAAATTATAGTTTAGAACATGTACAAATTATCATCTACTACAAAGCGTACATTTTGTTTCGACATTGAAAGGACAATGTCTCATCAGGTAGTGTGAAAGGAGATGAAAATTTCTTTACCTTATATTGGTGAATTATGTGTGAGAGGTAAGTGGGGTAGAAAATGGGAAATCAGAGTTGGAAGATGGAAGTTAGAATTTGAACAAAGAGAGAGAAGAGGTAGGGAATAGAGGTGATTAATGGTTGTGTTGAAAATTTTATCGACAGATTTAACAGTAGATGATAAGGTATGGTCTTTTACATCCTTTATGGCCAGTCCTTTGGGTTTAACAAAAAAAGAAAAAGCAAGGAAATGTATATGGGGTGGGAGTATGAGAGAATGGGCTAAAAAAAGGGATAGGAATTGCTATTTGGTAATATATATTCTAATATCTTCTGAAATGGTTTCATGACAATTTATGACGAAATTACCTCTTTATCTGAGAAGGATTATTCGTAATTTGGAAAAATCGATTAAAAAAATTGTCACAAAATGTATATTGTCTTTAATAACGTTTGCCTTAATAAATATATACTTCAAATTAGAATTCCAAGCCCTTCTCAGTCGCACCAGCATAAACAAATTCTGTCCAATGAAGTCCTAAAGAACGAAACGCGTCATTCGACAACTTTTTTTTTCTGTGATACATTTTTCATCCCAATATTTATATTGTTCTAATCTTTATTGGAATATTCACGACGTTTTGGTCGTTGTACGCTCCAGCCGTTGTGGGTCATGTGTCCTCAAAAACACATGGCTCAGTGGATAAAAAGCGTTGGTTGAATCCTGTGACTTGACCCAATGAGTTGTGAGTTCAATACCTGGCTACAGCAGCGGGGAACAAAAACTTAGAGAAGCCACTCGAGATAGAGGATTATTTTAAATTGGGTTATATGGATAGGAAGGTAAGATAACGATTGAGTCTAGAATTGAAAAAGTCAAGATTATAGTGATCGAGGAAACATCCTCTTGGGAGGGCCGTGGTCTGCAGGAAGAATCTGTTTGAGTAGAACTTACTTCTCGCCGATGGAATACGGAGGCAGTGTGAGTGATTTACGACTATGTAAGTGGCATGTAGTTGGCGGGCCCTGGCCGTGAAGGTTAGACGTAGTGGAACCAGGTAATGTAGTTCGTCCGAGCACTTTTCATGGTAGTGGTGATAGTGCAGTGAGAGACTCGCTATATCCCGCCTGTGAGAAAGAAGCTTTTGGGTTTGAAAATAATCCGCCTCTAAAAAGGTCTTCAAGACGCATCTGAACTCTATCAAGGCTGGAAAGTGATGTCTGGGCAGCTCCTGACCAGATATGACAACAATACTCCATTTTCCGTCTGATCTGGTTCTTATAAAGGTAGTGGATAGCATGAGGAGTCAAGTACTTAAGAAAACGATATCGGGAGCCGATGATTTTACCTGTATCTTTAGATCGGGTATCAGTCCACTGCGCAATATCCTTTCAAGGCACGGAGCCATCTCGGAGAGATATCTCTTTCATCGTGACTAGTGGTAGTTCGGGGTCTGATCGGCGGTGATGGAATGTTAACAATTCTCAGTGAGTTGTATTCGGTATAGTTACTCTTCGTGTGTTGTACAACATAACAGTTTTTATTGTGTGAAGGTTATGTGGAAGAGTAACCGTTTGGAGCATGGCTAAAGAACTGACTGAAAGCGCTCGGAACAATAAAAACTATGGACAATGTTTATACTTTTTTAGTCTTCCTATATTGTCTTACCAGGATGCATGTTGTAGTGCAGTGGATATCGGCTCGGAACGAGAAATCGAGGAGCCGAGCTCGAATTCTAGTTGAATTCCTTGCATTCACTCACGCGCCAATACCCTTGGAAAAGGTATTATTAATCCGTCTCTTCTCTCCAGTTATGGGTAAAATAACAGGACATATTACGTTCTATAGTATTGGCTGGCAACCAGTCTACCGTAGAAAGTAATGGCAACGTACTGTGAGATAATCTTCTGCCCAGTCTGTCATATGATTTTAGAGACATGATCGTCGAAGTGTGCGTCATACATAGCACTTAACTGATTGACTGATATTGTCTTACTGTTTTGGTTATTTGACACCACTTTAATTTTCCTTATGTGTTTGTTTTTTGGTTTGTTTGTTTTTTGGTTTGTTTTGTTTTTTTTGGAGGGGGGGTTGTTTTGTTTTTGTTTTGTTTGCTTTGAATATTTTCCTTTCAGATATTTTTTCCAGTATTGTTTCTAGCCTAAATCCTCTACTGAATCGGGAAAGGATTTCCTGACTTCTAGCTTTTATGGTCGAATCTTGCATTTAATTTTACAAGCCTCTCCTTTTTGTCATGCTCGATTCTCCATTGACTAAAGCATTCCCTTGTAATAGTAGATAGATGGTTAATGTTTATTAAATTGGCCTTGTGTCAAACATAACCGAACTCCCTACAATTTATAGGTTTATTCGTAATCATGAGAAAGTGGATTTCTGGTAAGTTGGCTGTCGAAGAATAAAATATTTCGTGTGTAGTTTTAAAGTAGAATTTTATTAACTAAACAGAATAACATCACTTGTAGAAGTTAAATGTTCAATGAAAAAGTGTAGTAAGGAGGTAAGTGTATCAAGAGTTCGTAGTTGTAACTTGTGTGTATGTAAAGATGATGTAATGAAGTCTGTATTTTGTTCTTTTTATATGGCTGGAGTGAAAGAAAAAAGAATGTAAAACTAGAAAAAAAATTGTACTTAGCGGACTTTAGTTTTTATGAGTCAGTTGAAGTATCATTTTGTTGTTGTTGTTGTTGTTGTTGTTGTTGTTTCTCTGACGGCGTGTGAGTGAAGACGAAAAAAATGGAAGGAGAGGAAGAACGAATGTATGTCGACGAGACATGACAGGGTCGGTGTCTTGAAATTTCTTTTGTTTACATTTTAGCGTGTAGTCTCTATGACCCCATCTGATTTACTGCTTCGATGCTCTTTCTGTTTTTATAGCCCTTTTAGATTTCACACTGGTTTACTAACTTTTCTCAGTTTTGCAAATCGCTTCCTTTCATTGGTCAGAAAATTAATTTAACATCTGATTGCGAAATCCGGCTTCGTCTTTTTCTTTCAGTATGGGGTCATTTATTTTTCTCTTCGGCAAATCAGGATTTCATACTTAAGTGTGTATTTTTGTAAAAGTGAAGAACAGAAGAGAGTTACTTTTTATTTCATGTTCACTACTACCTCCCAACACCCTGTTCTTGAATCAACTAAGTTATTACTGTCTCTACCTCACTATCTCTCTCTCTCTCTTTATATATATATATATATATATATATATATATATATATAGCTCTCTATTCAATAAGATCAGTAAGTCGAATCTTTGCTTTCTATATCGTCTTACTATTTTAGTTAATTGACACCTCTTTAATTTTCCATGTGTTTTTAGTTTTTTTAGTTTTTTGTTTTGTCTTTCGTTTACTTTCGACGACCGATTGATACTTCTACTCTACGCCACTCATTGTAAAAAAAAACTACTCATGACAGCACGTTTTCTTTTTATTTAACAATATATATATATATATATAGCGTAGAATATTTGGCATTTAAGTGAGGTAAATTCCGATAAAGACATACTCAAAAGAACTCAATGTTAAATTTATTTATTTAATTTAACAGATTAATATAATCGATAAAGCTTTTTAGATATTTTACAATTTCATGGGTAATACATATTTCGCAGGCAAACCTGTTGCCTGTCTGCTCGTTTTTCTAGAGTATATATATATATACATATAACCCACTTTCTTTACGTTTCAAATCTACGGGTCAGCAGTCTATCTGACATGCTGAATGTATCTTTGGATTTTTGTTGACATCCGCTCTTACGCGTGCTCTTTGATTATATGTTGCGTATATATATGCTTATGTATGAATATGTGTATGTGTTCGCCGAACTGATGTAATAATATATTTTTTCTTAAATTTTCTCTTTTAAGGGAGCGACCTTTATTCTTATTCGTTTTTTTTTTGTCTTTGTGAATTTCATTCGTGTAAAATCCTTTGTACAATAAAGACGGAAGCTGATGATGGTTCGCCTGAAATAGGCCTAAATTTCCGATTTACCATGAAATAACATGTCTGCCTTAATTTTTCTCATATTTGCTCTATATGTATTTATATACATATATATTTAGAGCTATCTTAGAGAGTAATCCTACCACTGTATGTATAGGATACTTACTCCTTTGAATTCTTCTATATCTACACTGTATGCTGATACATATATATATATATATATATATATATATATATATATATATATATATAGATCCCGGCCAGAAGCAAGTGGATATGCCTAGCCACACTGATGAGCTGTGATACAGCGAAACGGGCTTGTATGTGGATGACTAATATATATATATATATATATATATATGTACATGTTACATCATATATCGAGTACTGTTTTAAATTAATGTTTTGAACGGAAAATTTTTTTTTCTCTCCTCATTCTATACTCACTCGTATATATATATATATATATATATATATTAATTCAGATACTTTAATCCAAGCGAAAAAAGCAGGAAGGTAAATTCCAAAAATCCGATCCTAATTAATATTAAAAATTTTATTTTAATATTAAAAAATGATACAGGAAGAGAGCTCCATGTAATAAAATATTACAGAGCAAATATAAATTAAAAAAGGATTCATTCAGTGATGTTGGATGATCATTTCGATATGAAAATCCCAACGGGGGATAACACATCACCTCAGCAACAGAAAAATCCTTTCAGAAACTGGAGAAAAATCAGTCTAATTTTCCTTTTTAAATAGATTTGCAAAGAAATTAAAAAAGAAAAAGAAAAAGAAAAAGATAAAACAAAATAAAATAAAATAAACAAAAAAAGAAAAAATTGACATCGTCTGGGTTCGCAAAAAAAGAAAGAGAATAGTAACTTAAAAATTAACGGACGGCCGTGTTGAATTGATGTAAGGTTAAGCAACACGGAAAAAAGGTGGGAGATAAGAGAGATAAAGGAAGGAAGGGAGGGAAAAAGAAAAGAAAAGAAAGAAAATTTTTTTATATATTACAGACGCTGGACATATTCAATATATATTAGTAAGAGTAAGAACAAATGCAGTAAAAATTCACAGTTCGTAGGAAGTACTTTTTAAAAGTGCTTGATACAAAGTTAACCAATATCATTATTGTAATACATTTATTATAAATGGTTATAATAAAGCTATCGTATTTCGGTAATATTAATTGTACTTCGTCAGACGATGGAACAGTAGTGACCAACAATCGTCTGACGAAGTATGATTAATAGTACTGAAACACGATAGTTTTTGTGAAGCTATGTAAAATGCTTTTATTATAATTAGTTCTAATAAAAATATTACATTAATGCCAACACACTTACACACACACACGCACACAAGCAGGCACGCACTCACACACACATACATATATATATATATACTAGAAGAAAAATTTAAATTATTAAAACAAGCAATGAAAAAAAATTCAACCGTCCTTTTTTAATTTAAAAAAGTTAATATTTTCTTATTTAAATAAATGAAAAATAAATTTCAAATGAATTAAATTATATACCTTCAATGAATATATATATACATATATATTATTTGCTGCCTTGATACACTATATATATATGTGTGTGTGTGTGTGTGTGTGTGTGTGTGTGTGTGTGTGTGGAACAACAATATATATTATGGATGAATGAGAATTTAGAAAAGCTTTTCCTACTTGGAATCTACAACGAATGTATTTTCTTTTAATTCAACATATATATACTTCAAATATTACAGGGGACACTATAATAATGTTCAAAGTAATATATATATATGTGTGTGTGTGTGTGTGTGTGTGTGTGTGTGTGTGTGTGTGTGTGCGTGCGTGTGTGTGTGTGTGTGCATAGCTGTCTGTGTTTGGGCATGTTCGCGTTTGTGTACGAATATGTAATGCTTATATAATAATAGTAATAATAATTTTATTAAGGAAGTTAATGACCTACTTATCTAATCCTAACCGTGTGAAAACGCCCCTTACGGTTAATGTCGCAATTTCTGATGTCAACTCGCTTTCATTATTTTCTAGACTCTATTATAACCATTATTATTATCATCTTCAACATTATTATTATTATTATTATTATTATTATTATTATCTGTTTACTTTCTTTGGTGTGGAAAGATATATATAACACATACCAGCTGTATTAGCCAAAAGCGATAGCTGTTATTATTGTTTTTATAATTCATGCGTTTCCATGCTCCTACCAGATGTTTGTGGGGTTATCGCTTAAAATTCTGGGAGAGCAGGTTGACCCGAATCGCTATCAATTTAATCCAGTGTCAACGTCGAAATCGGGACAGTTTCAAGTTATGCTTCAAATAGTCAATTCATTTTTACGCTTTAAGTAAAGCCATCTAACTATCTATCTAACTCACTCTGTTCATATCTAACTCTTTTTTAAATCGGTATCACCTCAAGCAAGGCAGTAAAGCCACTAAACTGCAAGGGTTTTTTGTTTTTTGTTTGTTTTTTTTTAATCGTATCACCCCGAGCAAGGCAGTAACGCCACTGATGTGCAGGGGGCCACATAAGGGTAAATAGTTTAAGGGGCTACATAAGAGTAAAGAGATTAGGGAGCTACATAAGAGCAAAAGGATTAGGGGGATACATAAGAGTAAAAGATTAGGGGGCTAGATAAGAGTAAAAATATTAAGTAGGAGGAGAGTGAAGAGAAAGATGAACCAGTTAGAAAGGAGCAAGAGAAGGATGGGAATACAGGTGTGATGACAGTTGCAAAGGTGGAGAGAAAGGAAAGGATATACAGGGTGGTGAAGAAAGAACTAGGGTCAAGTGGTTAAGAGATGAGTGTTGACATTGCATTTAAATTCCTGGAGATTGTAGCCGTCAGGAAAGCAAGGATATGGAAGCGAGTTCGACAGGCGGGAAGTGCAAGAAAAGAAGCTGAAGGAGTAGAATTGTCGTCTGCATTTGGTTGATCTAACTGTGAATGGGTGAGACCCAGTTGCCAGTCTGGTTACACGAGTAAACACCTGTTGCAGGAGCACCAGTGAAGAATTAGGAACAGAAGCATTAGGGAGCAAAAAGAGAAAAAGGGTGATCAGGAAAACAGTCAGTCAGTCAGTTAAGTGCCATACGTGATACACGCTTTGGGAAATCATGTCTCGAAAGAGATATGACTGACTGGGCAGAAGATTATCCCGCAGTAGGTTGCCATTACTTTCTGAGGTTGCCAGCCAAGATTATAGAATCCAATCTGTCCGGTTATTTAACCCATAACTGGAGGAAAGAGACAGATTAATACTTTTCCTAGGGGTATTTGGGCGTAAGTGAATGCAAAAAATTTAAATGGAATTCGAACTCGGCTCCACGATTTGTCGTTGCGAGTCGATATCCACTGCACCACAACGCACATTCTTAGGAGAACAGTAGATGGCGATTAAAATTGTATCTGATTTTTTGTAGTTTAAAGTTGGCATGGAGTCAGAAGGGATTTCCACAAGTAGAGAAGCGCGAGAAAAGAAACTGCTAGCATAGGACTTTTTCCATGAAAGGATTTATAAGACACGGGGAAGCTACTTTACGTCGACGGGCAGAAATTTTGGGTGTTGAAGCCTGCCCGTCGGGAACTACTTCCCAGCCAATATTATCAGGACCACACGTCCACGTTTTAGGGCGAGGATCGAACAAAGGAATTTTCAGAATCGCCGGAAAATACGATTAGGTTGAATAGAAATTTCGGATTTCTACGCAGTCTCTTATTATTTTTTTATTTTTTATACCATCACTAACTCTTTATCTTACCCATGATATCATAGGTAGGATTTGTGAAGTGAAAACAATTTTTTCTAACGACTCTAATAATAACAGGTGAAGAACCACGACAAATATGTAAGGAACAGATACATAGATAGATAGATAGATAGATAGATAGATAGATAGATAGATTTGAACAGGCTTAGATAGATAGATAGATAGATAGATAGATAGATAGATAGATAGATAGATAGATAGATAGATAGATTTGAACAGACTGAGATAGATAGATCGATAGATAGATAGATAGATAGATAGATAGATAGATAGATAGATAGATAATGAACAGAATGAAAGATAGATAGATAGATAGATAGATAGATAGATAGATAGATAGATAGATAGATGGATAGATAGAATGTACAGACCGTGAAATAGATTGATAAATAGATAGGCAGTTAGATAATGAATCAAGATAGATAGATAGATAGATAGATAGATAGATAGATAGATAGATAGATAGATAGATATATAGATAGATAGATAGATTTGAACAGACTGAGATAGATAGATCGATAGATAGATAGATAGATAGATAGATAGATAGATAGATAGATAGATAGATAGATAGATAATGAACAGAATGAAAGATAGATAGATAGATAGATAGATAGATAGATAGATAGATAGATAGATAGATGGATAGATAAAATGTACAGACCGTGAAATAGATTGATAAATAGATAGGCAGTTAGATAATGAATCAAGATAGATAGATAGATAGATAGATAGATAGATAGATAGATAGATAGATAGATAGATAGATTTGAACAGACTGAGATAGATAGATCGATAGATAGATAGATAGATAGATAGATAGATAGATAGATAGATAGATAGATAGATAGATTTGAACAGACTGAGATAGATAGATAGATAGATAGATAGATAGATAGATAGATAGATAGATAGATAGCACTGGTCATCAATTTTTTGTTTTTTTTCTGACATGAAGTGTTAGAGCTGATTTAGACTCATTCCGCGTGTTGAATCCAAATCTGGTCTGAGATTTGCTATTTCACATCACATTTTTCTTATATCAATATACCTCATTTTCATGAGTTTTGTCGAAAATAATCTTTGTCAGCACAGTTTGAAGACTTTTTTTTTATTTATTTATTTATTTTTTTTTTGTATAGACATTACTTTCTGGTTCTGACCAGGAAGTGAATAGGATATTATTACTTAATCCTATCCAGGAATTGATTTAGTCATTACTTCCTCATTCTAAACTGGAAATAATTTGAGATTACTTCCTAATTAACAGCTAATCAAAATTGTGCACAAATTTCCTATAAAAACTCCTTTCCTAATCCGATTGGCTGTTGGTTGTTTAAACATTAAAGTGTACAATCTTTGAGGTCTAGCAGCTATAGTTACGACATCTCAAAGAAAGATGTTCTGCAATGATCCAGATATCTTCTGTTATATCTAGAGAAACTTCACTTTGCAGGATTAAAGGCATAGCATTAATGACTTTGTCAAGAAAGTGTATCTTGCCTAATTTAAGGAACTAATTACAGATCAGGACAAATGAAGGGCATCTTACGAAGTGTCGAAAACCTGTGTAGAAATTTTGCGATCATGGTCTCAAGGGAAGAATTCTAAGCTCAAGTTTGGTGTGCCAATGGTTTGGAGAGAAGCGATCCTTCATTTGGATAACCGCTACGTTTACATTATCTATGTAAAAGGTTTCAGTAAGAAAATTAAACAACACTTGATGGTCCTGGTATGACAGTAAACTGCATCCGGCAGCAAGGCCTCATATTGGGAGGTTGTGAGATGCATAGAACTACCTCTTGATTGCTGTTGTTCTCAGGTCCACCCTGACCCAGAGAGGTAGCACCTGTTAGGGTCCCAGCTATGGGCAAATAGTTAACCCTCTAGGGCCATTCGTATCATATTTGATACAGTATGAAAACAAGCCTTGAAAGAAATATTTTCCTGAAAAATTTTTTAAGAGAAATATTTTATAAATTTCAAATGAAAGCAGTACTGACTGCTCAGTCAATGAATACTAAATGTTTCCTTATAGGGAAATACCAAATGTTTCCTTATAGGGAAATACTGTATCAAATATGATACGAATGGCCCTAGAGGGTTAAGGCTTCCACTGGGCATAAAGTGGGTGATCTGTTTTCTATTGTCATGAAGTAATAAACTGATCCCCCACTAATTACTACTTATTAATAGAATAAAATGAAAACAAGCATTGAAAGAAATATTTTCCTGAAAAATTTTTTAAGAGAAATATTTTATAAATTTCAAATGAAAGCAGTACTGACTGCTCAGTCAATGAATACCAAATGTTTCCTTATAGGGAAATACCAAATGTTTCCTTATAAGGAAATACTGTATCAAATATGATACAAATGGCCCTAGAGGGTTAACCTCCAAAACTGGGGTCAAAACACTATGAAAGTATAAAAATAGATTGTTATAGAAATATATACATAAAATTACTTTTATAGAAAAATATACATTTTTGAAAGAAAAAACTTATCAACAACACATTTTTAAAGGAAAATAAAAATTATTACCATAATGCATTTTTGAAAGAAGAAAAAAATTACCATAATATATTTTTGAAGGAAAAAATTATTACCAGCAATACATTTTTGATACAAAATTAGAAGACCTCTTCAGTTTTCTAAAATAAAAAATATATCAAAATCTAAGTAAATCAACTTTCTTACTATAACAGAACATTAAAAAAATATCTTAAAGCCCCATCTTTTTGGCATTAAATAACCCAGAGAGGTGTTGATATGCCCTTAAACAAAACTCAAACAACACTTGAAATACCAAAATATTCCATCTGTCATTCGACCAGTTACACCCTGGGAGAAAATAACTGTACCTCTATTTACTGAGCTGATAAAGACTGCTGTTGAATCTTTCAATTCGCCTACTGCTACAGACGAAAATGACCAGACTGATAATTATATTAATACTAGCAGTATAACCCGGCGTTGCTCGGGTGTAATGAAATGTTAAAAAATAATCTATAGTCCTGGAGCTCAGACTTAGCCTAAAGAATATTTGTGTGAAGTTTGGTGAGAATCGGATAAAAATTGTGGATTTATATAAAGGACATACAGTCAGATAAACAGACACATACACAAACATCTTGCCTTATATATATATATATATATATATATATATATATATAGGGGCCCGACAATATTTTTCGGACACTTTGAAAAAAGTACTTCAAGGTGGTTACTCGTGCCAAAAACTTTTGAGATTGTAAGTACGTAGTTGAGGAGTGAAAATCCACTACTAGTGTAATCATTGTTTTTAGTTTGGCTTTGATAATTTTAGTTTTTTGTGATTTTTGCGAAAACTTGCGCGACACTATTTTTTGGACATGACAAAAAATCCTATTTTATTAAGAGCTAAGTTCATGTATATGTTGCTGTATGCAAATTTTCTGCTTGTACACTTAGCTGTCGTCATTAAAATCAATTATCTGTTCTATTTTACTGGCAAAACAATTAAGGTAAAATGCATTCAAAAGAAGTCGTTTGTTTGGCACGGAAGAAGCGGGATGATGGCCTCAGCATCAGAAGGATCGCCATGGATTTGAAGCTGTCGAAATCAACGGTCGAATACATGCTGAAGACAAACTCCAAGCGGAAAAAGAAGAGACGACAGAAAAGATCAATTGGCAAGATGTCCGAAAAATAATGTCGCGTGTGTTTTATAAAAAATGATGAAAAATAAATATTTTTCCTTACCTAATCGATTTTCTTCCATTTTTATTACAGGTATTGTCTTTATATGTTTATGCTATTCTATTGAAGGAATTTCGCCACTCTATGGTACTCGGAAAGTCGAATACTAAAGTGTCCGAACAATATTGTTGGGCCCCTGTATATATATATTTATATATATATATATATATATATTATCGATTTTTTGCACTATTGTAAGAACTGCAACCTTTAAATTTCTGAATATCGTTTCTTATGTCTTTGTCTATGAGTGAATGAAATTTGATTAAAATCGGACAACTCCTATAACCTGATTTTTTCGATTATCGATAATTATCGGGGGTACCTCGACACAAAACCTAGCTAAGAACACTCGCAGACGCTTATAGTACAACTGTGTAAATTTTCAAGAAAACACACACAGACACACACACAAAGTTCCATTTATTATATAAGTTTAGATGTACAAAACATGAGATAGATCGATAGATAGGTAGTTAGATAATTAATCAAGATAAATCTACCATCTGCCCGTGTATTGAATACTGCTGCCAAATCTGGTCGGGTGCCTCTGCTATTCACCTCGTGGTTCTTGACAAGAATTCAACGGAAAATCTGTAATGTGATAGGTCCCGACTTGACAGCAGTCGCTCTTTTACCGGCGTGATATGGATTCCTTGTGCCCCTTCTACAAATGCTTTTACGGCTTCTGCTCCAATGAACTTAGCTCACTGATGCCCCACTAAGTATGAATTTGCTCGAGCTACTAGACTAGCGACTAGGTCCCACCATTTTACAGTGAAACCGATAAAATATAACTGCAATTTCTACTTTAATAGCTTCTTTTCTCACACTTCCCGTCTGTGAAATTCCCTTCCGTATACTTGCTTTCTCGACAGCTACAATCTCCAAAAATTTAAATGTTAGGTCAATAGTCATCTACTATCTCACTAATTCGCATCCTTTCTCTCAAGCTCTTTTCTCCATACACTCGACCCCATCACACCTGTATTCTCATCCTTCTATTACCCTCTTCCTGACACCTCCTATAACCTACTCCTCTTTCTCATCACTTCCCCCTATGTAGCCCCCTGCGCAACAGTGGCAGTAAAACTGCCTTGCTTGGGGTGAAATGATTAAAAGAAAATAGATAGATAGATAGATAGATAGATAGATAGATAGATAGATAGATAGATAGATAGATAGATGAGAACATTTTTCTCCTCTGTTAAAAAACTTCCAAATTTTTCTATGTGATTAATTTTTTCGACTCCAGTGTGTATCTTTCGTCTTGTTGGCAACCAGATAACCATACATTCTATTTTCTTACAATTAATAATTAGTCCTTTCTTCTTGCTTTCCTTTACTATCATTTTCCGCAGTTTTCTCTACGCATCTTAGATTGTTACGATTATTTTTTTTTTTATAATCGTGTCGCCCCAAGCAAGGAATTTTACTGCCACTGTTGTTCAGGGGGTTACATAGGATGAATGTTATGAGAAGGAGTGAGAGGTTGCAGGGGGGTGAGGTCAGGAAGAGGTTAGGAGAAGGAAGAAAATACTGATGATAGTAGAGTGGACGAAGAAAAAAGCAAGACAGATATGTAAGTTAGTGAGACAGGAGATGACTATTGACTTTACATTTAAATTCATGGAGATTATAGCTCTTGGGAAAGCAAGTATGCGGAAGGGAATTCCACAGGCGGGAAGTGAGAGAAAAGAAGCTGCTGGATTAGAGTTTGCGTTTACAATTTATTGCTTTCATAGTAAACGGGTGGGACCTAGTTTCTAATCTTGTTGCTCGAGGAAATTCATATATAGGGGGTACCAGTGAGCTAAGTTCATCGGAGTAGAAGCCGTGAAAGTATTTGTAGAATAGATACAGGGAAGCCACACTTCCACAAATATATATATACCAGTCAGTCAGTTAAGTGCCATACGAGATACACGTTTGGGCGATCACGTCTCTTTCGAGACATGACTGGCTGCGTAAAAGATTATCCTGCAGTAGGTTGCCATTACTTTCTGCGCTAGACTGGTTGCCACCCAAGGCTACAGAACCCAATTTGAGTTTGTTATTTAACCCATAACTGGAGGAAAGAGACGGATTAATACCTGTCCCGAGGGTATTTGCACGTAAGTGAATGCAAGGAATTCAACTGGAATTTGAACTCGACTCTCCGATTTCTCGTTCCGAGTCGATATCCACTGCTCCGCAACGCACATCCTCGTTGTATTCTTTAAATAAATCCGGCGAGAAGCTGTACCCTTGCTTTATCCTCTTCCAATTCTTGTGTACTGTATCAATTGTTTTTCTTTTACCTGAAAACATTCCAATAACGATAAAATTTTAGTATGACGATTAATAAATCCCGATAGGACTTGTTGTTCTCTTAGGATTGCTTTGCTGGAAAATTGCATTAAACCCGGTGAATGTGACGAAGGGAATTCCACAGAATCCTTTTTGATGTTTCAGTTCCCCAGTGAATTTGCGTAGGTCCTTGTGAGAGAGCTCGGTCATCTCTGAACTGGTCTTTTTGAAGTGTGAAAATAATTGCTGTTTAGTTCTTTTTGTAACAGAATCCTCTCTCTCAAAATGGTTCCATGACAAAAATGTCTCGAACAACTTTGGTAGATTTGGAAATTTTACTGCAAACGAAAAGAATCGGGCACGGAAATGCTCATTTTTTGTCTAATTACCAAATAATTAAAGAATTTTTTTTTTAGAGATCAAGCCTCAGCAAACCGGATATTGATCATTTCCGGATGCAGATATTTGTTAACAGTCATGCTTGGGATCGGGGAGGCCGCTCTGTTCTGCTCTGCTCTTTGGTATCCTTGCCTTGTGACCGCTTCTATTTTGACGTACTGTGTTGTTTTATCTTTTAGCTGGAAACATAAATATAACGCCTTCCAAATTGGTACAAAATTTGGATGACGAATATGAGATTTTTTCTCCTGTCCCACTTTTGGTTTACATCCAAGATCAGTGCTTTCAGATGGGGCTAACTTCTTTGTACGTTGTCGAGTGGGTGGGGATAAACACTAAAAGATGTTAGTTGATGTGGGTTCGGGTAGATGAAGAGAGTTGCACTGGTTAGGGTAAAATCAGTGGTTGTTGGGTCTGGAGACGTAATTGGGGATGAGTAATTATGTAGCCTGAAATGTAGTTGCAAGATAAAATTTTAAATAAATTTTCACTGTATAATATTCGAGATTCGTGATTAATATTTATTCCTGCTTAAAGTGTATTAACAAGGAAGGAAATTATATTTGCCATATTCTTTCAGGATGTAAATTATCTGCCACCTTGAGAAGACTAATATATATATATATATAATTGCCTCTTACCTTGTCCATGTTTCCGATTACTAGATTGGATTCCACCCATTGGATATATATATATATATATATATATATATATATATATATATATATATATATTCCATTTTTACACGAGTTATTTCGCTACCCAGGTTTCTACGCAGGTTTCTACCATGAGTGGTGTCTTCAGCTGATTTTTAAAAATCGCCTGAAGTCACCACTCATGGTAGAAACCTGGGTAGCGAAATAACTCTTTTAAAAATGGAAAATATTCAAAAGTTCTACAATATAATTGTATAGAACACTTTTTAATACAAATGTGTACAGGTCTAACACTATTAGGACCAAAAACTAAGTATTAAATAATCAATATATATATATATATATATATATATATAAACAAAAATTTCGGTATTTAAATTCGTTGGATAGCGAAAATTTTAAATAAAATAAGTAAATAAAATTTTCGTTTCGCTGTTGCTGAAGAAGCAAGGATTTCCTCGTAGAAATGCTATCCAACGGATTTAAAAATCGAAATTTTTGTTTTATTTTTTATATTTGGCTCTGTAAATAGAATGTAATATTTGTATCGAGACCTCCACGTTGATCAATTTTAATATCAATGAAATTAATATTAATAGGATTGGTATTTTGGGATTTACCTTTATGATCGTCCTTTTTGAATTTATTAACGAAAATGGCCTTCAAACAACCGACAATTTGAGATGATTTGTTTGAACATTATATTTGATAATGTTTCATATATATATATATATATATATATATATATATATATATATATATATATATGTAATTTTATTTTATATATATATATATATATATATATATAATTTGCCTTCTTTGATATAATGCAGCTATGGCTTAGAGGTTAGCGACCCCGATTGACAACAAATCGCTTGAGTTTCGATCCCTGTCAGATGCAAGTGGGTATCTAAGCACACTGATGAGCTGTCATGCAGCGAAATAGGCTTATATGTGGACGACGAAAATATCCAAGTGAAGAGAACTGGCAGGTTTAAAATCCCGAGTTTTTCGGCATTTACTTTTTTAAAAAAGTGCTCAATACAACATAAATCGTAGAGCTTAATATAATTTAATTTGTTTTTTTATTATTTCAAATTTACATTGCAACATCGAGATTTCTATGTTTCCAGATTTTTCCTCGTCATCAGACAATGTTAAATAATTGTGGTGAAAAGAATTCACATTTGAATGTAGAAAGTTTTTTTTAATGTTCGGTTATAATGAAAAGGTTGATTTAGTCAGATTTTAATGAAAATCATGAAAATCACGAAAAATGTCTTCTAGGTTTGTATTCAAAAATGTTTTGCTGAAAATATTTTTTTCCTTCAAAAATCTTTTATAAAAGTGTATTTTTCTGTATATATTTCTATAAAAGACTATTTTTATACTTTCATAGTGTTTTGACCCCAGTTTGGAGGTTAACTATTAGCCCATAGCTGGGACCCTAACAGGTGCTACCACTCCGGGTCAGGGTGGACCTGAAAGCAACAGAAATTAAGAGGCTGTTCTTGGTGCTCCTCACAACCTTCTAACCAGAGGCCTTGCTGCCAGATGCAGTATACCGTCATACCTGACCAAGTGCTCGAGAAAGAGGTTGTTCTATGCTCCTCACAACCTTCTAACCAGAGGCCTGCCAGATGCAGTGTACCGTCATGCCCTGACCAGCCTGAGAAAGAGGTTGCCCCAGTATGCTCCCACAACCTTCTAACCAGAGGCCTTGCTGCCAGATGCAGGTACCGTCATGCCCTGGACCAGCGCCCGAGAAAGAGGTTGTTCTATGCTCCTCACAACCTTCTAACCAGAGGCCTTGCTGCCAGATGCAGTGTACCGTCATGCCCTGGACCAGCGCCCGAGAAAGAGGTTGTTCTATGCTCCTCACAACCTCTAACCAGAGGCCTTGCTGCCAGATGCAGTGTACCGTCATGCCCTGGACCAAAGTGCTCGAGAAAGAGGTTGTTCTATGCTCCTCACAACCTTCTAACCAGAGGCCTTGCTGCCAGATGCAGTGTACCGTCATGCCCTGGACCAGCGTGCTCTTCGAGAAAGAGGCTGTTCTATGCTCCTCACAACCTCTCTAACCAGAGGCCTTGCTGCCAGATGCAGTGTACTGTCATGCCCTGGACCAGTGCTCGAGAAAGAGGTTGTTCTATGCTCCTCACAACCTTCTAACCAGAGGCCTTGCTGCCAGATGCAGTGTACCGTCATGCCCTGGACCAGCGCCCGAGAAAGAGGTTGTTCTATGAGTTCTCTCACAACCTTCTAACCAGAGGCCTTGCTGCCAGATGCAGACACCGTCATGCCCTGGACTAAAGGCCTGAGAAAGAGGCTGTTCTTGCTGCTCCTCACAACCTTCTAACCAGAGGCCTTGCTGCCAGATGCAGTGTACCGTCATGCCCTGGACCAGCGCCTGAGAAAGAGGCTGTTCTATGCTCCTCACAACCCCTTCTAACCAGAGGCCTTTGCTGCCAGATGCAGTGTACTGTCATGCCCTGACCATGCCCGAGAAAGGAGGTTGTTCTATGCTCCTCACAACCTTCTAACCAGAGGCCTTGCTGCCAGATGCAGTGCAGCACTGTCATGCCCTGGACCAGCGCCTGAGAAAGAGGTTGTTCTATGCTCCTCACAACCTTCTAACCAGAGGCCTTGCTGCCAGATGCAGTGTACCGTCATGCCCTGGACCAGCGCCCGAGAAAGAGGTTGTTCTATGCTCCTCACAACCTTCTAACCAGAGGCCTTGCTGCCAGATGCAGTGTACCGTCATGCCCTGGACCAGTGCTGCCCGAGAAAGAGGTTGTTCTATGCTCCTCACAACCTTCTAACCAGAGGCCTTGCTGCCAGATGCAGTGTACCGTCATGCCCTTGACCAGCGCCTGAGAAAGAGGTTGCTCCCATGCTCCTCACACCCTTCTAACCAGAGGCCTTGCTGCCAGATGCAGCGTACTGTCATGCCCTGGACCAGCGCCTGAGAAAGAGGTTGTTCTATGCTCCTCACAACCTTCTCAACCAGAGGCCTTGCTGCCAGATGCAGTGTACCGTCATGCCCTGGACCAGCGCCTGAGAAAGAGGTTGCTCCCATGCTCCTCACAACCTTCTAACCAGAGGCCTTGCTGCCAGATGCAGGTACCGTCATGCCCTGGACCAGCGCCTGAGAAAGAGGTTGTTCTCTGATGCTCCTCACAACCTTCTAACCAGAGGCCTTGCTGCCAGATGCAGTGTACCGTCATGCCCTGACCAGCGCCCGAGAAAGAGGTTGTTCTATGCCCTCACAACCTTTCTAACCAGAGGCCCTGCTGCCAGATGCAGTGTACCGTCATGCCCTGGACCAGCGCCTGAGAAAGAGGTTGTTCTATGCTCCTCACAACCTTCTTAACCAGAGGCCTTGCTGCCAGATGCAGTGTACTGTCATGCCCTGACCAGCTCAAGAAAGAGGTTGTTCTATGCCTCTACAACCTTCAACCAGAGGCCTTGCTGCCAGATGGCGTGTACCGTCATGCCCTGGACCAGCGCCCGAGAAAGAGGTTGTTCACAGCTCACAGTTTAGATGTTTCTGATTAGGTTTCGAGTTATGCATGACATTCATATGAAAATCTCGATCTGACGAGGCTATTTAAGAACATGACTCAAGTTTTCTGTTTAATGTTTTGTAGCAATGTGCGTTGTCGGGCGAAACTATCTCAGGCGAAGTCTGTTTCATATCCTTAATTCCTATACTAAATTTGGTCTTTAAACCGGGGTATATGAAGTGTCTAATATTTACTAAATCCGCATACTGAATAATTTCATGATGGATTCAGTGTCGGTGCCATCACTGGTTTCATTTCAATTTCAAATTACAGATCCTGGTTTTGGAAAGGTTTATTTTAAGTTCTGTTTCTCCTCACAGGGAATCTTGATTTTCTGTTCAAGATCATTCTTACACGGAGTATGAATACCTATGTCATCAGCATAAACCTCACCCGCTCAGCATCAGTACATTGACCTCACTACATTGAACTGATAGATAGATAGATAGATAGATAGATAGATAGATAGATAGATAGAGTACACTTGGTAGAGAATATTTCTTTTTCTGTTCAAGATCCTGCTTATCCCAAATACATATACCTATGTCATCAGCATAAACCTCACCCGCTCAGCATCAGTAGATTGATCTCAGTACATTGAACTGAGATAGATAGATAGATAGATAGATAGATAGATAGATAGATAGATAGATAGAGTACACTTGGTAGAGAATATTTCTTTTTCTGTTCAAGATCCTGCTTATCCCAAATACATATACCTATGTCATCAGCATAAACCTCACCCGCTCAGCATCAGTAGATTGATCTCAGTACATTGAACTGAGATAGATAGATAGATAGATAGATAGATAGATAGATAGATAGATAGAGTACACTTGGTAGAGAATATTTCTTTTTCTGTTCAAGATCCTGCTTATCCCAAATACATATACCTATGTCATCAGCATAAACCTCACCCGCTCAGCATCAGTACATTGACCTCACTACATTGAACTGAGATAGATAGATAGATAGATAGATAGATAGATAGATAGAGTACACTTGGTAGAGAATATTTCTTTTTCTGTTCAAGATCCTGCTTATCCCAAATTCATATACCTATGTCATCGGCATAAACCTCACCCGCTCAGCATCAGTAGATTGATCTCAGTACATTGAACTGCGATAGATAGATAGATAGATAGATAGATAGATAGATAGATAGATAGATAGATAGATAGAGTACAACAATGGTAGAGAATATTTCTTTTTCTGTTCAAGATCCTGCTTATCCCAAATTCATATACCTATGTCATCGGCATAAACCTCACCCGCTCAGCATCAGTAGATTGATCTCAGTACATTGAACTGCGATAGATAGATAGATAGATAGATAGATAGATAGATAGATAGATAGATAGATAGAGTACACTTGGTAGAATATTTCTTTTTCTGTTCAAGATCCTGCTTATCCCAAATTCATATACCTATGTCATCGGCATAAACCTCACCCGCTCAGCATCAGTAGATTGATCTCAGTACATTGAACTGCGATAGATAGATAGATAGATAGATAGATAGATAGATAGATAGATAGATAGATAGAGTACAACAATGGTAGAGAATATTTCTTTTTCTGTTCAAGATCCTGCTTATCCCAAATTCATATACCTATGTCATCGGCATAAACCTCACCCGCTCAGCATCAGTAGATTGATCTCAGTACATTGAACTGCGATAGATAGATAGATAGATAGATAGATAGATAGATAGATAGATAGATAGATAGATAGAGTACAACAATGGTAGAGAATATTTCTTTTTCTGTTCAAGATCCTGCTTATCCCAAATTCATATACCTATGTCATCGGCATAAACCTCACCCGCTCAGCATCAGTACATTGACCTCACTACATTGAACTGAGATAGATAGATAGATAGATAGATAGATAGATAGATAGATAGATAGATAGAGTACACTTGGTAGAGAATATTTCTTTTTCTGTTCAAGATCCTGCTTATCCCAAATACATATACCTATGTCATCAGCATAAACCTCACCCGCTCAGCATCAGTAGATTGATCTCAGTACATTGAACTGAGATAGATAGATAGATAGATAGATAGATAGATAGATTACACTTGGTAGAGAATATTTATTTTTCTGTTCAAGATCTTTCTTATCCCAAATACGAATACCTATCTCATCAGTATATCCTCAATCATCAACAGTCCATTGACCTCGGAAAGGAAAATTGCATTATTGTCTTCTATTGGTAGATATTTGAAAATGATCTGCAATGTAATCGATCTTGAATTTGTATCTTGACTTCAGTCACTTTCTAACCGTCGTAATATGCCTTCCCTCTGTCTTTTCTACAAACATTTTCGTGGCAACTGCTCTGACGAGCTTTTTTCTCTGGTTTCCCGACCGCATATATTTATGAGTGCTACTAGATTGACATCAAGGTCTTACCCTTTTACTGTGGAATTACTTAAATGTAACTCTACATCTACTTTGACAGTTTCTTTTCTCGCACATCCCACCTGTGGACTCCCTTCTGTTTACTTGCTTCCCTGATAGTTACAATCTTCAAATTTTAAATGCAATGTCAATTGCCATATTTTATCTCCTTAAATCTCGTGCATATTTTATCCTTTCTAAAACCAACCTGTACCCTCGGGGAGCCGAGTTCGAATTCCAGTTGAATTCATTTCATTCACTTACGCGCAAATACCCTTGGGAAAGTTATTAATCCGTCCCTTTCCTACACTTATGGGTTAAATAACAGAACAGATTGGTTTCTATAACTTTGGCTGACAACCAATCTAACGCAGAAAGCAATGGCAACCTACTGCGGGATAATCTTCTGCTCAGTCAGTTTTGTCTCGAAGCAAACATGATCGCCCAAGCGTGTATCACGTATGGCACTTAACTAACTGACCCTCTCTTTTCTCTCACGCTAACTCCCGCGCACATTTTGCTTGGACTAAATTGGTTAAAAAAAAAAAAGTTTAAAGTAACTCCCGGAAAATTCTACATTTTAAGTGAAAAAATTTCGAGTCCAACCACTTTTCACGTGTTTCCATGACTTTGCAAACATTAAATTTTAGTTACTATAATTTTGTGTAAGCTAGGTAAACACGATTGAAAAAAACTACTTCAGCGTGAAAAAGTCTCACGTCCAACCACTTTTCAATTGATTTCGTGACTTCGCAAACACTAAATTTTAGTCGTACACAAAATTATAGTAACTAAAATTTCCTGTTTGCAAAGTCAAGAAAACAAGTGAAAAGCTGTTTACAGCTTTACACATCTACCATTCGTCAAGGGTATCAAAAACTGTTGCCACCTCAGGTCTGGTTCTTGTATGTATCTAGAGATCTTTGATAAAATTCAAAGTAAAATCAGCAGTATTATTGGTCCTGATCTGGTATCTCAGATTCAGATAACTTTCCAACATAATGTAGCTTCAGGTTTGCCTCTTCTTTAAACCAAAGCAATTAACTAATTTTTTCGATGAGTTTCTATCTTTGGTACCTCGACTTTGAGCTCAATACTAGATTGGTATCAAGGTTTCATAATTTCACTGTTGCAGTTGCTAATTTCTATGCTAACAGTTTCTTCTCTTGCTGGGGGGGAAACTATTTCGGCTTCCTGCTTTCCAGTCAACTACGATATTCCAAAATTTAAATGCAATGTTAATCGTCATCTGTTTTTTTCACCTGTTCTTTTATTGTCTTCTCAACTTATTTTCCATACTGCAACTCTTTGCATCCTAGTGGCATTTATTACCCTGCTTGTGGTGAAATGATTTTAAGTAGACGGATAAAAAAACGGCGGTTGCTACTATTAATAATAGTATTATCATTCTATGTCCCTTGTCCTTTCAGGACGTAAGCGATCATGGCTTTCCACATCTTCCTATCCCTGGTGCACACTTTCGCCTGTTACAACACGCAGCCCCCATTCTGCCATCCCCCCACTCAGGCCAGTCAACTACGTTACACGCTGTTTTTCCCCGTCTCTCCTTCCCTTTATCTGACCTGTTAGTATCAGGTTCTCCAAGCCCTCCTTCCTCATTGCATGTTCCAGGAACTTTAGCTGTCTCTGCCTGATGCTCAGTATTAATTTCCTTTACGTTTCCATCCTTTCCAAAACCTCATCATTGCTCATATGCTCGGTCCATGATATCCGCAGCATCCTTCTGTAGAACATTTCAGTTGCTTCAAGTTTTTCCTTCGTCTTCGATGATATTGTCCAGCATTTACTGCCATATTGAAGAACTGACAACACATAGCAATCCAGTACTGTCTTACTTTATTTCTAGCGAAATTTTCCTGTCTCTTAATACTCTACTGAACTTCTGGAATGCGTCCTTCGCCATGCATTTCTGTGTAGCACTTTCCGTCTTCTGTTAGAACACTTCCCAGGTATTTAAATTTTTGTACCTGCTTGATTTTAGTATCCCCCACTTGTATTTGGCATTTTGGGCTGCCCTTTTTGCTGATGGACATGCATTCGGTTTTCTTGCAGTTTATTTGTAGTCCTTCTTGTCAATCTCTTCAGAATCAAATTAAAAAAGAGATATTTTTTAATAAAAAGCTAAGGAAAATAATTATCAGTGTCACTGGACGAGTAATTTCTGTCTGTCAACCTGTCATTTACAAAGAACAACAATTAAAAAAAAGAAAGATAAAAAAAAGATATAGTTACAACGATATGAGCGATAAATTGGGGAAAATATCTGGTGGGTCAAAGTCCAAATTTTGACTCCAGAGTGAAAAACTCAGCACAATAAAGAAAACTGAAAAAAGAAAAAATTGAAAAAAAAAAACGATTTTCATGACAGAAATGAAAAAAAAAAAAACAGGAGTGCAAACAAACAAGCAAAAAATATGAGAGACGATGAGGGGAAAAGAAAAAGCAGACGACAATAATGAGATTCTGCAGTATTAAGAGACAAATGCTTCACGTGACATAATGTCTGACCAGCAGACGATATTGATATGGCTAACACGCCATTATGTCACGTCAGTATGAAAAGATGGCAGCAACTGGTTTTAGACTGTCATTAGGGCTTTGTTTCTATGTATTTTTTAATCATTTCTTTTTTCAGTAAATTAATTTTTGTCCTTTTTATTTTTTTTTTATCTTCTTTTCTTAAAAGATTACGTGTTACTGTATTATGCATTTTATATTCATGCAATTATCTTTGCTGCCGTGAATAAAAAGGTCGGTAATTTTTCTTTCTCTTTCTTTTCGCTCTGTTTTTCTTTCTTTCTTCCCATCGTTCTCTCTTTCTTTCTTTTTTTCTTTCTTTCTTTATTCACTGCCATATATCTTTCTCTATGGGCACTTCGACATAGTGTAATGCGTCACACTTTTGGTCATGTGCCACGTCGAAGCTACGTTTATTAAATCCCGATTGAACACTTCGACATGGCCCAAAGAATTAGTAAACTTGTCTCACTAAAACAATTATGACTGAATAGTGAGTTCGAGCCTCACTGGGTGTTTCAGTCTTTCGGCCTTTAGCCACATCGAAGCTACGTTTAGTAAATCCCTATTGAGCACTTAGACATGGCCCAAAGATTTAGCAAACTTGTCTCACTAAAACAATTGTGACTGAATAGTGAGTTCAATCCTCACTGGGTGCTCCACACCTTCGGCCTTGTGCCACATCGAAGCTACGCGTAGTAAATCACTATTGGGCACATCGACGTGGCTCAAATATATACCAAACTTGTCTCACCAGAACAATTATGACTGAATAGTGAGTTTGATCCTCACTGGGTGCTCCAGACATTCGGCCTTGTGCCACATCGAAGCTACGCGTAGTAAATCACTATCGGTCACTTCAAGAAGCAAATAGATGGCGGTGAAGGGTTTGGGGGAGATACCAAGAGGAAAAGTGTTAAGAGCGGCAAGGGACAGGGTTATAAGTAGAGGTCCATGATCGTCTACGTCCTGAAGGGACACGGCATATAAAAGAATATTCTTAACTAAAATAAAATTGTTCAATGATATCTTGCCTTTAATTTTTACTTTCAGCACGTTTATCTTTCTTTGTTTCGCTCATAATTACCCCCCCTGTTTATTCATTGTTTTATTTCACGTTTTGAATTATTATTTTTTTCATCATTTCACCCAAAGCAAGGTGATAATGCCACTAAGATTAGGGAGGAGTTTGAACCGGGTTGTAGACGAAGTTATCGCTTCATAATCATTTTAGCTAGCTTTCTGATAATCTTTTTTCATACTTTTTGAATTTTAATTATTTTACTATATGGGAAATTACGTAAAGATTTTAAAAAATTCTTTAGATACATTTTTTCTTTGTTAGTGTTATTAAAATTTGTTGATCGGAAACAAAAAGCAATCAAAATATGACCCCACAATTGAGTGAATTTAACTGAATTTTGTGTTGTGGGAGAGCTAAAATCCACTTGATGTATGACATTTTTGAAAACGTGTCTATACCAAGTAGAACGACTACATTAAATCAATAGCTAAATCTATTGGTTGGAAGGTTGGTTCACTGTATCGGGCCAGGACATTTTTCCTGCCTAAGTTCATCTTATATATATACAAATCAGCCATTCGCCCATGCATTGAATACTGTTAGGCACCCCTACTATTCATCTCGGGGTCCTCGACAGTCTTCAGAAGAGAATCTGCAAAATAATCGATCTCGACCTGGCAGCTTGACTTTCTCACCGACGGGAAGTGGCTTCCCTCTGTCTCTTCTACAAATATTTTCATGGCTTCTGCTACGACGAACTTAGTTCCCGGGTGCCCCCCTCTACAAGAATTTACTCGTGTAACCAGACTGGCAACAAGGTCTCACCCTTTTACAGTCAAAACAACCAAACGCAGCAGCCACTTCAACTCTATAAGCCTTTTCCTCGCATTTACTCACCTGTGGAACTCTTTTCTGTAGATTTGCTTCTCTGATAGCTACAATCTCCAAGAGTTTAAATGCAATGTCAATCGCCATCTCTTATACTCTTGACTCCCATACTTTTTTTACCTTTTCCCTAACATCCCTTGAATCTTGTTCTTCTCCCTTTTTCATTCTACTCTCACGCAACTCTCTTCACACCAGTATTCGCATCCTTCTCTTGGCCATTACCTGACACCCATTGTAAACGGTTCCTCTTCGGTCCCTCTTTGTCTTCGCTTTCCTCCTATGTAACCCTTCACTCTCCTTTTATGCAGCCCCTGTTCATCAGTGGCAGTACTGCCTGGCTTGGGGTTAAGTGATTAAAAAATAAAAACGTTTATTTCAAAAAGATTCAGTGACTTTCTTAGCGTAAAAAGCATAGAAAGCAACTACTTAGAACTGGTCAAACTTTGTCCTAACTTCTATTGTCGAGACATGATTGTTTGAGGTTAATCAAAATTTACACGTGTTTAGACATTTGTCTTTAGATAATGATTTGTGACTTCTTTTCTCTTTTAAAATTCTCTCTTACTTTTTACTCTTATTCTTCTCTCTTAATTTACACTTCTCTCTTACTTTTCACTATTGCATTACACTTTTGCTATGCTCTCTTACACTTCTCTCTTATTCTTCTCTCTTACACTTCTATCTTATTTTTCTCTTACACTTCTATCTTACACTTCTCTCTTATTCTCCTCTCTTACAGTTCTATCCTACACTTCTCTCTTATTCTTCTCTCTTACAGTTCTATCTTACACTTCTCTCTAACACTTCTATCTTACACTTCTCTCTTATTCTTCTCTCTAACACTTCTCTCTTATTCTTCTCTCTAACACTTCTCTCTTATTCTTCTCTCTTATTCTTCTCTCTAACACTTCTCTCTTATTCTTCTCTCTTACACTTCTATCTTACACTTCTCATTTACACTTCTATCTTACACTTCTCTCTTATTCTTCTCTCTAACACTTCTCTCTTATTCTTCTCTCTTATTCTTCTCTCTTACACTTCTATCTTACACTTCTCATTTACACTTCTCTCTTATTCTTCTCTCTTACATTTCTATCTTACACTTCTCTCTTACATTTCTATTTTACACTTCTCTCTTATTCTTCTCTCTAACACTTCTCTCTTATTCTTCTCTCTTATTCTTCTCTCTTAAACTTCTCTCTTATTCTTCTCTCTTACACTTCTATCTTACACTTCTCATTTACACTTCTCTCTTATTCTTCTCTCTTACATTTCTATCTTACACTTCTCTCTTATTCTTCTCTCTTACACTTCTACCTTACACTTCTCTCTTATTCTTCTCTCTTACATTTCTACCTTACTTTTCATATTGCTTTACACTTTTAGCTATGCTCTTATTCTTCTTTCTTCTTTTTCATTTCTTACACTTCTCTCTTACACTTCTCTCTTGTGCTTTACCTTTTTGCTATGCTCTCTTACACTTCTCTCTTATTCTTCTCTCTTACTCTTTTCTCTAACACTTACTTCTCTCTTATTCTTCACTCTTACCCTTCTTTCTTACACTTTTCTCTTACTTTTCAATATTGCTTTTAACTGTATCTATGCTCTTTTACTCGTTGTTCTCTAACTCTTCTCTCTTAATCTTCTCTCTTACACTTCTCTCTTAATCTTCTCTCTTACACTTCTCTCTTATTTTTCAATATTGCTTTACTCTTTTGCAATGCTCTCTTACTCTTCTCTTGTACACTCCTCTCTTACTCTCCTCTCTTACACTTTCTCTTGCTTTCCTCGTTTACTCTTCTCTCTTACACATCTCCCTTTTTCTCTATTATTTTTCACACTTACTCTTCTCTCTTGCATTACTTTGGTCTTTCTTCTTAATAATAACATCAACATTTTGACGATATAACTTTATTTTCGTTAAGTTTGTGGCCTTTTTCATCACGCTATGCTGTTTTCCCGCGAGAAATTGATGGTGTCTATATTATACCCTCTTACTATTCTCTTTTTCTTTTCCCTCTCATTCTTCTCTCTTACGTTTCCATCTTACTCTCATCCTCTTATTTTTCTCCCTTACTATTCCCTCTTACCCTTCTCTTTTTATTCTTCTCTCTTTCATTGCTCTTATTCTTCTCTCTTAGTTTTCTCTCTTACTCTTCTCACTTACATTTAAATAACTTCTGCATCATTCAAACTAATCTTAAAACAAACAACACCGCGTGGAAGATTTATTTTGAAAGACATTCAACCTTAATTTTCGGAAACATACAATGTTCATCTTATTTTCATAAGCTTATAACCACTACAATTATTGTATACTAGCAGTATAGCCCGGCGTTGCTCGAGTGTAATGAAGCTTTAAAACTAATCCATGGTCCTGGAGCTCAAACTCTTTGGACGTTGGCACGAAAGACTAAAAAGGAATAGTTGTTTATAATTAAAGCGAAAAAGTCAAATTTTGATTTCCTGGTATCGATATCAAATAAGTTTTTTTTCGACGTAAACTGAATTTTGAAGGCTAAATGTCCTCTGAGTAAATGGTGTTCATGGCTGAGACTAAGAACTACAATTATACCTGCTTAGAACCAAACCCGAAGCAAAGACTAAAATAAAAGGGCTGAAAAAATACAGACATATAAACAAACACACACACACACACACACACACACACACACACACACACACACACACAAACATCTTGTCTTATATATATATATATATATATATATATATATTATCGATTTTCTGCACTATTGTAAGAACTGCAACCTTTAAACTTTCTGAATATCGTTTCTTATGTCTTTGTCTATTAGTGTATCAAATTTGATTAAATCGAACCACTCCTTCTATAACCCGATTATTTCGATTATCGATTTTCGATATTTATCGGGGGTACCTCGACACAAAACCTAGCTAAGAACACTCGCAGACGCTTATAGTACAACTGTGTAAATTTTCAAGAAAATCGGTTCAGCCGTTTCGGAGTCTATAGGTAACGGACACACACACACACACACAGACACACACACACAGAGACAAAGTTTCATTTATAAATAAGTATAGATTTAGATATTAAATGTTATTGTTTGTTACTTTACAGAATTTTGTTGTATTGCTTTTGTTTCGTCACTGTACACATTATAAATGTTTGTGGGTTGTATTCTGAACATCACAAAGGTAACCATGTAGTGAACAAAACAAGATCTAGAATAAAATACAAATGCTAATTGAAAACTGACTAATTGATTTAGTTAAAAACACAAACGCAAAAGCGAATCCAAAACAAAACTCGTGAAATTTCACACCTCGATGCGAAATGTTTTTCGGCCAATAGAAAACTAGGAAACATCTAAAAACAAAATTCAAAACAATCTTCAATTATCAGAAACAAATTTACGGACCCTTTTCGCGAGCCGACGCGAAGTTTGTTCATCGTCCAATCAAAAGGCTAGAATCACATCCGGGAGTGAATTCCCAAATGACCTTTTCGATCCCTGCAAACGAAATAAAAGACGGAATATATTCGACTGTCGCCAGATAGAAGACGAGCGTAATTAACAAGTACCCTTGACAAACGTCAAGCGATCGTTAATTTTATTATCTCTTTCTTTCTCTCTCACCTCCTTCCTTTTTACCGCTCACCCTAAACGATAACTTCAAAGACATTCCTACCCAACGATAACGCTTATACGTACATACATACATACACACAAGTTACTACTATGAACTCTTGATACCCTTAAATACTTATTACTATTTCTTGATGAACATTTAACTCTACCAATTCATGTTATTCTTTTCTATTGATAAATTTGTATTTAAACATACGAAAGTATACTTTTATTCTTTCACCAATCCACGTTCTGATAACCTTAATTTGTGGGGATTCTCGTCTATGTTTGTGAATTGACCTTGTAACAGACATGGCTGACCGTTCCTACAGCCTCATCCACACGTCCACTACAGTAACATTCATTCAAATCTTTGCTTTCACCATAGCTAGCATCCTACAATCATGTTTAAGTTGAAAATATGGACAAAACCCAACAGAATGAATAAAAAAGAAAAGTAACGCCGGTACATAAACTATTGACGTTAGTGTTTTTCTGAGAATCAATTTGTAAATTCCATGTTTGCTTTCGTTGGTTGTTTGGTCCTAACGTGTATACCCCATGTCTGCGATTATGTTTAATTCTTGAAATGTTAACGTAATTTGTGCATTAAAGCAATATGTTTATGGTGTGTTTTAATTGTAGGATAAATATGACGAACATTTCCCGTGTCACTTTCTCGTAAGTCAAAACCGAAATTCCGTTGCTGGCTTGCTCTCTGCGCAAAAAAATAAGACCAAAAGCCAAACGTTTTGATAGCCACGTGACATACTGACTTCTGACGTCATCCCATTGATGCTCTTGTTTTTTAAACTGTCGTAAGCCAGTGTTGGTGAAATGTCATAAATTCTTTTAAAAAAAAGGAGAAAAAAATAAAATGGCGAAATATAATTCCAATGCTCTTTACCCGATACAAGAAGCCAGAGTAAACTGATTGAAGAATGGCCAACAAAGTTCGAGTGCCCTAACCAATATAACCGAAAGCAATTATTTTAGTGGCATTTGCAATACTTACGCTTTAAAGGGCGCCCACTTGTCTCAGAAAATATAAAATATAAGTGCATGTTCCTGCTTTCCTCATTCATAATTTCGTATAATGAATAATTTTTGTTTTGGAAACGTTTATTTGATTGATCGATTCGTTTTTACGACTTATTATTTATTGCAGGTTATTTAATGTCAGCATTCATTGCCATATAAGAAGACTGATACTACATAACAGTTCAGTATTCTTTTCCTTGTTTCTGTTGCTTCAAGTCTCTTCTTCATCTGTGAGTAGATTGTCTAGCATTCACTGCCATATAGGAGGGCTGATACTACATAACAGTTCAGTATTCTTTTCCTTGTTTCTGTTGCTTCAAGTCTCTTCTTCATCTGTGAGGAGATTGTCCAGCATTCACTGCCATATCGGAGGATTGATATTACGTAACAGTTTAGTATTCTTTTCTTTGTTTCTGTTGCTTCAAGTCTCTTCTTCATCTGTGAAGGGATTGTCCAGCATTCACTGCCATCAAGGAGGACTGATATTACATAACTGTTCAGTATTCTTTTCTTTGTTTCTATTGCTTCAAATCTCTTCTTCATCTGAGAGGAGATTGTCCAGCATTCACTGCCATATAGGAGGACTGATATTACATAACTGTTCAGTATTCTTTTCTTTGTTTTTGTTGCTTCAAGTATCTTTTTCATCTTAAAGCCACAGAAACAAAGGAATGAGTACTGAACTGTAATATCAGGCCTCTTGCATGGTAGATATTACATAATAGTTTAACATTGTTTTCTTTCTTTCTTTCTATATAAATTTTCTGCTTTTTAATATTTTTCTTAGCTTTTGGAAACTATCTTTCGCTATAGGACTTCCTATTCACTTGGAATAGCCTCTCTGTATTATGGTGTAGTGGATATCGGGTCGGAACGATATGAGTTCAAAGTCCAGCTGAATTCCTTGAATTCACTTACGCGCAAATACCCTTTTATTATTCCGTCTATTTGTTCCGGTTATGGGAAAAATAACAGGACAGTTTTGGTTCTATAGCTTTGGCTGGCAACCCGTCTATGGCAGAAAGTAATGGCAACCTACTGCGGGATACTCTTCTGATTACTCAGTCATATCTCTTTCGAGACATGATCGTCCAAGCGTGTATCACGTATGGCACTTAACGAGATGTGTCGAGTAAGTCCGGTTAATGTAAGGATCAACTTGGTTTCCATCGACATTTCTTCACTCTGTAGTTTTTGCTTTTGTTTCTCTTTCTTAACTACTTCGGATTTCGGTACCGTACTCTCTCTCTCTCTCTCTCTCTCTCTCTCTCTCTCTCTCTCTCTCCTCTGTTAAAACACTTCACAAATATCTAAATTGTCAGTCAGTCAGTTAAAGGCCATACGTGATAGCCGCTTGGGCGATCATGTCTCGAAAGAGACATGAATGACTGTGCATAAAATTTTCCCGCAGTAGGTTTCTGTGGTAGACTGGTTGCCAACCAAGGCTATAGAACCCAATCTTGCCTGCTTTTTAACCCATAGCTGGAGGGAGAATCGAGGGATTCATACCTTTCCCAAAGGTATTTGCAACGATTTCAACTGGAATTCGAACTCGGCTCCCCGATTTCTCGTTCCGAGCCGATATCCTTTGCACCACAATGCACATCCCCTAAATTGTTGTACTTGTTTGATTGTGGTATCTCTGATATGTAATTTATATCTTGAGCGGTTCCTTTTACTAGCAACCATGCATTCTATCTTGCCATTGATGTTTCGTCCGTTCTTCTGGCTATTTTTCGCTACCTTATCAGAAGGGTTTTCGTAGTTTTCTTTCCATCTACATTATCACATTAAGATCGTGGCCACCAATACTGTATCATGATAAGATTTCCTATTCACTCGGACTCGTCTCACTGTCATTCAGAGACTTCTTTCGAGACATGATCGCTACGACGATCATCTCTCGAAAGATGATTTTCCCGTAATAGGTTACAACTACTTTCTGTGTTACACTGATGGCCAACCAAGGTGATAGAACCAAAATATTTAACCCAGAGCTGGAAGGAAAAGCGACGCATTCATACCTTTCCTAAGGGTATTTGCAACGAATTCATCCGGAATTCGAACTCGGCTCTCTGATTGCTTTATTTCGAGCCGATAACAACTGCACCACGTCTCACTGTATGTGTCCAATAAGTCCGGTTAATCATTATATAAAGATCAATTTGGTTTCCATCGACATTTCTTCACTCTTTAATTATTGGGCTATGATCAAAGTGTAATATCTGTTCTCCTATTCTCTAATGATAATATTAACTATTTTCTTATAAGGAAACATTCAGATTCTCAAACCAACACATTAGGACCTGGATCCATAGGACAATTTTCTGTGAATTTGGTGGCATAGTGTTTGTGAGTTCAATCCCTGGATTTGACAGTGTGTACTTGTAGTCAATGGAAACAGTTGAGCAATGAACGAGAACAGCCCCTGTCATAGATTAAATAAAAGGTTCGTTTAGAATTCCCTGTAGATTATGCAGATCAATATACATCTGAGGAAGGCCGGAGAGCACACCAGAAGAAACATAGTGATAAAAACAACAATAATGAGGACAATTTCAGAAATATTTGTCTATATTTCTGAGATGAGGTAATATTTACAGTATTTACATTATTCGGACTATTTTCCTCATCTTTGTTGCTATTTGTACGACATTTTCGGCCGTTGTACGCTCCGACCTTCTTCAGGTGCTAGGAATTTCGAACCGAACCCTTTATTACAATCACTTGGATATATGAACTCAATTCCTTGTGTAGCAGTTCCTCTTTTAGTTATCTCCCTTTAACCCTGTAAGTTACTTGTTCACCACTACCGTAGCCTGGTATTGAACTCACAACTTTTTGGGTCAAGTCACAGTCTATGTTTTCTGAAGGACAAGAACTGCAGAATTTTTGAGACTTATAAACCATTTTATGTGCGTTGTGGTACAGTGGATATCGGCTCGGAACGAGAACCGGGGAGCCGAGTTCGAATTCCAGGTGAATCCATTGTATTCACTTGCGCGCAAATACCCTTGGGAAAGGTATTAATCCGTCTCTTCCTTCCAGTTATGGGTTACATAGCAGGACAGACTGGGTTCTGTATCCTTGGCTGACAACCAGTCTATCGCAGAAAGCAATGACAACCTACTGCGGGATAATCTTCTGTCCAGTCAGTCATGTCTCTTTCGAGACATGATCGCCCAAGCGTGTATCACGTATGGCATTTAACTGACTGAAACCATTTTAGATGTGGACAATAGTCCGAATAATGTAAATACTGTAAATTTCAGAAATTCAAACAAAAGAAAACTGCTCTTCAAGTTACTCTTTATTAATATTTTTTTCACTATTTGGCCATCAAGTATATTATCTGTTTCCCTCTATTCTAATACTAAACATTTTCTTATGCATTTCCTTTCTGTGTCTGACATCAACGCTGTCTCATCTGTACAAAACTAAACGCGTGAGACTACACTGTGATTTTAAACTGTCCCTCCGATTCCATTTGTTCGTGGTGATAACTTGTATGTGACGCGCATTTAGGAAACAGCAGAAAACTGTTTTTTGAATTTCAACGACGTAGAAACATAAATATTCTGGCGCTTTCAGAAACCTAAGTAGTTTTCCGTTTATTTATTTAACAACCCCATCCTGTTTATAAGTCCGACGAAGTCACAGGAGTTTAAATTTGAATGTCGTTAAAGTTGTTAGCAATTAAAAAAAATGAACTGATTATTTTTAAAAGGGGGGTTGTTAATAAAGTTCTGCCGTTTAAGATGACATTTAAATGGCGGCGCCAAAGAAACCTTGAAAATAGATTTACAAAGAGAAAATGGCGGACAAAATTAAAGCAAACATGTGAAATAGATCGAACAACTACCACGTACCTCACAGTATTTCACCAAGGAAGCACACAAAAACAAAAATGGGTAGGTGTCCTCCAATATGGCAGCAAATGCTGGACAATTTCCTCAAAGGGGAAGCAACAGAAATGCAGTTCTACAGAAGAATACTGAGGATGCCATGGACTGAACATGTGAGCAACGATGAGGTTTTGGAGGGAATGGAAACTAAATGGAAGCTTATACATCAGGAAGAGACAGCTGAAGTTTCTGGGATATGTAATGAAGGAGGGTTAGGAGAATCTGATACTCACAGGACGGACAGAAGGGGAAAGTGACAGGAGAAAACAGCACATGACAAACTTGATGGTTTGGGAGAAATAACAAGACAAAATGTATCAAAAGCAACAAAGGACAGGAAGATGTGGAGTGCCATGACCGCCTACGTAATCAAAGAACAAAGGCACTTAAAGATGAAGGTATTTTTTAAGGTACTGGCTTTCCAATTCGATTTTCAAATTCATCACAGTCATTTAGTCACAATTTTTTTTTTGTTTTTTTTTTCTCACGCTTCATGGCCGATCGTGACAAGCAAAAGAAATGGGTCACAGAACCAAAAAGAAAATCAGTTAGATTCTTCTTCATCTATTTGCCGTGTCCTTTTAGGACGTTGGCAATCATGGCGCTATAAAATATTATGTCTTTCGTAGCTCTTAATATCTTTCGTCGTTTTGTTATTTTTCAAAAATATTGCGCAACCATCCACTTACTCAGGCTCACTAAGCTATACTTTGTTTTTCTTTCTGTGCTTCTTGCCTTTAATCGATCCTATGAGTATGTAGGGGACTCAGTAATGCTTGATAAATTGGCCTTGTGTCAAATACGTCCAAAGTCCCAACAATTTAAATATCAGATGGTTGAAGGTTGGATGCTGAAATATGGAAGGATAAAATATTTCGTTTTTACATCAAAGCAAAGATTTATTAACAGAATAACCAAATTTTAAAAAGAAAAATATAAGTGAAATTTGTTAACTGAACACTATAACCTATTTGTGAGAATAAAAATATTCATTGAGAAATGGATGCAGCTTTGTTGTTAAAATTGTTAAGAAAAAAATGTAAGTATTTAAAATGTCCACAGAAGTCTAGAGTTCATGGTTTGATAGTAGCAGAATGTAAAGTCTTATGTTTCTTCCTCTTTTTGGTAGGTTGGTAACAGAGTGAGAAAAAAGAAATAAAGAAATATTACTTATCGCAGACATAGTGTTCATGTTGTTGTTTTCTTTGGCGGCGTGGAGTAAAATAGAAGAAAAGAAAATTAGAAGAAGAAGTCAAATGAATCGTTGACACGCCCTTATGTCCGGGCAGTGTGGAGTAGAAACATGAAAAGAAAGTCAGCTTGAAGTTTCTTCCTTACATTGTGAGATGCTATCAGAAACCGCTCCCATTCTGACTGAATTTGAAATTTCTTTTGTTACATTGCCACGAAGTCTGTCAGCTAACCGCTCCCATCCTGAAATGCTTTTGACCGATCACGGAATCTTCTTAAGTAATGGCATTTTCTTCTTTAGATGTGAAAAAAAGTTTGACTGACGTCATATACCAATTTTCGATTTACTATCCTATCAGGGTCCAGAATTTTGCTTTTCGCGCTGACTTGTGAGTTTTTCTTGGTCTAGGTTTTTCCAAAATGCTTTTAATCGTTTGAATCCACTTTTGCGTGTGTGCAATTTTACTTTGTCTATTATAGTTAGGTTTTTCCAAAATGCTTTTAGTCGTTTGGATCCGATTTTGTGGATGTGCAATTTTATTTGTGTTTTAGTTAGTTGATGGATTATATAGGATTTGTATCCTATAAGTATCAGATTCTCCAAGCTAAGTGAGCTTCATTGAGAACTGCCCCCCCTACATTTTATCCAATAGTCTTTCCTCCTAATATTAATAAAATACGTTGATATTTTTTGCCAAGTTCTTTCTTTAAAAATTTTAACATTTTCGATCAGCATTTACAAAACAATAGGTCGCGACTCACTATAAGAGCCCAAATAGGTTTGTACGCCGATGACACCACAGTTTACTCTCGCCTCCTACAAAAATCTGGTGTAGGCGTCAAAGCTAACCTCGGAGCCGAGATTGAAAAAGACCTCCAATCCATATTGGACTGGGGTAAGAAATGGCTAGTAAATTTTAATGCTTCTAAAACGAAGCTACTCTCAATTAACCATCATCGACAATCTCACCTACCTCCCATTAGCATGGACCAGGCTTGCCTCCCAGAGAGTAAAACACTACGCCTCCTTGGTCTCACACTTTCAGCGGACCTCAAATGGAATGACTATATCGAATCCATTGCTAAATCCGCTGCTATGAAAGTCGGTTCTCTGTGTAGGGCCCGGGGGTTTTTTCCGTCTAAATCTATCCTGCATATTTATAAATCTACTATCCGCCCGTGCATTGAATACTGCTGCCACATCTGGTCGGGTGCCCCTGCTGTTCTCCTCGGGCTTCTCGATAAGGTTCAGAGGAGGGTCTGTAATGTGATAGATACCGACTTGGCAGACCACCTGCAGTCTCTCTCCCACCGGCGCGACGTGGCTTCCCTGTGTCTCTTCTATAAATACTTTCACGGCTTCTGCTCCGATGAACTTAGATCACTGGTGCCCCCTAAATACGAATTTGAACGAGATACTAGATTAGCAACTAGATTCCACCCTTTTACAGTGAAACCGATAAAATGCAGCCGTAACTTCTACCCCAACAGTTTCTTTCCTCGCACTTCCCGACTGTGGAATTCTCTTCCACACGATTGCTTCCCCGACGGCTACAATCTCCAGGAGTTTAAATGTAAGGTCAATAGACACCTCCTAACACACTAACCTGCTCCCATTCTATCAAACACTCTTCCCATCTGCCCAACCCTCATCCTCGCTATCCTTACTCATCTGTCAACTTCCTCCTGACATTCCCTATGTCTAACCACTCCTTCTCTTTACCTTCCCCTATGTAGCCCCATGCGCAATAGTGGCAGTGGAATGCCTTGCTTGGGGTGAGATGATTAAAAAAAAAAACTCATGAATCACAAGTGGTATATTCCTGGGTCGTAACAAGTTAGACTAGAAGTAGTATCAAGACTCGGGCTTTCATTGCCAGACAGTTGTTTTATCAAGCAGTATATTGTTTCGAAACGGAGTTGATCATGTTCTCAATTTAATCATTTGTCACGGTAAAAAGGAAATCAATTTTCCCTTATTCATATAGATAATATTTCTTACATTTTTTCATATATTTTTCCCAGTAAACTTGAATGGGTCGCTATAAGAGTAGTGAGTCGCGGTTTAAAAAAGTTTGTGAGCCACTGTTTAAGACTGTTAATATATTTTACCTATGTTTATAGTTCATGTCATAGTTTTCTTATTATTATTATTATTATTATTATTATTATTATTATTAATAATAATAATAATAATAATAATAATAGTAATAATAATAGTAATAATAATAATAATAATAGTAATAATAATAATAATAATAATAATAATAGTAAAAACATCATCCAGCACCGGTTACAGAAATAGAAGATGTAACCATTCTATGGGATTACACCATCTACACAGACAGAAAAATTGAAGCAAACAGGCCAGACATTATTGTTAAAAACCAGAAGGAGAAAACTTGTCTATTAATTGATATGGCTTGTCCAGCGGATTGTAACATAGCAACCAAGGAATTTGAAAAACTGTCAAAATATAAAGACCTGGAAATTGAAATAGAAAAAATGTGGAAATTGAAAACAAGAGTTGTGCCAGTGATAGTAGGTGCACTTGGAATGATAAAAAATGGAACAAAACAACACATTGAAAGAATCCCTGGAAACCCCAGCTTAAGAGATATACAAAAAATTGTCTTATTAAGTACAGCCCACACACTAAGAAAAACGTTATCTATGTAATGCTGGGGATGATAGGGATGATAGAAAAACATGAAATGGAGTCATAACAACACGCCACTACCTGCCTTAGGTCTCCCCGCAGACTTGGTTGGTAGCGAGACCAATGCAGAAATCGAAATATGATGAAAAATGACATAATAATAATAATAATAGATTATTCATACCGACAAATGTTATGGCATATTTTGTGAAGTGCTTACCAAAGGTAGTTATTTAATCGGGTTTCCTCTAAGCAAAGCAGTAAAACCCCTAAGTCACAAGGTCTTACTGGGTGTAGAAAAATTAAAAAAACAGAGATATTACTAAGGAGCAAGAACAAAAGAAGAGTAATCAGGAGGAGAGCAGAAAGTCACTAAGACACAAGAGGTTAATGAGTGTAGAAGAAGATACAGAAATATTACTTAGGAGCGAGAACAAAAGTAAATACCGACAGACATTATATTCACCCCAAGCAAGGCAGTAAATCCACTAAGACACAAGGTGTTACTAGGCGCACAAGAATCAGAAATCATAAATATTACTCAGGGGCTAGAACAAAAAATAATCAGGCGGCCAGTAGATAACGACTGACTTTGTATTTACCCCAAGCAAGGAATTAAAGCCTCTAAGACACAAGGTATTACTAGGCATGGAAGAATTAGGAAACAGAAACATTACTTAGGAGCGAGAGCAAAAGTAATCAGAAGAAGAGTAGATAACGATTGACGCCGTATTTACCCCAAGCAAGGCCGTAAAGCCACTAAGATACAAGGTGTTGCTAGGCGCGCAAGAATTAGAAGACAAAAATATTACTTAGGAGCGAGAAGAAATGCAATCAGGAGGACAGTAGATAACGATTGACGTTGTATTTAACCCAAGCAAGGCCGTAAAGCCACTAAGATACAAGGTGTTGCTAGGCTCGCAAGAATTAGAAGACAAAAATATTACTTAGGAGCGAGAAGAAATGCAATCAGGAGGACAGTAGATAACGATTGACGTTGTATTTAACCCAAGCAAGGCCGTAAAGCCACTAAGATACAAGGTGTTGCTAGGCGTGCAAGAGTTAGAAGACAAAAATCTTTCTTAGGAGCGAGAAGAAATGCAATCAGGAGGACAGTAGATAACGATTGGCGTTGTATTTAACCCAAGCAAGGCCGTAAAGCCACTAAGATACAAGTTGTTGCTAGGCTCGCAAGAATTAGAAGACAAAAATATTACTTAGGAGCGAGAAGAAATGCAATCAGGAGGACAGTAGATAACGATTAACGTTGTATTTAACCCAAGCAAGGCCGTAAAGCCACTAAGATACAAGGTGTTGCTAGGCGCGCAAGAATTAGAAGACAAAAATATTACTTAGGAGCGAGAAGAAATGCAATCATGAGGACAGTAGATAACGATTGACGTTGTATTTAACCCAAGCAAGGTCGTAAAGCCACTAAGATACAAGGTGTTGCTAGGCGCGCAAGAATTAGAAGACAAAAATGTTACTGAGGAGCGAGAAGAAATGCAATCAGGAGGACAGTAGATAACGATTGACGTTGTATTTAACCCAAGCAAGGCCGTAAAGCCACTAAGATACAAGGTGTTGCTAGGCGCGCAAGAATTAGAAGACAAAAATGTTACTGAGGAGCGAGAAGAAATGCAATCAGGAGGACAGTAGATAACGATTGACGTTGTATTTAACCCAAGCAAGGCCGTAAAGCCACTAAGATACAAGGTGTTGCTAGGCTCGCAAGAATTAGACGACAAAAATATTACTGAGGAGCGAGAAGAAATGCAATCAGGAGGACAGTAGATAACGATTGACGTTGTATTTAACCCAAGCAAGGGCGTAAAGCCACTAAGACATATAAGATCTTACTGGGAGTGGAAGAATATGAAAACACATACATTATATAATATTTAAATTTAAAGATGAATAGCTAACTTGAAAGCATGGAGCCGGATGAGATTTCCACAAGCGAAAAGTGCGAGAAAAGAAGCTGTTAGCATAGAACTTTAATGTTACATCTAGCCAAATCTAGGTCTGTCAGTTAAGTGCCATACGTGTTATACACTTGTGCGATAATATCACTTTCGAGACATGACTTGTTTGGCAAAAGAATTTCCCGCAGTATGTTTCCATTACTTTCTGCGGTTGACTGGTTGCCAACCAAGGCTGCAGAATCCAATGTATCTTATAATTTAACACATAGTTGGAGAGAGAAAAGATAGATTCATGTCTTTCTTGTATGTGAATGCAACGAATTCAACTGGAATTCGAACTCGCCTCTCTAATTTCTCGTTCAACTACAATTTCGTTGAAAAACAAGGAAAAGAGTACTGGACTGTTATGTGATAGCTGTCCTCCTATATGGCACGGTGGACAATCACCTCAAAGAGGAACGAAAGACTTGAAGCAACAGAAATATGGTTCCACAGAAGGATGCTGAGGATACCATGGACCGAACATGTGAGTAACGACAAGGTTTTGAAGAAGACGAAACTGAAAATGAAGCTTACACTTAACATCAGGAAAAAGCAGTTGAAGTTTCTGGGACACGTAATGAGGAAGTAGGGTTTGGAAAATCTGATACTCATAGGGCGGAAAACATCGCCTGATATACTTGACGGGCTTTAACAGATGCATGATAGAGCAGGGGTTGAGAGAATCAACAGCACAAAAGTATGTTAAGAAAAGTAAGATTCGGATTAAACTTTCAGGGATGACTGGTTTCATGACTGGCACAAACTGATTAAATTTTGGCTTCGATTTCGTACGGGATAAAGTTTTTGGATTATTTTTCAGTTTTTTTTTTTTACTATTATTTTTTTCCAACGTTTCACATGCCAAATCCTGATTTACACCACCGCCCCCAGATTGCTTTACGTCATTAAATTTTCTGAACGTACTATTTTTTTCTTGAAAATATAATTATTTATAATATAAATTTGATATTTATTATCCAACAGCAAAAAAAAAATTAAAAGCTACAGAAAGATGGTGGGAAAAAGTTTGAAACGGAGAGGCCAGATTAAGACTGTTAATATTGCTGATTCTCCTTTGAATTTTATCTAGAAAAGCTATAGATTAATAGCAAGGGCACCAGACTATATATGGCAGTAATATTCTAAGCATGGACGAATGGTAGACTTAAAGGTATGTTGAATAGATTCCGGAGAGAAATATTGTTTCATGCGACATAACTGGGAAGCGACTGAAGCCAAGACGCCAGGTTAGTACTAATAATATTGATGATTCTTCTTTGGATTGCAGTTATTCTCATTTTAATAATCATATCTTGCTCATCGCTAGATTATATCAGTATTAGGTTGGGGTAGGTTTCTTTTAATAATCATATCTTGCTAATCACTAAGACAATATCGGCATTTGCCATGAGGGAGGTTTGTGGTCTTTGACTGCTCTTATTTTTATTTATTTATTTATTTTTTAATCATCTCACCCCAAGCAAGGCATTCCACTGCCACTATTGCGCATGGGGCTACATAGGGGAAGGTAAAGAGGAGTGGTTAGATATAGGGAATGTCAAGAGGAAGTTGACAGATGAGTAAGGATAACGAGGATGAGGGTTGGGCAGATGGGAAGAGTGTTTGATAGAATGGGAGCAGGTTAGTGTGTTAGGAGGTGTCTATTGACCTTACATTTAAACTCCTGGAGATTGTAGCCGTCGGGGAAGCAATCGTGTGGAAGAGAATTCCACAGTCGGGAAGTGCGAGGAAAGAAACTGTTGGAGTAGAAGTTACGGCTGCATTTTATCAGTTTCACTGTAAAAGGGTGGGATCTAGTTGCTAATCTAGTATCTCGTTCAAATTCGTATTTAGGGGGCACCAGTGATCTAAGTTCATCGGAGCAGAAGCCGTGAAAGTATTTATAGAAGAGACACAGGGAAGCCACGTCGCGCCGGTGGGAGAGAGACTGCAGGTGGTCTGCCAAGTCGGTATCTATCACATTACAAATGTTTTTTGTTTTTTATTTGAATTATTCATTTAAAGAGTCAGCCATTGTTATAACGGTGTCACTGCCACATGAGGTCATGTCGCCAATGCAAGGAAGATAACAAAAGTTACGGTCAAAAATAGATGCAAATATACTTGTTGTATTTTAATAAAATAAGTTTTGTTCAGAACAAAACATAAACATATAAGATAACAAACTTAACAAGAGGACTGTATTGCGCCAAACTGACTACATATCTTGACAATCAGCGTCCGATTCACGGATTTTTTTTTTTTTTTTTTTTTTTTTACCGACTGCTAGGACAGATTGGATTCTATAGCCTTGACTGGCAACCAGTCTTCCGGAGAAAGCAATGGCAACCTACTGTGGGATTATCTTTTGCCCAGTCAGTCATGTCTCTTTCAAGACATGATTACCCAAAGCGTGTATCACGTATTGCACTTAACTGACTGATTGGTACCAATAGTTTATGTTCGTTTTTTACTTGATTGTAATACTAACGATTTTGCCTTAGATACATTCACTTATACTACGGTTGCAAGACATGTGGTGCACCTGTGACTTGACTCTATTAAGTTACGCACTCGTGATCAGGATCGTAAGTGTCAACCATTGTTATCGGTATTAATTACGCTATCCATTTGGATTAAAAAACTGTTTTACAATATTATCGTCACCATCATAGCATTTCATGCCTTTAGCACATTTGTCATAGCTATTCGTTTCCTTCTCGTTCTTTTCATTTTTATTTTTATTTTTTTTTTCTTCCTCGGACTCAATTCCTTTTCATCCCCCCGCCTCTCTCTCTCTCTCTCTCTCTCTCTTTATCTATCTATCTATCTATCTATCTATCTATCTATCTATCTATCTCATCCTGTTCTTTATTTATCTATCTATCTATCTATCTATCTATCTATCTATCTATCTATCTATCTATCTTTCTATCTATCTATCTATCTATCTATCTCAGTCTGTTCATTATCTATCTATCTATCTATCTATCTATCTATCTATCTATCTATCTATCTATCTATCTCAGTCTGTCCATTATCTATCTATCTATCTATCTATCTATCTATCTATCTATCTCAGTCTGTCCATTATCTATCTATCTATCTATCTATCTATCTATCTATCTATCTATCTATCTATCTATCTATCCTGATTCCTTTATCTATCTATCTATCTATCTATCTATCTATCTATCTATCTATCTCAGTCTGTTCATTATCTATCTATCTATCTATCTATCTATCTATCTATCTATCTATCTATCCATCTTTCTATCTATCTATCTATCTATCTATCTATCTATCTATCTATCTATCTCAGTCTGTCCATTATCTATCTATCTATCTATCTATCTATCTATCTATCTATCTATCTATCTATCTCATCCTGTTCTTTATCTATCTATCTATCTATCTATCGCTTGCCTTTCTTCCATTCTGTCTTCACCACCACATCCGGATATTCCCGCCATGCAATGGACCCTGTTTATTGAATCAGTTCCAAATCCAAGCTCACACTTCCGTCACAGGGTCATCTTTGTTTATATCAGTTACACTGCAGAAAGAAAGATCTACCCGTGCCATGTGACCGGAAAAGGCACGAACTGGTTGTCGGGAAAGAGATGTTTGGCGCTCAGATATTTCCAACAAGAAAGAGAAATTACATTAACCAAATAGATATGTTTTAATAGCAAAAGCTCTTTTAAGTGGAGGGTAAAATAAAGCGTTTTATAACACGCGCTAGTAGCAATTGCTGAATTTAAGGTTCTTCAAAGAAAACAACATTGTTTTCGAAAAAAATGCCTGGTATTTTTTTTTTTTTATTTGATATTTTTTTATTTTTGATATTCAAAAACCTTAAGACGATGAACACTTCTTTTAGTAAAACATGATATATTTATTACAGAATAGGCAATAAATTAAGGAATTTGTAGATTTCACTTGTAAGTGCTATCTAGGATATATTTTCTTTGGGATACGTTTTTTAACAATGGTGTTAAGCCTATACAAGGCCTAGGAGCCTCTAGAGGTAGAGGGTTAGAAAGTAAGAGGCCAAGAAAGGTGAAAATGAAACCGAGTTGAAAAGTTCCACCGGGAGTGAAAGAGAATGAAAATACTTTATAGGGAACCGAAAAACCCAACCCTAAACAGGAAACAAGGGATAAGCCTATATTCCTATTCAAAAGACTCGGAAAAAGTGTAAATGATTAAGCGCTGTTAGTTTTACATTCAGTATGTACTGTGCATGTTGGATTCTCCAAGCCCTCTGTCCTTATTATGTGTTCAATAAATTTTAACTGCCCCTTTCTGATTTTAAGTATAAGTGTCCTTTTTATTTCCATTATTCTTAAAACTTCATAATCTGTCCATGGTATTCTCAACATGCTTCTGTAGAACCACATCTGTTACCTCAAGTTTCTTCTTCCTATGTACAGAAATTATCCAGTCTTTACTGCCATGTTTTGTTCTAATCATTCCTCCCTAAACAAGGCAATAAAGCTTCTAAGACGTAAGGGGGTAGTTACTTTGTGAGAGAATATGAAAAAAAAAAAAAAAGAAAAACATTATTAAGAAGAAAGAACAATAAAAGAACAGGAATTAAGCAGTCAGACGATAGCGACTGAGATTGCGTTTAAACTTTTGAAGATCAAAGTTGACCGGAAAGCAAGAAGTGCGAAAGAAGAAATTGTTGACAAAGAGCTTACGGTTAAATCTAGCCATTTCAAATGTAAAAGTAGTGAGAATTTGTCGCCAATCTAGTACTGCACTTAAATTCATAAAGTCCAGGTACCAAAGATTTGGGGTCATCAACTTACGGCAATTTCCAATGGCACGCAAATTGTGTAAAACTCAAAGTAACAAAGTATGTTGCAGTTGGCTAAGACTATGGAAGAGCAAGCCTAACTTGGCAGCCCACATTCAGTCACTTTCTCATCGACGTGATGTGGCTTCTCTCCTCTTCTACAGGTCCTGAGTATGACGGTAAACTGCATCCATCAGCAAGGTCTCTGATTGGGAGGTTGTGAGGAGGTTGTGAGGAGCATGAAACCACCTCTTAATTGCTGTTTTTCCCAGGTCCACCCAAACCCGGAGTAGTTGCACCTGTTTGGGTCCCAGCTATGGGCAAATAGTTAACCCCCAAACTGGGGTCAAAACACTATGAAAGTATAAAAATACACTTTTATAGAAATATATACATAAAGATAGACTTTTATAGAAAAATATACATTTTTGAAGGGAAATTTTTACCAACAATACATTTTTGAACGAGATGAAAAATTATTGCCATAATACATTTTTGAAGGAAAAGAATTATTGCCATAATATATTTTTGAAGGGAAAAAATTAATACCAGCATTATTTAAATAACATCTTCAGTTTTCTAAAATAAAAAATATAAAAATATTTTTTAAAAATGATCAAAATTTTACTAAATCAACTTTCTCACTATAACCAAAAATTAAAAAAAAACACCTTAAAACTCCACGTTTTTGTCATTAAATAACCCACAGAGGTTGATATGCCGTTTAAACGAACGTCAAATTAAACTTCTCTTCTACTCTAATAGTTTCTCTTCTCGCACTTCCCGTTTTTGAAACTCTCATCCATTCGCATCCTTCCCTGATAACTCACAGTCAGTTAAATGCCATACGTAATACACGTTTTGGCAGTTCATGTCTCGAAAAAGACATGACTGACTGGGCAGAAGATTATCCCGCAGTAGGTTGCTATTGGTTTATGCGGTAGACTGGTTGCCAACCAAGGCTATAGAACCCAATCTGTTCTATTATTTTGCCTATGACAAAAGGGAAGAGACGGATTAATACCTTTCTCAAAGGGATTTGTGCGTAAGTGAATGCAAGTAACTCAAATGAAACTCGAACTCGGCTCTCCGATTTGTCGTTCCGAGTTGATATCCACTGCACCACAAGGTACATCCTGATAGCTACAATCTCCAAAAGTTTAAATTCGATACTAATTGTCATCTTTTATCTACTTGATTCCTATCCATCTTTTATTCTTTTTTCGACATCCCATGTAACTTTTTTTATTCTCTCACTGCGCATCAGTGGCATTTCTGCCTTGATTGGGGTGAAATGATTATAAAAATTATTACATCGCAGGTCAGTCATTTTTTTTTCTCTCGAGATCCCAGGAAGTAGTAAGTATTATAGAGAAAACATTTACTTCCATAGTCAACCTCCTGAAACAGGCTAACAACCAGACCTGGGTTTATAGAATGCTAACAGCCGTGCCATCAGCAGCATAAAATATACCGCAAAGACGGTCATCCAGGCGTAGACATAGGTGTGGAGCCTTTTTTTTTTTTTTCGGCTTTATTGACCTTGAACTTGTCGTTGTGGCAATAGTTAACGAAATGGTATTAGTGAATATTGTCTTGTGTTCGGTCCCAGTTGGATACCTCAAACGTGTGCCTTTGTGAAAAGAACTTTTATTCATTCCAAGACGCTTTGGGGTCATCCAATGCCACCTTGTCATGCCCATCCTAGTCAAACATGCCTTGTCTGCTCACGGATATTTTAACGAGAAATCGGGGTGCCGAGTTCGAATTCCAGTTGAATTCCTTGTATTCACTTACGCACAAATACCCTTGGGAAAGGTATTAATACTCTTCCCTCCAGTTATGGGTTAAATAATAGAACAGATTGAGTTCTATAGCCTGGCAACCGGTCTACCACAGAAAGTAATAGCAACCTACTGCAGGATAATCTTCTGCCCAATCAGTCATGTCTCTTTCGAGACATGATCGCCCAAAGCGTGTATCACGTATGGCACTCAACTAATTGACTGTAACGTTTTAATTTCTTCTAGACACGAATCTGCTCGCCTTTAACCCATATATCAGTACGGATGAGGCTAGCCTCCAACAGAGCAACACACATCGCCTACTTGCTCTCTCAAATGGAATGGCTACATGGCGTAGGATGTGTTCCAGAAGTTGAGTAGAGTATTAAGAGACAGGAAAATTTTGCTAGAAACAAAGAAAAAAGTACTGGATTGCTATGTGATGTCAGTTCTTCAATATGGCAGTGAATACTTGAAGCAACTGAAATGTGGTTCTGTAGAATGATATTACTGATATCATGGATCGATCATGTGAGCAATGATGAGGTTTTGGAATGATGGAAACAAAAAGGAAATTAATACTGAGCATCAGGAAGAGACAGCTGAAGTTCCTGGGACACGCAATGAGGAAGGAGGGCTTAGAGAATCTGATACTAACAGGCCAGATAAAGGGGAAAAGAGACAGGGGAAAGGGACGGATAACGTATTTGAAGAGCCTGAGCAGGTGGATGACAGAACGGGGGTTGCGTAGTGTAACAGAAAAAAGCGTGCTAAGAGCCACCAGGGATAGGGAGACGTAGAAGGACATGATCGCCTACATCCTGAAATGACAATGCACTTAGAAGAACCAGAAGATATCGAATCCATAGCTGCTTCTACTACTAGGAAGTTTGGATCACTGTGTCTGGCCAAGAAGTTCTTTTCACCAGAATCAATCTTGCACATATATAAATCTACCATTCGTCCGTCATTGAATCCTGTTGCCGTATCTGGACTAGTGCTCCTGCCATTCGTCGGGATATGGCTTCCCTCTGTCATTTCTGCAAACAATTTCATGGGTTCTGAGCTGACGAGCTTGTGTCCAGTCTACACAAATTTACTCAAGCTACTAGATTATCAACTAAATCCCACCTTTTTACAGTCAAACGTAATCACCATTTCTACAAATTCAGTTTCTTTTATCACACCTCCCGCCTATGGAACTCCCTTCCGTATACTTGCTTCCCTGATAGCTACAATCACCAAGAGGTTAAGTGCAACATCAATTGCCATCTTTTATCTCTTTGAATCACGTATTTCTCTTTTCCTTTCTCCGACACCCCCTATATTTTGTTGTTCCTTTTATACCCTTTTTTCTCTCTCTCCCCTTATGTAACCCCCTACGCACTATTGCTTGAGGATGAAACGATTAGAAGAAAAAATAAAACGTGATTTAAAAGTAACTCCCTATTTCATGTATAAATGGCTAACCAGAAGTACTGAATTAACAACCTGTGGCTTATTTTTTTGCGGAGGAAGGGGATTGTTAAAGAAGCAGGTCTACTATGCAAAACTAAGATTTTAGAAGAACTTGACGGCGAATAAAAATGTTTTAAAATCAAAATTATATGATTATGGTCTACAATATTTTTTGCACTTTTTATCAAAAAGTAAATGCCAAAGAACCCAAAATCGTAAAACATTGGGTCCTCTTTACCTGGAATTATATATATATATATATATATATTTGCCCAGTTCACACTCCACCCACGTCTATTGAACAGGTGCAGAGGCTCATCCCTTGTTCCCTGTTTAGGATGTGGTTTCCGGTTCTCTTTTCCAATCTTACTCTTACGTAGCCCCCTGCGCATCAGTGGCTTTACTACCTTGCTTGGGGTGATATGATTAAAATATATATATATATGTGTGTGTGTGTGTGTGTGTGTGTGTGTGTGTGTGTGTGTGTGTGTGTAACAATCTTTATTATAATAGAAAATATAATTTTTACAAGAAATGAATATGAAAGAAAAACGTTTAGCATGAAGTTATATTTAAAATATGATATAGGCACCAGATTTTACCACCAGCTTCTCGACCCACTCAGGAATCATTTCAAAGGATTTCACCAGGAAAACTTGTCGTATGGAAGATAGACTTTGAAAAACAGTAGCTACTCTAGCATATACGCATCGTTCATTCAGCAATGAATTAGAACACTCTCAGCTATTGGGCGTCTATAATGATAATATACACGCTAAAAGTCTGCCTCCTCCTACTGAGCGCCCATAGCTCAGAGGTAGAATCGCCGACCGACGCCAATTCGGTCGGGTTTCAATTCTGGTTAAAAAGCAATCGGCTATCTAACCGTACTGATGAGCTGTGATACAGCGAAACAGATCTGTCTGCGGATGACTATATATATATATATATATATATATATTCCCTCCTTTCACGCCCATGAAGAGAGATAATAGCGAGGCAGCGTCGGTTCAGTTCATTCTCTTTACTACCAGTCATTAAACTTTACTACAAGTTATGAAAGCTCTTTCCAAGTTTTTTTTCTCTTTCACAGTGCCTAATCATTTTAATTTTTTGCGATAACTATGTCGTTGAGTAGTGATGGCTTCTCTCTTTTATAATATTAAAATAAAGGCTATTGTCTCTCTCCCTCTCCCTCTCTCTCTCTCTCTCTCTCTCTCTCTCTATATATATATATATATATATATATATATATATTCCCTTCTGTCATACACACGAGGAATAACATGTGCAGAAACATCTAATAATCCTTTCAAATATTTTGCCGTCATTTTTGACAGCAGGGATACACTCGTAGTTAAAAAATAAATTATATTTTAATATGGGGAATTACTTTTCAATCACTGGACATTGAAAATAATAAAACGAATTCCTTGTTTTATTTATTATACAATAAAACAGAAAAGGAACATGAATCCCATAAACAAGTCATCCAAAAAAAGCTAAACAAATTATATAAAGGAAAAATACTTTTACATCAACGACAACTTCATTAACCTATCAGATTAACAACTCACTCCAGACGAAATTGAATTCCTTAATCTCGGACCAAATTTTCATGTCGCACAGAAATCTAAGTTAATGTTTAAACAAATGCAAACTGAATCTTTATACCAACAAATACTTCAACTCGAACAAGACAACCATATTACTATAAAGGTAGGCTCAAAAGAGTAATTTTTGTCTTTATTTTCACCTGGAATTAAATCCAAAATATGATGTTTAGAACGGCTCATGAGTAAGTTCCGAGGGTCGTGCCAAGTTTCAAAAGTTCTGGTTTTTTCCTCTCCAGTCTTCATGGGCATTCATTGCGCCCAAATGTTTCCCTGATTCGCATCCTGTATCATTTTTGAATATCCTTTTTAAAAAGGCGATTCCTGCGTCGATGTTTTGTTGCCCAAAAAAGCACATTACAGATCAACTAATTCTATTTTTTCCAAGAATCCACCATGTAATTCGGGTTCTTCTATTTCGGGTGAACTGGGAGATGTCCGTAGAGATGGAGCAGCAGAATCTCCAAGAGATATGTAGAGCATCATGCAGCACTTTTTACGGCAAAATTAGTTTGGTAATGTTGAGTCAGTTAATCAGTTAAGTGCCATACGTGATACACGCTTGGGCGATCATGTATAGAAAGAGACATGACTGACCGGGCAGAAGATTTTTCCCCAGTAGGTTGCCATTACTTTCTGCGGTAGACTAGTTGACAACCAAAGATATAGAACATAATTTTAAAAAAAAAACAGTGATTTAACAAAATCACAATAACGTATTACGCAGTCTTTACAAAAGCAAATGCATAAACAGTGTGTTTTAATCTACCTGTTATATCACTGACTTATATATATATATATATATATATAGTCATCCGTAGACACTCCTATTTCGTTGTTTCACAGTTCATCAGTACTGTTAGACATCCGCCTGAAACGCGAGATATCTGTTTAACTATATCTAACTCTCTCTGTCTCTATCTATCTCTATCTCTATCTCTCTCTATCTCTCTCTCTCTCTCTCTCTCTATATATATATATATATATATAAGATCGTGCCAAATTCCATGGATTCTCTTGATTCTTTATCTCTGATCTTCACTGACATTCATTAGACTTGGCAGTTCCTCTGGTTTCTATCCTGTATCTTCACACGATTTGGAGTGTGTTTGGGAGATTCTGTCTATCTCAGTCCTTTCATATCTATCTATCTATCTATCTATCTATCTATCTATCTCAGTCTCTTCATATATATATATATATATATATATATATATATATAAAACAAAATTTCGATGTTTAGATTCGTTGAATAGCCATTTCTACAAGGACTTCCTCGCATCTTCAGCAACGAAATATTTATTTAACCAAATTCAAATGACAAAAGATTTTATACCGGCAGAAGTCAAAAAGATTTCCATCCACAGAAAAATAAAAAGGGGTGGGATTAATAATTTTTGAATTTAAAGAAGTAAACATGAAGACACCCCTCTCTCTTATCTGAGTTGAGAGTTTAAAAGTTGAAATTTAGCCATGTCTGGGGGAATAGAAGTGGTAGGGGGAACAAAAGGCAATAGGAAAAAGGAAAAAGGAATGGAGAGGTAAAAAGGAAAAAGGAAAAAGGGGGAAGGGGTGGTTGACAGGAAAGTAAGCTAAGAAAAGAAAAAAGAGAAAAAAAAATTTCCCCTAGAAACAAGAAAACTGCTATCATCAGTGTTGAAAAAACATTGAAAAAATTTACCAAAGCGATTTTAGTTCAAATAAATAATGACTGGGACAAATTTTATAGAAAAAAATTTGACATACAAATTTAAATTTAAATATAAATCTTAAATTTTAGATTTAAAATTAAAAATAAAAATAAAATTTTTAACTTTAAGGGTAGAATTCAAAAGAATCTATTACTACAAGTATACACACACATATAAACACACACACGCACGCACGCACGCACACATATACGCATACACGCACACAAACACATACACACACACACAAACACATACACACACACAAACACACACACACACATACACACACACACACAAACACACACAAACACATACGCACATACACACACACACAAACACATATACACACACACACACACAAACACATATACACACACACAAATACACACATATGCACACACACACACACACACACACACACACACACACAAATACACATTCCCGAACAAGATTTACTTAAAATGTTAAAGGGTATTCACAATTCACGAATTGAATTTAATTTGAATTATTTTTGAAAAATTTAAGAAATTAAATTAAAGGCGGCTTAGTACGAAAGAAACGAAATTATTATATTTTTATTTTTATTTTTATTGTGAGTGCTCTGCTAAAAGTTAACCAAAACTAATCTTTATGTGTAAAATTTGGTGTTCACTTTGTGTGCCCTAGTTTTGGTTTTCAATTTGTGAGTCCAAGCTTTGGTGTCCACTTCGTGCGTCCACGTTTCAACATTTCTAGTTAATTTTTCAAGAATGAAGTTTTGTTTCCAAAATCGGCCATTATTTTTGTAACAACTTAATAAATTGAGCATAGTTTTCATTAATTCAATTTCTCTTCTTTCTTTGTGTCCCCCTGATCATGCTAGGTTCTCTCCAGTCTTCAACGGACATCCATTGCGCCAGTCAGATCTTCTGCTTCGTATACTGTATCTCCACATAATTGTTGACTTAATTTTAAAAGGATGCACCACATTCGTGCGTCCTTGCTTTGGTGTTAAATTTGTGCATCCAAGTTCTGGTGTTCAATTTGTGCGTCCAAATTTTGGTGCGTCCTGGTTTTGGTGTTTAAAGAATTAATTTGCTGATAGGTCGGTTCATCCTTTGTTGTCCATGAATTCCCCCTGCAAATAATGGCTCTTCTTTCTCGAATGAGCTATGAGATGACGGGGTAAATGACTGTAGAGCTTAGGAAGGACATGAATCTGTTTCTTCCCCCACTAACTATGTGTTAAACAGCAACGTAGTCTGTGCTCTTGGAGAAGGGTTGCCCTGAATTCCGAACAGTGAAGAAGGCAACGAGAAACTACTCTATCATCTTTCCAAAGAAACCATGGCCAAACGCAGACAATAAAGAATTTTTGAAGGCACATGATATCCTAAATGTACATTACACTTAAAAAATACTAAAGCTTTGTCTATATGCCAGGATCATAACATATATTATGATCTCTATTCGATAACGAAGTAGTTAATCCGCAGAAAAAGGACACACCAACAGAAAACCTGCGACCTTGCAGCGTTACCATCATTAACCCACTCTCTTCAAATATCTACTAAAATAGACAGTGCTATCTAGACTTTACTGGCAATCTATCTATGTGAAGAACAATTCTGAATTCAAACACTAGGAAGAGCAAGAAAATACCCCACTATCTTTCCTAAGAAGGTATGGCAACCCACAGATAACAGAGAAAAAGGAGATCTATCAGCTTCTTTGCTCGCACTTCCCGCCTGTGGAATTCCCTTCCGTTTGCTTGCTTCGCCGACAGCTACAATCTCCAGGAATTTAAAATGTAAACGTAAATTCTATTCCAGTAGCTTCTTTTCTCGCACTTCCTGTCTGTGGAATCCCCTTCCCTTTACTTGCGTTCCCGACAGCTACATCATCATCATCATCATCCGCATCATCATTTATCCATCACACCCAGATGGTGCATAGAGCAGCAACTTTTGTTACTGTTTCTGTAACATACTGTTTTTTTACGGGGCAGGGTTGTTAGCCCTGCACCCAACCCCCAACCCCCAAACCCCAAACCTGGAGGACCGGTGGACCATTTTTGGTCCTTACGTTTACAGCACCTTGTATTCCCAAATGGTCACCCATTTAAGTACTGACCAGGCTCGATGTTGCTTAACTTCGGTGATCGGATGGGAACCGGTGTATTCAACATGATATAGCTGTAGACCCCCGACAGCTACAATCTCCAAAAATTTAAATGTGAAGTCAATAGTCATCTCCTATCTCACTAACCTGCATCCTCTCTCTCTCTCTCTCTCTCTCTCTCTCTCTCTCTCTCATGCTTCTTTCTCCGTCCACTCTCATCAGTATTCTCATCCTTCTCTTACCCACTTCCTGACACCCCCTATAACCTGTCACTCTTTCTTATAACTTTTCTCTTATGTAATCCCTGCGCAACAGTGGCAGTAATATTCTTGGGGCGATATGATTATAAAATTATACAAAAATATAAAATAAGAAAAAAACTGGTTTTGGAGTTAAAATTTTAAGATAGAAGTACCGAAATTTTCCAATTCATCTTCACAATTCAAATTCACTAAGAAACTTTATCAGCAATGCGCTCAGATGACTATTAAGGTTCATTTTTTTACATAGCCATCTAGATAAATTTCCGGATAATTGCAGCGATGCGAGTAATGGGCAAGGGGAACAATTCAATCAAGATATCAAACCAATTTGATTTTAGTATATTCAATCGTATTATTTTTAAGGTAATGTTCCGATTGCTCTTGAAAATAGCAATATTTCTCAATAAGCAAACCGATATTTGTTGGTTTAAATAGGAATTGAAAGGTTTCTACTATTTTATTTTGAGAAATATTGCTATCGGTCATATCATATATACAGACAACTAATGAAAAAATGCTTTTTTGTCAAAAATGTGGCATTTATGTACTGTAAAAAGGGTAGCCAATTAAGAAAAAGTAAGCCAAATCAGGACCAATAATATTGCCGATTCTTCCTTAGATTTTATCAAGGATCTCAAGATAAGTAGCAGGAGCACCAGACCATATGTGACAACAATATTCTAAATATGGACGAATCGTAGACGTATAGATATGTAAAATAAATTCTGGAGAAAAAAATTGTCTCACACGATACAGTGAACCGACCTTTTTACAAGCTGACCTAGCAATGGATTCGATATAGTCTTTCCACTTCATGTTAACTGAGAACGGTAACCGAAGAAGGTGCAACAAGTCACTTTTCTGGAGGTTAACATTAGACATGCAGATGGAAGGCAGGGAGGGGTCTCTCAGATGATTAATAGAGAGAGCTTTGATTTTGGAGATGTAAAAATTAACAAGCCATCCTTTGCCCCAGTTAACGACGGTGTTGAGGTCGTTTTGGACATCAGGTGCTATTTTAACCCTGTCGAAATGATCAACCTTATTATAGAGGCAGAAGTAAATGGTTATGTCGTCAGCGTAGTTACCAAGTTCAGTGCTGTCATCGAGAAGGTCATTGATGAAAATTGAAGATATTCTGCTGTTTCTTTTCCGGGGATCCAATATTGCAAGTGTTACGTGTTAGAAGTTGCAACAAAAGAAAAGAAAATGATTTACCAAAACACAGAGCTAAATCACAAACAAATATTTAATTTACTAAAAGCACAAAATAAAAATATATACAAATATACAATTGTAGCATTTAAAACAGAAAACAGAGAGTTTACTGGCGAAGTGTTACGAATGAAGGAAAGGTGAGGGAGTCAAGTATCTTTACCACTTTAGGGCTAGTGAAGTAATCTAAGTACCACTACTGGAAATCCTCAAATGTGTATATATAGATTAATTTTAGTTTGGTCAATGAAAATATTCAAAAATTCTATTTACCAGTTTAATTCCAGGAGGTCCTCTTTTTGGGTTTTTGTTGGTCGGCAACTTTTCATAGAGATTCATTCGGCTGGATATAATAATCCGTGAACCAAGCGGGAGTTGATAATGGCAGAAATTCCCTTTTACAACTAGCAACTCTTTTCAAAAAAACTATTTTTATAGGGGCTAGAACCTAATTAACATATTTCTCGATGTTTCTCGAATCATCTAGATTTTTCTCGAATATACTGGAATGATCTAGAATCTTCCAAATGTTCTATTTCTAATTTCTCTATTTTACAACTACTTCATGAATGAAAACCTTCTTATATTAACAAGTAGGACTCAGTAGAATCCCTTACTATGAATTTTAACCTTTTTGTTAACTTTATTAATATTTTTATATAGAAATACACCCTCTTAATGCAAGTCCTATTGCTATATCTATGGTAAATATTCAAATGAGCCCCATTTGTTAAGTCCTTCTGTTCAGACCTTTACAGCTAGGACACTCCATGCTCTTCCAACAGAGTAGAAACAACCTCATTTTCTCCGTGTTCCAAACGTAAGAACGAAGTTCTAGTCAGACAACTTTTTTACTAATAACCTCTACTTCGTGGAACAGGCTCCTGCGTTAGTGCTTCCTTCAATACAACAATCTTAACCTTGTCAATTTAAGATCAACCATTTTCTGTCTTTTACTTACATCACACACTCTATTTGTAATATACTACCTTGAACAGCCGAGGTAGTTGACAGGTACATCCGACCGCGGGTGAGGTCAACAAAGGACACGGGTGAGTGACAGATATATCCGTCAACAAACAATTAAAGGGGAGCAACTTTTTCCTCTTACTTTATGTATACTACTATTACATGCTTTGTTTGTTTAATGCTGTATTTATTTGAATATACATATTTATTTATTGGTTACAAATTGGAGTGGTTGTCTTTATTTTCCTTGAATCGTATGTTGGACGAATCGTAATAAATCGTAAAGGACCTAAAAATTCTCTACAATGACAAATGGAAAAATGTATTTGACCAGCCAGAGCTCTGATGATGAATACGTTTTTTATTATTTTTATTTTTATTTTTATTTTATTTTTATTTTTATTCTTATTTTTATTTGAGTGAAATAAACAGGTGTAAAGAGTTTGCCCTACGGCTATATCGTGTTGAATGCACCGGTTCCCGTCCGATTACCGACGTTAAGCAACATCGAGCCTGGTCAGTACTTAATGGGTGACCATTTGGGAATACCAGGTGCTGTAAACGAAAGGACCAAGAATGGTCCACCGGTCCTCAAGGTTTGGGGGTTGGGTGCAGGTCTAACAACCTTGCCCCGTAAAAAAACAGTTTGTTACAGAAACAGAAAAAAAAAGTTGCTGCCCTGTGCACCATTGGGTATGATGGATAAATGATGATGATGAAAGAGTTTGACATTGACGAAAGTTTTTCTCATCTTTTGTGTCACGTACGATTATTTTGTGTCACGTACGATTATGTTGTATAATATTCATCATAACAAGGGTCGTACTTTATTACAAGGGTCATTCATATGGAACAGGTCTGAGCCTTTCGCTCTTTTGACGAGGATAGATCATCAGTCCGTACCGCACCACCCCACGAATTATTTTCCTTTGCTTAAATCAACACATCAAGAAACGTTTATGACGACAGCAGAATTTAGTTTAACCGTGAGAATCCATCGTTCTGTTTTTTACCTCGCTCTACATCTAGATTTATTTTTACTTTAAGAGACGCAAGAGCACATATATAGAAAGCTGAAATTCCAAAACACAAAAATGAAAATAAATTCGAATTGCTAAACCAACATACATTGCTGGACTGAAAAAAATTCTTTATTTGTCTTTGATATTTTTATTGTTAAAAATGTATTTTCAGCACATTCAGCAAGCTTAGTCTGGTCAAGGGCTATATATATATATATACAGCGCCCAATGAGGATTAAACTTATTACACTAATGACGATATGCGAGGCTCGCTAACCACGGCGTGGTCGATGTTTTGAATTTATTTTTAAGCGGTGCTATATTTTATATTCGCTTTATTTCGGTAAAAAATGCCTGTAGGAAACAATATTTAGTGCTACTATAGCGTGAGGTCTACCTACCCTTTCGACTATAGCGTGAGGTCTACTACAATATAGCGTGAAGTCTATCTCCCGTTTTGTCTATAGCGTGAGGTCTACCTTAATATAACATTGAGGTCTACCTCCTGTTTCAAACATAGCCTGAGGTCTACCTCAATATAGCGGGAGGTCTACCTACCCTTTCGACTATAGCGTGAGGTCTACAACAATATAGCGTGAAGTCTATCTCCCGTTTTGTCTATAGCGTGAGGTCTACCTCAATATAACATTGAGGTCTACCTCCTGTTTCAAACATAGCCTGAGGTCTACCTCAATATAGCGGGAGGTCTACCTACCCTTTCGACTATAGCGTGAGATCTACCACAATATAGCGTGAAGTCTATCTCCCGTTTTGTCTATAGCGTGAGGTCTACCTCAATATAGCATGAGGTCTACCTCAATATAGCATGAGGTCTACCTCCAGTTTTTGACTATCGCTTGAGGTCTACCTCAATATAGCGGGAGGTCTACCTCCCGTTTCGACTATAGTCTGCCCCGTTTCAACTATAGCAGAATCTATAATATCCATATTAGACTTCATCTGACCAGATAGCTACGTGAGGGGCACCGTAGAACTCCACGCTGTACCTGGGTAGACGATATATTGAAAAAGATCTCACGCTATAGTGGCACCCAAAATTTATACACATCGAACAAAATGTAACAAAGCATACAGAGCGTTTATCTCATAGACATTTACGACGAGAGTGAGGTCGATCCTCATCGGGTGCCTCACACTAGTATCCGAATTTTTACCAACAATAAAGAAAAAATGCTAATTCGACTGTCAAATTTGAATATTTTAATCTTTGAAACGTGTTAACAGACAAGAGAAAAACTATGACGAAGGCTCCTTGGAAAAGCGAAATATGACTTCTAAAGTTATATGAAATTTTTTCAAGAATATGAAGAAGTCTTTAATCTGTTAGTTTGACTTTCAGACCATCCAGATCTCAATACTATTGGGTAATTATGACGTGTGTTGGACCAACAAGTTCACTCAGTATAACTTCCATCACGTAATTTGCAGCAATTCAAGAACCTTTTGTCAAACTTTTAACACCATATAATAGAAAACTTTACATGTTTTGCCGAAGCCATCTTCTATGGCTGATCGTAAAAAAAAATAAAAATAAAAATAAAAATGAAAATAAAAAACATGCAGATCGTCGGCTATTGTTCAGCGATGTCCAGTGTTTGGGACGAGAATTTGTCTCAACTATGGGCAAATAGTTAACCCCACCAAAACTTGCCTGCATTCACTTACTCGCAAATACCCTTGGGAAAGGTATTAATCCGTCCCTTCCCTCCAGTTATGGGTCAAATAACAAGACAGATTGGGTTCTCTAACTTTGGTTGGCAATCAGTCTACCGCAGAAAGTAATGGCAACCTACTGCGGGATAATCTTCTACCCAGTCAGTCATGTTTTTTTCGAAACATGATCGCCCAAAACGTGTATCACGTATGGCACTTGACTGACTGAGCTATCCGGGAAACAAGCAAATAAAAGAGAGTTCAACAAACGGGAAATGCGAGAAAAGGAACTGTTGAAGTAGAAGAGAAGTTACATTTAATAATTTCGATGGTAAAATGTTTATACGATTCTTCGTTAAAGAAGCTGGAAAATGATCGGTTCCCTGTACCGTTCCAGTAAGTAACTGACACCGCAAGCTGTAGTGTATATTTGCAATAGACAGATCAAGCCGAATACTGGAATTAATCCAGCCCAGATATGGCAACAGTACCTAGTGTTCACTTTCCAATTTTTAATCCAAAACCGTCTCCGAGCTCTTTTGTGTGACTAATTATTACCCACTCAACAACCCCTTCCCAAGAAATGAAATGTTGCACGCCTCTTGCTAGCCCAGAAGTTCTCAAGCTGTGGTCCGCGGTCTCCTAGGGGACCGAGACGGGATTTCGAGGTTGACCGCGAAGAGGCCACTCAGTTGAAATTATTGGCTATTTGAGATTGTTACCAAGTAAGGCAGTGGATATCGACTAGAAACGACAAATCGGGGTGCCGAGTTCGAATTCCAGTAGAATTCCTTGCATTCACTTACGCACAAATACTCTTGAGAAAGGAATTAATCCGTCTTTTCCTTCCAGTTATGGGTTAAATAATAGGACAGATTGGGTTCTATAGCCTTGGCTGGCAACCAGTCTACCTCAGAAAGCAATGGCAACCTACTGAGGGATAAACCTCTGCCCAGTCAGTCATGTCTCTTTCGAGGCATGATCGCCCAAAGCGTGTTTCATGTATGGCACTTGACTGACTGACTGACTAACTGACTGACTGACAGACCAAGTCATAATGGCAGCGTTGTTGTTGGAAAGGGAGATAACATCTTTTCATCTCCAACTCTCCCTTATTTACTTCCTTTTTACTTTTGTATGCATTATTTTTTATCATTATTTTTTTCTTGAGTTACCTCCCTTAGTTCTATTTTGGCCCTTGCTCATGTTTTATTTATGTAAGGGGAAAAAACCGTCGCAAAGGTACTCCAATCTATATGAAGAAGAAGAAAGTATTCCTGTTCGACAGTTTGCGTTATTTTATTTGAGTTGCTTTGATTGGAGGTGAGGTGAATTTCGTGATTATATTTGAATTGTTTTGATTACAGGTGTAACAATGATTTCAAATGTTTTCTTTCGGTAGCCTATATATTAACTGTGGTTAATATAAAAGGGTCTGCGAGGCATCTAAAATATTATAAATAGACCGCCATGCAAAAAATAAAATAAAATAAAATAATGTGCTAGTCTCTTCTTGTTTCCATGGAAAAAGTTCAGATGAGAGAGTTCTCCCCGCCCCTAACAGTAGCTCTCCCACCTAAAACCAGCCACGCCGCGTACACTGAGGCGAAAGACCCTCATTCATTTTATATTCCATTAGTTGGAAGGAACTTCCACTCGAACAGCTTCCTCCCTCTAGAGGGAATGCTCCCCTGTCGTTTAGAATCTTAAGATGTTCATGTCGAGAGTTAATCTTTCCCACACGGACTCATAAACTGCACGACTTACTTTTTACTCATACCGCTCACGCAGCAAACTACTTCAGTAACCCTCTACCTCGAGTGGCTCTTGGGCCTTGTGTAGAGTGAACATTAGTAAAAAAAATAGTATTTTTTTAAAAATTTACTTGTTAACCATAACGTGATAGCGAATTTCAACAACCATGTCTAATTATGGAATAAGTTTTATATCAATGTGTGTATGTACTTGTATGCATTTGTCTGATCCCATAATTTGAAATAGTAGCTGGAACAGCGGGTGCAACGGTGAGTGGAACGGCGGATGGAATAGCGGGTAAAACGGCGGGTGGAACGGTAAGTGGAACGGCGGGTGGAACGATGGGTGGAACGGTGAGTGTTCGGTGTCTAGCGTCGGTGACGGCAATAAAAAGAAAGTGCAATGACAGGAATGAGTGGTAGACAAAAGATTGAGGGATAAGCAAGGATCATAAATCTAAACGCTCGGGTGACGGAGATGAAATGAACTGGCAAAAAAGTACAAAATAATGGGTTTCAGGGGATGGGAACTTTAAAAAATGGAAAATGGCGAATCATCCGTTAAAATAAACTAAATAAACCGTATCACGATTTTTCAGAATTCGATTTTCCGGACTTTACCGAAAAGAAAATTTGAAAACATCAAACTATCATCATTCGAAATATAAAAAAAAAAAAAAAAAAAAAACGGATAACGTGGCACCAAAATCCGAAGATGCAGTGGAACAAAAAAATGAAGTCTTCAAAATGCAGATGACCGACTGTAATGATGCTTTTTGTACTCACTGAGTGGGAATATTGAGCTTCTTAAGATAAGGGGGTTATTATTATTATTATTATTATTATTATTATTATTATTATTATTATTCAGTTCGTTTCTCCCTTAGCTAATTAGTCACGTATGTAAGTTACGCATTTTCAGTACTCCCTATATAATGGCCTATTCCGTTCTGATCGAGTGAAAAGACGGAAAAGACATATCAGAGAGGCTAATTGATTTCAGTAATAAGAAAGAAAGAAAGAAAGAAAGAAAGAAAGAAAGAGAGCATCAAAATAAGAAAGAGGGAGGTCAAACAAGAAAGAAAGAAAGAAAGAAAGAAAGAAAGAAAGAAAGAAAGAAAGAAAGCGGAAGTTAGAAGGAATTAAAACAAGGAAGGAAGGAAGGAAGGAAGGAAGGAAGGAAGGAAGTGGAAGGTAGAATGAATTAAAGAGAGGAGCAACGAAAGAAAGAAAGAAAGAAAGAAAGAAAGAAAGAAAGAAAGCGGAAGTTAGAAGGAATTAAAACAAGGAAGGAAGGAAGGAAGGAAGTGGAAGGTAGAATGAATTAAAGAGAGGAGCAACGAAAGAAAGAAAGAAAGAAAGAAAGAAAGATTAAAGAGAGGAGCACATAAAGGAAGAGGAAAATAAAATACAAAAAGAAAGAAAGAAAGAAAGCGGAAGTTAGAAGGAATTAAAACAAGGAAGGAAGGAAGGAAGGAAGGAAAGAAGGAAGTGGAAGGTAGAATGAATTAAAGAGAGGAGCAACGAAAGAAAGAAAGAAAGAAAGAAAGAAAGAAAGAAAGAAAGAGAAAATTAGAAGGAATTTTTTTTTTATAAGCGTTTCACCCCGAGCAAGGCATGTCACTGCCACTACTGCGCAGGGGTAACATAGAGTGGAGAAAGGATGATTAAATATAGGAAATGTCAGAGGGTGGGTGATAGGCGGGTAGGGATACCGAGAATGAGGGTTGGGTAAATGAGTATTCTGAGAATAATTGGGAGTTAGTGTGATATGAGGTGTCTATTGACCCTACATTTAAACACCTGGAGGTTGTAGCTGTCGGGAAAGCATACTTGTGGAAGGGAGTTCCACAGGCTGGAAGCGCGAGAAAAGAAGCTGTTAGAGTAGAATTTATGGTTACATCTTATTTGTTTAACTGTAAAAGGGTGGGACCTAGTTGCTAATCTAGTAACTCGTGTGAATTCGTGCTTAGGCGGCACCAGTGATCTAAGCTCATCGGAGCAGAAGCCATGAAAGTACTTGTAGAAGAGGCACGGGGAAGCCATATCACGCCGGTGAGAGAGTGGTTGCAGCCGGTCTGCCAAGTCAGTATCAACCACGTTACAGATCCTTCTTTGTATTTTGTCAAGAAGCCCAAGGAGAGCAGCAGGGGCACCCGACCAGATATGGCAGCAATATTCAATACACGGGCGGATGGTAGATTTGTATATGTGCACAATAGATTCAGGTGGGAAAAACTTCCGGGCCCTGCACAGAGAGCCGACTTTCATAACAGCAGATTTGGCAATGGATTCGATATAGTCATTCCATTTGAGGTCCGCCGAAAGTGTAAGGCCAAGGAGGCGTAGTATTTTACTCTCTGGGAGGCTAGCCTGTCCCATGCTAATGGGAGGTAGATGCGATTGTCTATGGTGGTGAGTTGATAACAGCTTCGTTTTAGAGGCATTGAAATTTACTAGCCATTTCCTACCCCAGGCCACTACGGATTGGAGGTCCTTTTCAAGTACGGCAGCGAGGTTCACTTTGTCGTCCACACCTGGTTTTTGATCGATGCGAGAGTAGATTGTTGTGTCATCGGCATACATGCCAACTTGGGATCTAATGGCGTCGGGGAGGTCATTAATGTAGATCAGAAAGAGCGTGGGACCTAGGATAGAACCTTGGGGGACGCCCGCGTTCGTATGGTAGTTTTGGGAGGCATGCCCATTTAATACCACCTTCAATGTGCGATTAGAGAGGAATGACTGGATGAGGTCAAACAGATGTCCAGTTATCCCGTAGCTCCGCAGTTTGCAGAAGAAGCCTGCATGCCAGACCCTGTCGAACGCTTTGGAGATATCCAAGGCAACGGTTCGGGCTTCGCCATTCTTGTCAAGTGCCCGGTATATGTACTCGGTAATGGTCGTTAGCATATCAGCAGTAGACTTGGTGAAGCGAAACCCGTACTGTTTGTCAGAGAGAAGCCTGTTGGCCGTGAGATGTTGAATCACCTCGGCGTTGATAATGGCTCCGAAAACTTTGCCAAAGATCGGAAGGAGACTAATAGGACGGTAATTGGCGGGGTCTGAGGGTTCGCCAGAATTCTTAAATATAGGAACTACACAGGAGGACGTCCAACAGGCAGGAAAACAGGAGGCAAATAGGCAGAGGTTATAGAGTTTAGAGAGGACAGAGGAGAGTTCTGGGGCACATTTCTTCAGTACTATGACTGGGATTCCGTCACCGCCGCTCGTTTTGTGTGGGTCAAGTTGTGCAATTATCTTGATAAAGAGATGATCAAAATAAGAAAGAGGGAGGTCAAACGAGAAAAAAGAAAGAAAGAAAGAAAGAAGGATTAAAGAGAGGAGCACATAAAGGAAGAGGAAAATAAAATAAAATACAACGAGAAAGAAAGAAAGAAAGAAAGAAAGAAAGAAAGAAAGAAAGAAAGGACGCGAGAAGGGAAGATGGCAGTGTTTGCCTTCTGCTTCAGTGAAATGGAAAAGTTTTTAATTTCAAATCTTTTCATTTGTACTCCCGTACTACTTAAACTACCGACTAACCTTCAGATTTATGAACGTTATTGGCATATTTTGTCAAAGTTTTTAAGCGATAGGGAAATGTCTACAAATATTTTATTGTCGTAGAACTTACCATGATTTAATTCAATCATTAACTTAAGAAGTAAGAGTCGTCAGAAAATTCAAACAGAAAAGCCGTGAAATTTTCACGGATCTTTTCCAGTTATTATTAAACAAAATGATTGACATAACTCTTCCAATAAAATATCTTTCTTAAGAAAAGAGCGCGACTTCAGAAAAGAAAAAAATCACAGTGTTTGGAAATATGAAACGATGTAACGGAACGACAGGAGAATGGTGATATGCATAAACAAATAAAGGAACTAGCAGGACGAAAGACCTGCTCAGCAACAGGATGTATAAAAGCGAAGGACAGTACACTCGTATTAAACAAAGAAAAAGAAATACTTCAAAGACTCGACGAGTATATCAGAGATCTCTTCTTCGACAAGGGAGAGCAAAAAACAATGCACAAAAATACGGATAAACCAGAAATTTTAAAAACCGAATCGGCAACGGCAAAATTTAAGAGAAACAAAGCAGCAGGATCCGGCAGGATTGTAGTAAAGATGTTGATGTCCTTAGAAAGCTTTGGTGTAGACGGGCTCACAGAAATATTAAACGAAATCTACAACAGCGGCAATAAGCCGATCAATTTTCATAGCACTACCTTAATATGTCAGCTGCAAAGGAATGTGAACTCCACCGAAAAATCAGTTTAATGAGCCACATAATAAAACTAATCATCCGGATTCTAATGAACAGAGCTAGCAGCAGAAACGACCCAGAGATAGGACAAGAAAAGTGTGGTTTTGTTAAAGATACCGGAATAAGGAATGCGATATTCATGCTCAGAATGCTATCTGAAAGAGCAATATAAATGCAAAAATTACTTTTATTTGTACCTCATAGACTACGCAGACGCGTTTTACAAAGTACCCCACAAAGACTTGAGAGAGATGCTCAACGGCATTGACATTTTCGGAAAAGACTTTAGGATAGTCAAGGACCTATATTAGCAGCAAACCGCTTGCGTACGGATAAACAGTGAAATCAGTAGGTATACAAAAATAGAAAGGGGCGTAAGACAAGGATGTGTTTTCTCACAGGATCTATTCAACCTGTACAGCGAAACAATTATGAGAGAAATAAAAGCCTTCTCGGGATAGTATTGGTGACCACAATTTCAACAATGTAAGATACGTGGATGACACGGTGCTGATAGCAGACACGGAAAGAAAAATACTGGACCTTCTACAGAATGTAACAAATTAAAACAAGAAGGACTGAGCATAAAATTTTAAAAAAACTGAGTGCATGGTCATCAGCAAAAAGAAGACCCCAGAATCTCAACTACAGGTCGGAGAAACTGAAATAAAGCAAGTAAAGAAATTTAAATTACCTGGGAAATATCGAAGTTGTTGAGCATTTCTCTCAAGTCCTTGTGAATTACTACGAGGCTCTTCCTTTCAGTTGTGGAGAGACATGATTACCCAAGTGTGTAATACGTATGTCATTTAACTGACTGAGGGAATTGCTCTGATGAGCTTTCCTTTTCTGCGATCATATCTCTTTCGATCCATGACTGGACTAGGTAGATTTTCCCGCAGTAGGTTGCCATTTCTTTTTGCGTTAGACTAGTTGCTAACCAAGGCTATACACCCCACTCTGAGATTCAAGCATGATAACAGTCAGCCTGTCAGTTAAATGCTATACATGATACACTTTTGGGCGATCATGTCTCGCCACAGCTTCCTTACCTAAATCACTATTAACTCTTTCAGTTAAGTTCCATACGTGATACACGCTTGGGCGATCACGTCTCTTTCGATCCATGATTTACTAGGCAGAATATTTTCCTGCAGAAGTTTGCCATTTGCTTATGCGGTAGACTGGTTGCTAACCAAGGCTAAAGAAACCAGGCTATCCTGGTATTTAACCTATAGCTGGAGGGAGAAGAAATGAATCAATTCATCTCCCAAGGATATTTGCTCGTAAGTGAATGCAGTGAATTCAACTGGAATTCGAACTCGGCTCTCTGATTGATCATTCCGAACCGATATTCATTGTACCATGGCGCACATCATAACAATTACCACGAATATATTTATAGAAAAGACACAGGGAAGCCACATTATGGCGGCTGGCAAATGACTGATGGTTAGATGCCATGTCAGAATCAATAACATTGCAGATTCATTTTTGAAGACTATACTTTTTCGATGTCTCCCAATTGTGTCTCTTTCATAAACTGAAGCTATATTAACGGATTTGCACGTATTCCCTCAGCTGTACATTCTATATCGCCCGTTCGTACGTCTTCTTGTCCCTTAAAACAACCCACCCAAAAAGAAACGTTATTTCTGCTTCGTTATACGTTAGTCTCTCTTGACTTCATCGTAACTTAAGCACGGTGATATAAAGGAGTCAGCCAGGTGGCATAAATCATTGGGTACTGGAAGAGTTTATCACCTGATTATGCGACTCTATTTCTTATTTTTTTATTAAATTTTAAATTTTCCTTCTTCTGTCAGTTTATTATATTTTTCCAGAATTGACTTCTTTTTCATCTGTTTTTTTTTTTTTTTCATTAGTTTTCCTTTTGTCATTCATTTCTTTCATTATTCAATATATGGGAAATGTATTAATCCATCTTTTATTCCTCCAGCTATGGGTTAAATAGCAGGATGGATTGGATTCTTGGTTGGCAATCAATCTACCTCAAAAAGTAATGCAATCTGCTGTGGGAAAAATCTTATATCCAGTCAGTCATGTCTCTTTCTAGACATGATCGCCCAAGTGTGTATCACGTATAGCAATTCACTGACTGAATAGTAATATTTCATTTAATTGACTGAATCATAGTATTTCCTTATAATAGTCTATTCATTATCTTTGCCTTTCTATACCAAACATAATTTCCCCCCCCTCTCTCTCTCTCTCTCTTCACCTTGCCCTTCTCATTTTTATGATAATGTTAATATTAACCGTTTATATGATTAGAAATATAAATATTTCATATAAATATTTCATATTTCGGTGAATATAATGGTTGATGATTATATGCAAACATAGAAAGTATTATTGATTATTATATAAGATACAAATTCTATATCATTTTAGCAAATATCTGAACCACGAAAAGTAGAATTGCACGCACGCAAAATCAGATCAAATTCGCTGAAAACAAATTGTGGCAAAAAAATAAAAAGACGAAAACAACTCCGGCAAGTTAACGACTCTCCGTCGGCTCCCCCGTATGTGCACGATATCTCTCTGGTTACCCTCCACTCTACGCAACCGTCACCGACGAAGATTACAAATATAAGTTTATATTTTTATATATACGTGTTCTTTGAATTATTTGTTTGAAAATACGTGGAAATCAGGTATCTCAAGTCCAGTAGATGTTATAGCTCTTTCAGGTATTGAGGAGGGTTTCCTTCTTAACCTTTTGTTTCAATAATGTGGAATGTTAACATTCTCTCTTTCTCGGCATGATTAGTATCTTTTTATCTATACCTGTATATTCATATCTTTATCTTGGAAATCGGGTTTCTCAAGTCCAGTAGATGTTATAGCTCTTTACAGTACTGGTGGGAGTTTCCTTCCTAACCTTTTGTTTCAAGTAGTGTAGAATGTCAACATTCTCTCTTTCTCGGCATGATTAGTGTCTTTTTATCTATACCTGTATATTCATATCTTTATCTTGGAAATCGGGTTTCTCAAGTCCAGTAGATGTTATAGCTCTTTACAGTACTGGTGGGAGTTTCCTTCCTAATCTTTTATTTGAAGTAGTGTGGAATGTCAACATTCTCTCTTTCTCGGCATGATTAATGTCTTTTTATCTATACCTGTATATTCATATCTTTATCTTTCTATATCTAAGTTAATTTTCTCTCAGTTTCTTTTCACTTTGCCCCGTGTGTCAATTTTATGATGTTAATGTTAACCGTTTATATGATTGTGGATATAAATAAATATACATATTTCGGTGAATATGATGGTTGATATGATGATTACATGCAAGCATAGAAATTATTATTGATTATTATATAGGATAGAAATCTTATATCGTTCTAGTAAATACCTGAAATACAAAAAACAGAATTGCACACACGCAAAATCGGATCAAAATCGCTGACAAAAAAAAATGGGAAGAAAAAAAGACGTAGGCTATTTCGTGAGCCAGTGTGAAGATTAGTAATTCTGGATTCTGATTAGACAGAAAACAACAAACGGACTTTCATGCCTCGTGTCATATTTCTTTCCACCTAAAGAAATAAATTGCGTTCGAATCCGATCACGTGATTCAAGTTGACTACTTATCCACGTTTCTCAATCGGCCGAGCATTCAGAAGAGAGCGGAGATCAAATAGAACACCGCAACGATGTAACAAAAGAAATATCAAACCGCTGAACATAACACATGTTCCGGCGACACACATACGCATTCCCTCACCTACTCGCCATCAACAACAAGACACTTCAACGAACTCCTAAAATTAACGTCGATTAGTAACTTTTTCCTTTATCGCTTTTTCTTCCTCTTCACTTACTTGCCGTCCGCAAAAAGAAAGTAAGGAACAAAGATATAACTACTACGCAGTTGATACAGTCAGTTAAGTGCCATACGTGATACACGCTTGGCCGATCATGTCTCGAAAGAGACATGACTGACTGGGCAAAAAATTATCCCATAGTAGTTTGCCATTGCTTTCTGCGTTAAACTGGTTGCCAGCCAAGGCTACAGAACCCAATCTGTCCTGTTATTTAACCCATAACTGGAAGGAAGAGATGGATTAATACCTTTCCCAAGGGCATTTGCGCGTAAGTGAATGTAAGGAATTCTACTAGAATTCGAACTCGGCTCCCCGCTTTCTCGTTCCGAGCAGATATCCACTGCACCACAACGCATGTGGGACAAAGCCAAAATTAAAAAGAGTTTACATGAGAAATCGGGGAGGTGATTTATGCACACAACGAAAACATGGACGCCACTTTTTTTTTTGCACACATATTTCGTTTAAACTGAATCCTTTCAACTTTGAATGCATTTTACTACCCTATCAAACAGAATATAAAAAAGTAAAAAAAAACAAAAAAAACAAATATTTTACCCGTGTATATTTGGTTCTTTCTATTTTTCTACAAACATTTCTAATCGTGTTATCATTTCTTGAGATTTGCCTTGTACTTTGTGGACAGGATATCCGCATTAAATTCTCTTTTTAATCCGGTTATTTTGTAACCAACAAATCGGTGACTCAGACATGAAATAGATATCTACTCAACCTGAATTTTGTTTTCTTTTTGATAGATTTTTCTATATAGACCTTTTTTCAATTATTATTATTATTAGTTTTTCCTCCCTTAAGCTAAAAACAAGTAACACCACTTAATACATAAATAGTTTCTCTATTAGAACAGCATTTGAGTATTTGATTATTAATTTTAAGGTTAAGTTTTAGGTTAAATTTAATTTGAATTATAAAATTAACAAAATTAAAATTAAAAAATATCATTCTAGTATCGTGATAAATAAATATACTAACATCTTGAGAACCGGAAACGATCAGTTTATAATAAGCACCTGATGATTGCATAGTGTTTGAAACTCCGAGTTGTGCTATATATATATAAATGGAACTTTGTCTGGTGCGTCTGTGTCTCTATGTGTGTGTCCGTTGCCTATAGACTCCGAAACGGCTGAACCAATTTTCTTGAAAATTTACACAGTTTTACTATAAGCGCCTGCGAGTGTTCTTAGCTAGGTTTCGGTACCCCCGATAAATATTGAAAATCGATAATCGAAAAAATCGGGTTATAGAAGAAGTGGTCCGATTTTAATCAAATTGGATACACCCATAGACAAAGATATAAGAAACGATATTCAGAAGTTTCAAGGTTGCACTTCTTACAATAGTGCAGAATATCGATATATATATATATATATATATATATATATATATATATATAAGCCAAGATGTTAGTGTGTGTGTCTGTTTATCTGCCTGTATGTCTATTTTTTCAGCTCTTTTATTTTAGTTTTTGCTTCGAGTTTGACTCTAAGTAGGTATAATTGTAGTTCTTAGTCTCAGCCATGATACCATTTCCTCAGAGCACTTATTTAGCCTTCAAAATTCAGTTTACGACAAAAAAAAACTTATTTGATATCGATACCAGTAAATCAAAATTTGACTTACATCCATTCATTTTTCTTTCAGTCTACCGTTTCGCTTTAACTGGAAACAACTATTGCTTTTTAGTCTTTCTTGCCAACGTCCAAATAATCTGAGCTCTAGGACCATGAATTAGTTTTAAAGCTTTCATTACACACGAGCAACGCCAGGCTATACTGCTAGTAGATAGATAGATAGATAGATAGATAGATAGATAGATGAGGTAGTATTTACAGTATTTACATTATTCGCACTATTGTCCGCATGTTTATGTCCAATTTGTACGACGTTTCAGCCATTATTCGGCCTTCTTCAGATGCTAGGAATTTCAAACTGAACCCTTTATTACAATCACTGGGGTATATGAACTCCATTCCTTGCTTAGTAGTGCCTCTTCTGGTGACCATGAGTTATCTCCCTCTACTTCTGCAAGTTACTTGTTCACCACTTGTAGCCTGGTATTGAACTCACAACTCTTTGGGTCACGTCACAGGATCTAACCAACGTCTATATCTGCGAGCCAGGTGTCCTTAAGGACAAGAACAACTGAATTTTGGGGAGTTATAAACCTAATATTCAGTAAACCTTTTTTACTAGAGTTCATATTGCAATTTTTTTATAATAATAGTTGTCTCTACTAAAGCTGAATAATTTAAATACTATATATATATATGTGTGTGTGTGTGTGTGTGTGTGTGTGTGTGTGTGTGTGTGTGTGTGTGTGTGTGTGTCAAAAATACATTTACAAAATTTGTTCCTCACACCAAAAAAAGGACAAATCTCCATATAGACATATGTGCAAGTCCTTCTATTTTGAGTTATTAAGTATTAAGTTTAAAGAAAATTTACGGTAGATGGCGCTGCGTTGCCGTGTAGACTAGATTACATTTGTTGTTCGTGTACATTTGCGGCTAATCTGTCGTCAACATTTCACGTGTGTAATAATGAGTTAACTGAGAAGTGTTCCGTTTAATAATGGCAGGGTACTCATATCGCAAGCAGGCAGATCCGAGCTTTACCTACGACTGCGCGAATAGTCATGAACGTGAGGTTGCCCGGATATATCAGACCGAAGGCAGCCGAGTCATCTAACCTTTGCTTTTCATAGTACCGTATGGAAGGTATTTTAAGAGCAGCTCCTGTATTTGTGTCATTTGCAGCGTCTTTCGCCCTCTGATCACTCACCACGAGGGAACATTTGCTGTTGGTTTATTGCCCAGACCGCTGAATTACGTCACAGAAATCAAATCATACGTGTCAAACGCGACAAAAATATACTTTATTAAAAAAAAATGAGCCTTTATATTTTATTTTTATTCCGGCGTTTTATTTCCGTAAAACATCTAAGATCTAAGATGGTTGCTGAATTACGTCACAGAAATCAAATCACATGTGTCAAACGCGACAAAAATATATTTTATTAAAAAAAAAAATGAGCCTTTATATTTCATTTTTATTCCGACGTTTTATTTCCGTAAAACATCTAAGATCTAAGATGGTTGCTGAATTACGTCACAGAAATCAAATCACATGTGTCAAACGCGACAAAAATATCTTTTATTAAAAAAAAAATGAGCCTTTATATTTCATTTTTATTCCGACGTTTTATTTCCGTAAAACATCTAAGATCTAAGATGGTTGCTGAATTACGTCACAGAAATCAAATCACATGTGTCAAACGCGACAAAAATATCTTTTATTAAAAAAAAAATGAGCCTTTATATTTCATTTTTATTCCGACGTTTTATTTCCGTAAAACATCTAAGATCTAAGATGGTTGCTGAATTACGTCACAGAAATCAAATCACACATGTCAAACGTGACTAAAATATTTTTTATTAAAAAAAAATAAATGAGCCTTTATATTTAATTTTTATTCCGACTTTTTTAAAAATTCATTTGGTCAACAAATAAAAAAGATTATATTTTAAGTGTCTGCAGCGAATTTAAAAGTATTTGTTTCATCCGCTGAAGAAATTAAAATGTTCTAAGTTGCACGGACAACGCCGGGCTACGATGCTAGTCTAGTGTAAATCAGACCTGTTTATATTTTGGACCATCGAAAACAAAACTTGTTTCTATCGCTTTTAAACTTTGGTGTAAATTAAACCAATTTCTACTTTTTAACTATGGTATAAACGCGACCCATTTTAAAAACTGGACTTAGGAAGACGGTTTTGACCCTAGAGTAATCTCGACCAATTATTACTTCTTTGACTCAAGTGTAAACCAAACATAGTTCTACGTTTTTAACACTTGTGTAAATCACTATTTCAACACCTTTGTCCTAGTGTTTTTAAGTGCAAATGGGTGGGACCTTGTGGCCAATCTGGTTGCACGAGTAAATTCTTGTGGCGGGGGTACTAATGATCTAAGTTCGTCGGAACAGAAGCCATGAAAATATTTGTAGAAGAGACAGAGGGGAGCCACACCCCGCCGGTGAGAATGTGGCTGGAGTCGAGCTGCCAGGTCGGGACGAATTACAGTACAGATTTTTTTTTTTTTTGTGGGGAGCCTGTCGAGAACCCTGAGATGAACAGCAAGGTATGACAGCAGTATTTTATGCACAGACGGATGGTTGATTTGTATATGTACAAGATGGATTCAGGCGGAAAGAACTTCCTGGCCTGACACAGTGACCCAACCTTTCTAGCAGTGGATTTAGCAATTGACTCAATGTAATAATTCCACTTGAGGTCGGAAGATAGGTTAAGACCGAGGAGGCGCAGTACGTTTAACTTTTGAGAACTCGTGTGAGATTTCATGAACGGAGATTTGATTGTGAAAAAAACAAATCTATTGGGATTCGAATCAAAATGGCGTAAAGTATGATAAGTGGATTCTTTAATTTCTAATTATATATTTAAATTCTTTTTTCTTTTCATTCTTTTTTCTTTTTGTTTGTTCGTTTGTTTCTATATTTCATTCTTTTAATTTTAAACTTTCTTTTATTCTTTCTTTTCATATTTTTTCCTTATTTGGCTTCTCTTTTATTCATTCGTTCAGTGTTTCGTTCTTTTGCTTCTTGCTTTCTTTCTTTTGCTTCTTTCTTTCTTTCTTTCTTTCTTTCTTATGCTTCTTTCTTTCTTTTGCTTCTTTCTTTCTTTTCACTTTTAGTTCTTACCTTTTTCCATCTTTTTTGTTTTTTTACTCTTTTTTTCTTTCTTTTTTTCTTTCATTTTTCGTTTTTTCTTTTCATTTTTTCTTTCTTTCTTTTTCGTCCTGTTTTTCTTTTCTTTCTCTTTTGGCTTCTTCCTTTATTTTCCGTCTTTCTTTCTTTTTCGCTTTCTTTCTTTATTTTGCTTCTTTCTCTTTTTTGGGGACTTCTTTCTTTATTTTCCTTCTTTCTTTTTTTCTTTTTTCTTTCTTTTGCTTTTTTATTTTTATTTTCTCTTCTTACTTTATTTTTTGATGTTTCTTTCTTTATTTTCATATCTTTTATTTCTTTTTGCATTCATCCTTTTTTCACCGCTCTCTTTTTTTCTTTTGCTTCTTTCTTTTTGTTTTTCTATGTTTTTTTTATTTCTATCTTTTTATTCCTTTTTTGTCTCCTTTCTTTCTTTTGCTTCATTCACTCTTTTTTTTTTTTTTTTTTTTTTTGCTAATTTCTTCGTTTCATATTTTCTTTCTTTTGGAACTTTTTCATCATTCATTTATTAATTATTTCTTTCTTTCTTTTTGTTACTTTTTCATTTCTTTCTTTCGCTTTCTTCTTTAATTTTTCTTTAATTTTTCTTCTTACATTCTTTCTTTTTTCCTTCAGTTCTTTCTTTTCTTTTCTTTGCTTCTTTTTCTTTCTTTTTCTTTTTTGTTTCTTTCGTTTTCTTTTCATAGAACTATTTTTTCTTTTCATATTTTCTATATACTTCCCTTTTTTATTCATATAAAAGTTGTGAGTTCAATACAGCGGAGGTGAACTGATAACTGATACTGAGAGAACTGGAAGAGGCATGACTCGTGAAACTAGAACAATCTATCCTGGTGGACGAAATAAAGGTTTCAGTTCTAAATTCCAATCATCTGAAGAAAGTCGAGGCGTACAACGGCCGAAACGTCATAAATATGGCAGCAAAGATAAGGACAACAAGGTGAACAATGTAAACAGTGTAAATAGTTACTTTACCTCATCACAGGAATATAGACAGATATTGAAGGAGAATATGGCAATAAAAATGAGGATAACAGTTCAAGCAATGTAAATAGTGTAAATAATTACAATATCTCATCTCAGAAATATAAACAGATATTGAATGCAAATATGGCAATAAAGATGAGGACAATAGTCTGAACAATGTAAATAGTGTAAATAATTACAATGCCTCATCTCAGAAATATAGACAGATATTGAAGGTGACTATGGCAACAAAGATGAGGACATCAGTCCGAACAATGCAAATAGTGTAAATAATTACAATATCTCATCTCAGAAATATAAACAGATATTGAATGCAAATATGGCAATAAAGATGAGGACAATAGTCTGAACAATGTAAATAGTGTAAATAATTACAATGCCTCATCTCAGAAATATAGACAGATATTGAAGGTGAATATAGCAACAAAGATGAGGACATCAGTCCGAACAATGTAGATAGTGTAAATAATTACAATACCTCATCTCAGAAATATAGACAGATATTGAAGGTGACTATGGCAACAAAGATGAGGACAACAGTCCGAACAATGCAAATAGTGTAAATAATTACAATACCTCATCTCAGAAATATAGACAGATATTGAAGGTGAATATAGCAACAAAGATGAGGACAACAGTCCGAACAATGTAGATAGTGTAAATAATTGCAATACCTCATCTCAGAAATGTAAACAGATATTGAAGGTGAATATGGCAACAAAGATGAAGACAAGAGACGTTAATTTGAAATCGAAGTGACTGCCACGGACTAAGAATTCTAAAAAATATGTAGTCTACTTTCTGAATTTGATTTGATCTAGCCGATTGGCACTGGTACAAATGAACTCAATATGCCTCTTCTGTTAGGCACGTCCATGCTGAAAAAAATGTTATACTATATCAGTTGTGCGCATGCTCGGAAGTAGCCACCCACACCCCACCCCACCCCACTCCTACGAGAAATCGCGGGAAATTTATTGTTTTTACGGACTTTTTTTTATTTTTATTTTTATTTTTGTTTTATTTTTATTATTTATTTACTTTCTGCCTGCTGATGCGAAAAAGTACTTAGCGCCCAGGGAAAGGGTGGACACACTACAAATCGACACGAGCTTTTGTAGTCCGTCCTTTTACTGACCCAAGGGAAAATGGAGAAACTTGATCGTCAACTGGGTGTAACTACAGTGTGGAGTGTATCGTTATCTTGGTGAGAACGACTGGCCGAGGGAAGTGGAAAGAGTTATATATATATATATATATATATATATATATATATATATATATATACTCCAACCACAAGTCCCATAGAACCTGAAGACAATTATTAACGGAATCATAGTCAGAGCAACGCCGTTATAATTCAACCCGAAATTGCAATTTGAAGTTGAGCATACTTTCGAAGGGTTGGGAATTTTGTAAATGTAAAGTTCACGCACATATGAATCAAATCTCGATCTTTTTTCGTTTCTATCAGGGTACTCAATCTAAAGGATACAAAAGTGCCATTAAGGGCTGAGGGTGAGATACGGTGAGCCAGAGGCACGTGGATCGTGCTCTTCATGGTTGGAAATCTATCCTTAAGGGAGTCTACTAACCCCCGTGAAGCTGAATTAAACCATAGATTAGTTTTAGCCTGTCTGCTAATCTCGAGACAAATATTTAGAGGATTACGTAGAGGGGTTCTATAATGGTGACAAGAATGATCTTGAACAAAAAATAAAACATTCAGCATCGGCTCCAAATTATTCCAAGAAAAATGGGCTCAAGATAAGCCTTTTCATCTCGCACATTTATAAATCTATCATTCGTCCGTGCATTGAACACTATTGCCGTATCTGGACAGGTGCTCTTGTTATTCATCTTGGGGTTCTCGACAAGATCCAAATAAGAATCTGCAATATAATTGATCCTGACTTGGCATCTCGACTTCAGTCACTTTCTCACCGTCTGACGTGGCTTCCCTCTGTCTTTTCTAAAAATATTTCCATGGCAGCTGATGAGCTTTTTTCCCTGGTGTCCCTACCACGTGAATTTAAGCTTGCTTCTAGATTATGCTAATCTAGGTTCCGCCCTTTTACCGTTGAAACAGCTAAATGTAACTGCCTCTTCTACCCGAACAGTTTCTTTCTTCACACTTTCCGCCTGTAAAACTCCCTTCCGTTTACTCGTTCTCCTGATAGCTACAATCTCCAAAAGTGTTATGGTGCGCTATCTACATTGGAATGAACTCTTCCTCCTTCATAAATACTAACTTGCGAGACATTCTAAAAGAGGCAGTCGAGACGCAGGTTAGTATTTATGAAGGAGGAAGAGTTCATTCCAATGTAGATAGGGCACCATAACAATAAGTATAATAATCTAAACTTATTTATAAATGGAACTTTGTCTGTGTATGTGTGTATGTGTGTGTGTCCGTTACCTATAGACTCCGAAACGGCCGGACCGATTTTCTTGAAAATTTACACAGTTGTACTATAAGTGTCTGTGAGTGTTCTTAGCTAGGTTTTCTGTCGAGGTACCCCCGATAAATATCGAAAATCGATAATCGAAAAAATCGGGTTATAGAAGGAGTGGTCTGATTTTAATCAAATTTGATACACTCATAGACAAAGACACAAGAAACGATATTCAGAGCTTCAAGGTTGCAGTTCTTACAATAGTGCAGAAAATCGATAATATATATATATATATATATATATATATATATATATATATATATATATATAAGGCAAGATATTTGTGTGTGTGTCTGTTTATCTGCCTGTATATCTGTATTTTTTCAGCCCTTTTATTTTAGTTTTTGTTTCGGGTTTGGCTCTAAGTAGGTATAATTGTAGTTCTTAGTCACAGCCATGATACCATTTACTCAGAGGACTTATTTAGCCTTCAACATTCAGTTTACGACGAAAACAATTTATTTGATATCGATAGCAGGAAATCAAAATTTGACTTACATCCATTCATTTTTCTTTCAGTCGACGGTTTCGCCTTAACTGGAAACAAATATTGATTTTTAGTCTTTTGTGCCAACGTCCAAAGCGTCTAAGCTCCAGGACCATGGATTAGTTTTAAAGCTTTCATCACACCCGGGCAACGCCGGACTATACTGCTAATATAATAATAATTTGGAGAACAGTCATTCATCAACATGCTGCTCATTTCAACTAAATAGATTAGTTATTTAACATTTCAGAAGTGTTTTATTCATTTCGTACAAAGTGCATAAATTCATTTGTGATAACCTAATATTATCTGATCTGGAATTGGAATAAGTGTAGTGATAGTGAAATGAGTCTTTGGGGTTAAAATGAACAGTAGATTTACTCATGCCAAGAAAATTAATTAAGGAGAATAATGATGAAAAAATACGGGTGTTATGGTGTCCTATCTACGTTCGATTGAACTCTTCCTCCTTTATAAATACTAACCTGAAAGACTTCCTTAAGGAGGCAGTCGGGACTTGACAGTCACGACGGACACTTCTATCTGCTGACTAATAACACTCTAATTTTGTATATCTGTTCTGTTATTCCAATACACTGGTTCAATTTACCTTCTTCTTTTCATGTCTTTCTTCCTGGCCTGTTAAGGCCACAGCTATAAGGAATATCGGAAGGGAAAGATGGTAGGTATAGAGTAGATCGGAAAGGAATAAAGACGATTACATTTCTATTTTATGCTGACACACTTCTAAATACTGCAAATTCTAGACTTGTTTTCTGTTTAGGAATGGGTTTTCGACTCCTTCTAAAATCTGCTTCAACTCTATACTTCTAAAATCTCTAAAATTTGAAATGTTATTCATTAATAAAGTTTTAACCTCTTCAAGTCTAGAATTAGCTGTTATCTTCCATGGATAGCTCCAAGAAAGGACATGACATATAAAAGCAAACAACTATGTATCAGACATGAGCAATCATGGCTCTTTACAACTTCCTATCTGTTATGGTGCCCTGTCTACACTGGAATGAACTCTTCCTCCTTCATAAATACTAATTTGTGAAACTTCCTAAAGGAGGCAGTCAAAACACAGTGTAACTTGACAGTTCGGACGGACACTTCTATCTTCTGACAAATAACACTCTTATTTTGTATATATGTTTCGTTATTCCCATACACTGGTTCAACCAACCCTCTTCTTTTCCTGTCCCTATCAGGCCATAACAAAAAATCAATCTTCAATTTAAATTGCCATTTTTTATATTCTTGATTCCCATCTTTGTCTTATCATTTTTTTCGACAAACCCTGTACCTTGTTTTTTCTCTCACTGTAACATCCCTGCGTGCCAGTGGTGGTCTTGCCTTGCTTGGGGTGAAATCGATTATAAAAAAACTCGGTCCTTAATAAGTACGATTGCGGCTGACTTACTTCATGTACCGGATTATAAAATACCCTCACCCTAACCCATACTCGACCTTTTATTATTAGTAACAACTATCAAATCGTTCATATCAAATCGCGTAATGAAGGCGGTACTGAACGGACATGCTTCCAGATCATACGAACGTAGGAATCCCGCAAGGCTCTATCCCAGGTCCTACGCTTTTTCTGATCTTCATCGACGATCTCCCTGGTGTAATCAGATCCTAAGTAGGAATTTTACTCCTGACTCGATAAGAAATCTACCGAGGCTGACAAAGCAAACTTCACTGCTGATCTTGAAAGGACCTCCAATCTGTGGTGGACTGGAGTAAGAAATGGCTCGTAAATTTGAATGCTCCCAAAACGAAGTTGCTATCCTTTAACTACCATAGACAATCGCTCCTACCTCTCATCAACATGGATCAGGCTAGTCTCCCTGAAAGCAATGCTTTGCAGGGTATGCTTATTGCATACTCTGCAAAGAAAAAAATATTTTTGAAGCCCCACAATAATTCTAGGGTCATTTCTTTCTCGTCTTGTGAACGCCAAAGCTACACGGCTATAGCAACTTGTTATATCACACATGCATAACTTAAAGTAGGAGAGGAAGAACAATCACGGATACAAATTTTTTTTAATGCAATGCAACTAGAGAACGGAGGTTATCACTGTTTATTTTGACTAGGATTTTTTTCATTTGAATTTCAGTTGCTTTTTATTTTAATAGTAGTATTAGTAGTAATATTATCTTGAATTTTATTATTATTAGATGAAGCATTTTGAGCCATTATTCATTTTTGACGAGGATTTCTTTCATCTTAATTTCAATTGTTGTTTTTACATTAGTAATATTAGTAATAATATTCTCTTGAATGTTGTTATTATTAAATGAAGGATATTCAGCCATTATTCATTTTTGATTAGGATTTCTTTAATCTTAATATTATTTGCTTTTTATTATATTAATAGTATTAGTCGTAATGTTATCTTGAATTTTATTATTATTAAATTATTTTTATTGTTAGCCGTTATTCATTTTTGATTCGGATTTTTTTCATTTTAATTTCAGTTGCTTTTTATTATATTAGTAGTATTAGTAGTACTATTATATTGAATTTTATTATTATTGGTTGAAGCATTGTCAGCCATTATTCATTTTTACTAGTATTTCTTTCATCTTGATTTCAATTACTTTTTATTATATTAGTAGTATTAGTAGTAATATTATCTTGAATTTTATTATTATTTAATGAAGCATTGCCAGCAATCATTCATTTTTGACTAGGATTTCTTACATCCTAATTTCAGTTTCTTTTATTACATTAGTAGAATTAGGCGTAATATTATCTTGAATTTTATTATTATTAGATGAACTATTTTGATATAAAGTTGGAGATCAATTCTTTATTACAATCAATATGTAAACTGAATCCTCACTTTGTGGCCATGGCAGCTGATATACTTGTTTTTGATTAATCATGAAAACGAATGAATGCATCAATCATATACCTTTTGAAGTTTATTTAAAGCCAGAAAATATTTTAGATTATCAGATGTTTTTCCTTGAAGAGAGATAATAACTGTTTGAACGATACATGTCTTACTAATTATGACGTGGTGTAATGGTTAGCAACCTTGGTTCGTTAGTAGTGGGTTCGATTCTCACCGAGTGCTCCATATTTTCGTCTTTGTGCCAGGTCTAAGCTGTGTTTAGAAAATCATGTTTTTAATTAGTCTTTATCAGATGATGGGGGAGAAACGGTGGATTCATACCTAATTAGATTTTGATAATCAAACAAGAATTGGGTTTACGGCCATATCACGTTGAATACACCGGTTCTCGCTCGATCACTGAAGTTAAGCAACGTTGAGCCTGGTCAGTACTTAGATGGGTGACCGCTTGGGAATACCAGGTGCTATAAGCGTATAGTGACGGATGTGCGTTGTGGTGCAGTGGATATCGGCTCGGAAAGAGAAATCGGTGTTCGAGTTCGAGTTCGAATTCCAGTTGAATACCCTGCATTCACTTAAGCACTGGTACCATTGGGAAAGGTATTAATCCGTCCCTTCCCTCCAGTTATGGTTTAAATAACAGGTAGGACTTGGGGACCCTGCCCCCTGCCCCCTGCCCCTGCTCTTAAAAACAAATCCTAATGAATCTTGATACTCGAAAAGCAAAAGTATTACTAGATACAAAACTTATATAAAAACAACAATAAATTGTTGAAAAAAAACAGGCATTACCAGCAATAAATAAATAAAATTTAGTTGGCAATAAATGACTCGCCGGGGTTGATATGCCAGAAAAACAAAGCAACCTAAACCAAACCAACAAGAATTTGTAAACTACGTGATCAGTTCTATATTACAATTAATATATAAAATGATCCCTCACTTTGTGACTGCGGTAGTTTCTATACATTTATATTCCAGGGAATGGGAATAAATCTAAGAGACATGTCTTTGTAACTAATCAATATTTAATTGATTCGGTTTTTATGGCCTATCAACCCATTGCCGATTATTTAAAGCCAGAAACGTACTGACCAGGCTCAACGAGAAATCGGTGAGCCGAGTTCGAATTCCAGTTGAGTACCTTGCATTCACTTAAGCATTGGTACCCTTGAGGAAACGTATTAATCCGTCACTTCCCGCTAGTTATGGGTTAAATAACAGGATGGGGCCTGGAGGCAACCCATCTAGTGTTGGTGTCACAATAAAAACACCCTTGGTAGCCCTGGCGAAGCATCAAGTATTCAGCTATTTGACAAGACTGGATTTCGCTGCAAAACTGCACCAGGGTTCCAAATTCACAGGGAATACTGGAGGGGTGTAGCGAGTTCTATCTTGGCCCAATGGCCGCAAGACGATGACGAAAGCCAGAAAATATTTTTACACTGTAAATTTTTTTTCAGATAATAATGGTTTTAGCAATATAAGTTACTAATTAATCCTTAGCTGGGGGCGAGTAGATTCCTATCTCATCAGAATTTGAAAAATAAGAAATTATAATGTGGATATAGAGTTGGGGGTCAATTTTATATTACAATCGATGTATAAAATGGTCCCTGACTTTGTGGCGTCGGTAGTTTCTATATATTTATATTCCTGAGAATGTAAATAAATCTGATCATGCCCACGAGAAATCATATGGATATGAGGTGGGTGTTCAATTTTGTATTACAATCAAGACATAAAGTGATCCTCCATTTTGTGGCCATTATAGTTTGTAAATAAATCTGAATGATGTACCAGTGTAGTTAATCACCAGCAAAGGGTCGATAAGTTTTAAAAATGAATCAGTCAATCAAATACTGATGTGGTTAAAGTTGGCTGGAAAGTATGGAACTGGAAGCGAGTTCCACAAGGGAGAAGTGCAAGAGAAAAGCTGTTAGCATAGAACTTATGGTTATATCTACCCTGTGAACTATTGTAAGAATTATACGACACCCGAGATCGAGTACAATTTTCCATTGAAGGGAGAACGCAACTCTATCACTTTCCCTTTGACTTTTATTATATTTATTTATTCATGACTTTCCCACGGGAAATGGTGTGAAAGTGAATACAACGAATTCGACCTTAGATCGAACTCGGTTCTCCAATTCTCTAACCATTAAACTAGATGCAAATTCAGGCTTCCTCTTCTCTGTGCCGTGTCCCTTCAGGAAGTGGGTAATCATGTCGCTCCACAACTTCCTGCTCTTTGCAGTCCTTAGTGACATGTGTCCTTTTTCCATATATCCTAATGCTTTTTCCATTATCCTACATGAGCTCGTTATGTAGGTAGCGCTCTGTTTTCCTCTTGCCTTTGAGTAAGTCATGTAAGTGCCAAAGTTTCCAAGCCATCTTTCTGTTCCCTAGAAATTCCAACTGGCACTAAATATAAATGTCCTTTTTTGTCTCCATTTTCTCTAAAACTTCCGGTTTATGGTTCGTAAAAGTTACGACATATTGCATACAGATGAAGTCATGATTTTTATCTTTTTATTTTAGGAAACCATCGTAAATCTTCGTTTTTTTCTCTAATTTGACCTCTCTCTCTCTCTCTCTCTCTCTCTCTCTCTCTCTCTCTCTCTCTCATATATATATATATATATATATATATATATATATTCAGGATGTCCATAAAGTTCATGTTCAATTTATAACTTTATTTTTGTATGTGCGATACACATGGACTTTACGGACACCAGATAGATAGATAGATAGATAGATAGATAGATAGATCATGTACAGACTGATATATATATATATATATATATATATATATATATATATATATATACTCACTCTTTTTATTTGTCCCACGTGTTTTAATTACTCCCATATTTCTTTTCCCTATTTAAATTTCTTCCCTACTTCTGCAGCATGATTCCAATTCATAATCGCACCAACATATGGCAGCCATTATGACTGCCTACCACTTGTGGCTTTTAGTGTGTCCAACTCAAAAGGCATAACCAATCGGATGGTCTAGGTTTGGGAATCCAATACAGAAACTACCCTAATCCCAGCCGGAGTTACAGAGTACATCATCTCAAATGTTTGTTGTATGAGTAAGATTTTTTTCTTTCTTTTTTTCTTTTTAGGCGTTGTCTAAATCCTGACATGGGTCTTCTGAATACTGCCGTACGGAATCCAATAAAACAATTTTAGCAACTCATGGTTGAATGAAATGATGCTTTGTAAAGTCCCAGCATGGAATAAAACTGTTGCAGAGGTATTATCACGAATAACGGAACCAGTAAAGACAATAGAGGATGTGCGTTGTGGTGCATTGGATATCGGCTCGGAACGAGAAATCGGGGAGCTGAGTTCGAATTCCAGCTGAATTCGTTATATTCACTTACGCGCAAATACCCTTGGGAAAGGTATTAATCCGTCTATTCCTTCCAGTTATGGGTTAAATAGCAGGACAGATTTTTGTTCTATAGCCTTGGCTAGCAACCAGTCTACCGCAGAAAGCAATAGCAACCTACTGCGGGATAATCTTCTGCCGAGTCAGTCATGTCTCTTTCGAGACATGATCGCCCAACCGTGTATCACGTATGGCACTTAACTGACTGACTGAATATAATAGTTGGAAACATGATTAAGGCTTTTACTGGGCATAAAGTGGGGGATCAATTTTATATTATTATGAAGTAATAAACTGATCCCCCAGTAATTACTACTTAAAAATATAATACATCTCTTCCTGCTCTAGCTATGAGTCAGGACAGATTGGGTTCTATAGCCTTGGTCGGCAACCAGTCTACCGCAGAAAGCAATGGCAACCTACTGCGGGATAATCTTCTGCCCAGTCAGTCATGTCTCTTTCAAGACATGATCGCCCAAACGTGTATCACGTATGGCACTTAACTGACTGAAAGACAATACCCGACCTACGATATGTTTAGGGACCGAAAGTGGATTAAATATCTGGACAATGTTTAACAATCGTGTTTGATAAAAGACGGAATGCCAACGGATCGGTTTTTTCCTGTTAGCCGTTAATATTTTAACTGCCTTCACACCCAGATAATGTTTATTGTTTTAAAAGGCAATGATCACAACTACAATAAAACCTAAACATACGAAAATTAATTTAGTTAAAACAGTTTTAGCAACACATGGTTGGCTGAAATGATACTTTGTTGCAGTGGTATTCTTCTTCTGTGTCCTGTGTCCCTTCAGGATGTAGGCAGTCACTGCCCTCCACGTCTCCCTATCCTTGGTGGCTCTTAGCACGCTTTCTTCTGTTACCCCACCCAAACCCCGCTCTGCTATCAATTTGTTCAAGTCCGTGAAGTATGTTACGCGTTGCTTTCCCCTGTCTATCTTTCCCTCTGTCTGACCTGTGAGTGTCAGATTCTTCAAACCATCTTTCCTCATTACATGGCCTAGGAATTTTAACTGTCTTTTTATGGTGCTCAGTATTAATTTCCTTTTCGTTTCCATCCTTTTCAAAACCACATTAGTGCTCATATGCTCCATCCATATCCGCATCATCCTTCAAGATCTTCCTTCATCTTTCATGATATTGTCCAGCATTCACTGCCATATTGAAGAACAGACAGGGGAACAGGCAGCGGTATTATCACGAATAAAGGAACGAGTGAAGACAATAACCGACATTAGATATGTTTAGGGACCAAGAGTGATTTGAATCTCTGCGCAATATTTAACCATCGTGTCCGAAAAAATAAACGGTATGCTAACGGGGTGATTTTTCTCTGATTACCGTTATTATTTCAACTGCCTTTACACCCAAGAACTATTTATTGTTTTAAAAATCGATGATCAGAATATTAAATATATATGAAAATTAATATATTTATACATTTTCTTTGTTCATGAGAATTCACAACAAAAATTGAAACGGTTTATAAAGCATTTTTTTTTAATTTCAAGAATAACTTTATGTTTGCATCTTTCCAAAATATAATACGATTCAATTTTTGCCATTTAGAAATTTATAAAGAAATAAATTTGAAAACATACACTACCGGCCATAATTATTAAGGGACTTCAGTGTTTTAAAAAAATGATGTATTTCATCATATTTTTTTAGTATTTATTGCCAAGTGAATAATTGTAAATGAAAACAGAATGGTTCTTTTGTTAATATTGCACAATAACATGTGCGTCAAATTAATTTATAAATATTTAATAATTACCTATATTTCAGTTTCATCAATGAAAGAATGAAGAAAATTCAGGGTGATTCGGAGGAGTTCATCTTTGCTTCCTTGCCTTGTAAAATTTTGCAAAGTAATAATAACAAAAGAACCATTCTGTTTTAATTTGGCAATAAATACTAAAAATAGTACGAAATACATCATTTCGTTAAAAAGAAAACTGGGCCGGTAGTGTATGTTAATAAATTTATAAATAAATTATTAAAATATGTAAACCAACTATTTTTCATTATTTACCGTTTTACAAAGTTCGAATAGATTGACAATGAACCGGTCTTTTACTAACCATTCCAAAGAACACAATTCTTCAACTTCGCTAATTGTTTTATGCATTGGAAATTATTTTACTATTAGAAATGCATTAGAAATTATTTTACTATTAGAAATGCATTAGAAATTATTTTACTATTAGAAATGCATTGGAAATTATTTTACTATTAGAAATGCATTAGAAATTATTTTACTATTAGAAATGCATTGGAAATTATTTTACTATTAGAAATGCATTAGAAATTATTTTACTATTAGAAATGCATTAGAAATTATTTTACTATTAGAAATGCATTGGAAATTATTTTACTATTAGAAATGCATTAGAAATTATTTTACTATTAGAAATGCATTAGAAATTATTTTACTATTAGAAATGCATTGGAAATTATTTTACTATTAGAAATGCATTAGAAATTATTTTACTATTAGAAATGCATTGGAAATTATTTTACTATTAGAAATGCATTAGAAATTATTTTACTATTAGAAATGCATTAGAAATTATTTTACTATTAGAAATGCATTGGAAATTATTTTACTATTAGAAATGCATTAGAAATTATTTTACTATTAGAAATGCATTAGAAATTATTTTACTATTAGAAATGCATTGGAAATTATTTTACTATTAGAAATGCATTGGAAATTATTTTACTATTAGAAATGCATTAGAAATTATTTTACTATTAGAAATGCATTAGAAATTATTTTACTATTAGAAATGCATTAGAAATTATTTTACTATTAGAAATGCATTGGAAATTATTTTACTATTAGAAATGCATTAGAAATTATTTTACTATTAGAAATGCATTAGAAATTATTTTACTATTAGAAATGCATTGGAAATTATTTTACTATTAGAAATGCATTAGAAATTATTTTACTATTAGAAATGCATTGGAAATTATTTTACTATTAGAAATGCATTAGAAATTATTTTACTATTAGAAATGCATTAGAAATTATTTTACTATTAGAAATGCATTGGAAATTATTTTACTATTAGAAATGCATTAGAAATTATTTTACTATTAGAAATGCATTAGAAATTATTTTACTATTAGAAATGCATTGGAAATTATTTTACTATTAGAAATGCATTGGAAATTATTTTACTATTAGAAATGCATTAGAAATTATTTTACTATTAGAAATGCATTAGAAATTATTTTACTATTAGAAATGCATTGGGAATTATTTTACTATTAGAAATGCATTGGAAATTATTTTACTATTAGAAATGCATTAGAAATTATTTTACTATAATGCCTGAATTGCAAATGATTTTACTATTTTAATTGCGTTTTAACAAATATGATTATTTAAAGATGAAGAAAAGACTTGAAGCAAACGAAATGGGGTTCTACAGAAGGATGCTGAGAATACCATAAACAGAGTACACGAGCAATTGGCGAGGTTTTGGAAAGGATGGACACAAAAAGTAAACTAATACTTAACATCAGGAAAAGACAGCTGAAGTTTTTGGAACGTGAGGAAGGAGGGCTTGGAGAACCTGATGCTCACGAGACGGATAGAGGGGAAGAAAGACAAGGGAAACCAACGCACAATATACCTGACGGACTTGAGCAGATAGATGGTGGAGCAGGGATTAAGTAAAATAATAGTAAAAAGCAAAAAGGATAGGGACCAGTGGTGGGACATGATCGACTACGTCTTAAAGAGACACGTCACATAGAAGAAGAAAAAGAATATGAGAAATGCATTGGAAATAATTTCTATACTGGGAATCACTTGTAAATTAAATTATTATTAGAAATGCATTGGAAAAGATTTTATTATTAGCAACTAGCAGTATAGCGCGGCGTTGCTCGAGTGTAATGAAAGCTTTAAAACTAATCCATGGTCCTGGAGCTCAGACTCTTTGGACGTTGGCACAAAAGACTAAAAATCAATATTTGTTTCCAGTTAAGGCGAAACCGTAGACTGAAAGAAAAATGAATGGATGTAAGTCAAATTTTGATTTCCTGCTATCGATATCAAATAAATTGTTTTCGTCGTAAACTGAATGTTGAAGGCTAAATAAGTCCTCCGAGTAAATGGTATCATGGCTGTGACTAAGAACTACAATTATACCTACTTAGAGCCAAACCCGAAACAAAAACCCCAAACAAAAACCCGAAACAAAAACTAAAATGAAAGTGCTGAAAAAATACAGACATACAGACAGATAAACAGATAAACACAAACAGATAAACACAAACAGATAAACACAAACATCTTGCCTTTTATATATATATATATATATATATATATATATATATATATATATTATCAGTTTTCTCCACTATTGTGAGAACTGCAACTTTGAAACTTCTGAATATCGTTTCTTATGTCTTTGTCTCTGAGTGTATCAAATTTGATTAAAATCGGACCACTCCTTCTATAACCCGATTTTTTTCAATTATCGATTTTCGATATTTATCGAGGGTACCTCGACACAAAACCTAGCTAAGAACACTCGCAGATGCTTATAGTTCAACTGTGTAAATTTTCAAGAAAATCGGTTCATCCGTTTCGGAGTCTATAGGTAACGGATACACACACACACAGATACACACACACAGAGACAAAGTTCCATTTATAAATAAATTTAGATTAGATGTATTGTAAATGATATTACGATTGTTAAAGTTTATACTATTAAAATGCCTTGGAAATTTTTTAAATTTTAAGAATACTTTGAAAATTATTATTGGAAATATATTGGAAATTATTTTATTAGGAATACATTGGACATGTTTTCACTATTAGAAATATATTGAAAATTATCTTATTATTAAGAATTCATTGGAAATTATTTTACTACGATGCATTAGTAATAATTTTACTATTATGAACGCACTGGAAATGATTTCACTATAAATCCTGCATTGAAAGTTAATTTACTATTAGGAATACATGAGGAATTCGTTGGAAAATATTTAACTATTAAGAATAAATTCAGTCAGTTAAGTGCCATACGTGATGCACGCTTGGGCGATCATGTCTTGACATCGGCTCGGAACGAGAAATTCGGGAGCCGAGTTCAAATTCCAGTTGAATTCATTGCAGTCACTTACGCGTAAATACCCTTGGGAAAGGTATTAATCTGTCTCTTACTTCCAGTTATGGGTTAAATAACAGGATAGATTGGGTTCTATAGCCTTGGCTGGCAACCAGTCTACCGCAGAAAGCAATGGCAACCTACTACGGGATAATCTTCTGCCCAGTCAGTCATGTCTCTTTCGAAACATGATCGCCCAAGCGTGTATCACGTATGGCACTTAACCGACTGACACTGCAAATGATTTTACTATTAGGAATGCATTGAAAATTATTTTATTATAAGGAGCACAAAAGTTACACTGTCTGTCTTTCGACTTCCTTAATTGTTTCCCCCACAACAATTATCGCTGGTCGAAATTAATCAAAATATCGTATACCATTTCATTAATCTGATATGAAAGGACTAGCATGACACCAGCAGAAACTTTTTGTTTCATTTTTGTGGTGCATTGGATATACGTGTATCACGTATGGCACTTAACTGACTGACTGAATAGAACATATTTAAATGAAGGGTTGCTATCTCGATTGGCTCATTTTAAATTTACACGCTTAAGCGCAAATAAAGAAATTCTCTTCAACTATTGTGTCCAATTTATTCTTATGCATACCGTTTAATTCAAAACTGAGACTAAAAATTTAATCGTTGATTTTTTTTTTTTTCATATTTTTATAATACACCATAATTATGCTTTCATAGGAACTATGGTTGTCATAACTCTCGCTGTCCTTAAATTATGAGATGACAGACGAGCGGACAAAAAATATGCATTTCGTGAATTTCATCAAATTGTCAAGTGTCAACAATTGTATCTAGATACATCATCATGACTCATATTTATTTATTTATTTATTTATTTATTTATTTATTTTATTCTTACACGAAATAAATTATTACATGAATAATTTCTTATGTTGACCTCATCTGCACCTGTCCGATGGAGAGCTGCTAGTTTTGTTGACCTCATCTGCACCTGTCCGATGGAGAGCTGCTAGTTTTGTAATATGAATTAAAATATTTATATTTACAAGGTGGGTTTTAATTGCTCATAGACAAGAAATCCCTGAACGACCCCCTGAAAGTGAAAGAAACAAAAAGTAAAAAAACAAAAAAAAACAGAGATAGAATATGATTTCTAACATCGCATTTAATTTTCTGATGATCGTTTTTGTCAGTAAACCAAGAAGCAAGAAGAAAGTTCAACAAGACGTGCGAGATAATAAGCAATTAGAATAAACTCCAGGGTTTTATGAATGATGCAGACGATAGGCGTCGGCCATTTTGTTTTCTTGCCTTCGAACTTTTGCCCGATGTATTAAGGGCCAATTACGTCACCGAAAATAAATTTACTTACGCTCTTACTCTGATTGCACGTGTGTGAAGAAATAGGCGATGATATCACGCGAATGCAGTTACATGTACCAAAACGTGAGTAAAAAATTGTTCCCAGATGCAGGACCATGTGTAATCATCGTTATTTACGCTATGTCGACCTACATTTTTTCCACTAATTTCCAAATATGGCTTTCCTCTGCAAGAATTTAAGCGCAATACTAGATTGATTGCTAGGTCTCATAATTTCACTATTGAATTTGCAAGATATAAACGTAAGTACTATTTAATTATTTGGTCGAGTTAGCTGAGACATACATTAGTCTATTGCGCTGACCTTCATGCGAAATGCATCAGGGTCGGAATGTCATTGGGGTGGCTGTTGTGGACTGGACGATGTGGTAGTAATTTGAAAGTGGAGTCACCATTATAAAGTAGACTGGTTGTCCAATCCATCACATTAATAATAAAAATAACTCAGAGAACAATATAACAAGAATAATAACAATGTATTAAACATCGTTACAGGATTGGTTATTTGTGCATGCAAGATTTAGTGGAGAAAGTTCTCTCAAGTGTTCTCTTGAAGAAAATGAATCAATGTTCATACTGGAAGAGTTCCTGAAAAAAGGAAATATGATGTTCGTACTAATCAGTAGTTGAATATAACTATATATGTAGTGAAGTATGCTTGTAAGAGAGAGAGAGAGAGAGAGAGAAATATTTTTGGTGTAACTAATTGCTAAACGCAATTAGAGCAGTATGTGAGTTGGAAAGGAACTAACGGCATTCGGACTGTTAGCTCCGAAAGACAGATTCCAACTGATCTATACACGTGTGAACATCAGCTTATATATTTCTGAATGAAGCGCGGGAAAAAGAGGTTTCACGTACGGTACTAATGTATAAGTATGTGCGTATATATGTGTGTATACGTGCGTACATGGCGATATGTGTATAAGTATGTACATGCATATAGAAGTGATTCTACATGGCATTCTGTATTATAACATAGCTAGTCAACATAGATGGTTACTGGGTGACCAATCCTACATCATGGCAATGGTCCTATAGTAGATCACTCGCAGGTTCTTGTTTTGCATGCCAGCAATGTCCTGAAAAGCGCATTCTACGTTTTTATAAGATTGTAGAAATATCAGGAATGTGTCCATAGAGATGGGATTTAGTTTCATGTTTTCTCCAAGACATCTCAAGTATAGCTCTTAACATCCAAGAGTAAGTTCCACCAAGCGGAAACTCTAAGATTTTAGTTAATCAGTGGCACCAGATATTAAGACCGCCTCGACAGTGGCTCAAAAGAATTTCTGTTTGAGGGATTTATGATATTTCAGATTTCCAGATTACACCCAGTTTATTCACCCAGTTCATTCACCCAGTTCATTCACCCAGTTTATTCACCCAGTTTATTCACCCAGTTTATTCACCCAGTTCATTTACCGACACGAAATTTCACTTCCTTTTTAATAAAATATTTCTCGGGTCCTATGTATGGAGAGGATTCAACAGATTTTACTGATTCATCTGTGAGAGTTTGTATTGAGCCTTGCTGAATTGAAGCTTCCGAATTCAGTTTTAAACGGACTGACAAAGAGCCCAAAATCATTGTCAGCATTTTCAAGATAATGTAGGAGAACTAACATTAGTAATAGTGTCTGTAGTTATAAAATTTTCTAGATGATGTAGGAGAACTTTGGAATTAGTAATAGTGTCTGCAGTGATAGCATTTTCTAGATGATGTAGGAGAACTGTGTCATAGGCTATAGTGTCTGCAGTGATAGCATTTTAAAGATTATGTAAAAGAACTGCGGCACTGGTAATAGTGTCTGCAGTGATAGCATTTTCTAAATGATGCGGGAGAACTGTGCATTGGTAATGGTGTCTGCAGTGATAGCATTTTCTAGAGGATGTAGAAGACTCTGGCATTGGAAATGATGTCTGCAATAATAGCATTTTCTAGATGATGTAGGAGCACTGTGCATTGGTAATGTATCTGCAGTAATATTATTTTCTAGATGATGTGGGAGAACTCTGACATTGGTAATGATATCTGCAGCGATAGCATTTTCTGGATGATGTGGGAGAACTGTGACGTTAGTGATGGCATATGCAGTGATAGCATTTTCTAGATGATGTAGAAGAACTGTGACATTGGTAAAGATGTCTGCAATGATAGCATTTCCAGCTGTTGAAGTCAGTCTTCAGAGTATTTTTAAAAGTCGTCATGACAAATGCCTAAGCAAGACTTTGTAATATAGCTTCTAGAAAACGAGTTATAACAGTGGCGATAAGGAATTAAAACTCATTTGAGTTATAACATGAATGACGTGCTTATTGAAATTTATACTAAGTGATAACAAGTAGAAAAAATACTTCTTGTTTTAGCATACAGGGATACCAGTGATGACGAGATTTGAACAGATTGATTACAATTTTTCTCTTTGTGTGTACAAAAGCAGATTTTTTTTTCAAATATAGAGGAAATACCAGATCAGGTTGTAAAAATTCAACATCGACAACAGCAACATCAGCAACTGTTAAAACAGCAGAAACATCAACAAAATTTGATCGAGAAAAACAGAAAAATCTCTAACTTCTTCCCTCACGACTCTGTAGTAAACTCTTCTTCTACTTTTATGTGCCTTGTCCTTTCAGAACGTAGGCGATCATGGCCTTCCGCGTTTCCCTATCTCTGGTGGGTCTTAGTACACTTTTTCCTGTTACACCTCGCAACCCCCGTTCTGTCATCCACCTGCTAAGGCCCTTCAAATATTTTACCCGCTGTTTTCCCTTGTTTCTTTTTCCCTCTATCTGACCTGTTCGTATCTCCAAGCCCTCCTTCCTCATTGCATGTCCCAGGAACTTCAGCTTTCTTTCAGTATTCATTTCCTTTCCCTTTCTATCCATTCAAAAATCTCATCATTGCTCACATGCTCGATCCATGATATCCGCAGTATCCTTCTGTAGAACCACACTTCAGCTGCTTCAAGTTTTTTCCTTCATCTTTAATGATAATGTCCAGCATTCACTGCCATATTGAAGAACTGACATCACATAGCAATCCAGTACTCTTTTTTCTTTGTTTCTAGAGAAATTTTCCAGTCTCGTAATACTCTACTTAGCTTCTGGAACACGTCCTTTGCCATGCCAATTCGACGTCGGATCTCTGTGTCACACTTTCCGTTATCTGTTAGAACACTTCCCAGGTATTTAAATTTTTGTACCTGCTTGATTTTAGTATCTTTCATCTGTATTTGGCATTTTGGGCTGCTCTTTATGCTGATGACCATGCATTTGGTTTTCTTTCAGTTTATTTGTAGTGCTTTCTTGTCATTCTCTTCAGCTACCTTCTGTAGAAGCTCTTGTAGTTTTCTTTCCGTGAATTTACATAAAATCCAGATGGTGGACTTACCTTTTCTGTTTATTTTCGAAGATAGGAACAGATTTTCAGAGAATAATGCAGCGACTGGAAAGGTAAGAGAAAAACGAGTCTTTTATTGAGAAAATTAGCATTGATAGAACATGAAAAATATTGTAACATCGTACTACCGAAAAAAAAATCCAGGAGAAATTTTTTAACTGAAACAGTGAATATTCTGACTAAGATTTTTAACGACAAAAGCTCTTTATTCAAGACTCGTTGGAAATGTATGAATCGAACGAAAGAAGAAGACCGAGATTTTCTCACATATGTTAGAATCTTTAACAAAGAGCGTGAAAGATTCAGACTAAAAGATCTGACTCCTGATATGTTTAAAGGCTTAATTTTCGTTCAAGGTTTAATGACGAAAAAAGACGCAAAAGTACGGGTGAAAGTTCTAACGAAACTTGAACAGAATAACAAACTTCAGGAAATATCAGACGAATGAGAGATAATCCTAAATCTGAGACACTATGCGAAGAAATTGAGGAAAAAGAATGTACATACGTACAAGTGAAAGAAAAGTAAGCAAAAATGAAAATGAATCCATATTTCAGTTGTGGAAAATTACAACTCGGAGATGACAGAATTAAGAATTCTAAATGCCACGAGTTTAGTAAAGTAGTGCATTTAAAGACACTCTGTAAAACTAAGCCAAGAAAAATTCTCTAGTATTTGTCTATATTTCTGAAATGAGGTAGTATTTACAGTATTTACATTATTCGGACTATTGCCCTCATACTTATTGCCATTTGTACGACGTTTCGAAATTCCTAGTACCTGAAGAAGGCTGGAGCGTACAACGAAACGTCGAACAAATGGCAACAAGGATAAGAACAATAATCGGAATAATATACGTACTGAAAAAATTCTCACAGGAAAAAAGTCGTACACAGCATTGCGACGGGAAAAATAACCACACAGAAATTTATGAATGTGAAAATTAATAAAATAGATGTGGAAAAGCTACTAGAGGCTGGTAATGATATTACAATAAGCAATGAAGCCACATTGAAAGAAATCAGAAACCTATATAAAAGACTTCGAAAGTCGTGAGTAGTGTCTCAGGCGAGAGTTTTTTTTTATTGGCGAAATGAGTTGTAATATCTCATTCTTAATGAGTATGTAAAAGCTAAGGCTTTTGTGTTAAAAATATTATTCGGTACTGACTGGATGGAATTTTTTGAGTTTGGAGATTTAACTATAAACGTTCATTGCAAGCGACCAATTAAAAAACAGAGTGAAAATTTAAAGGAAAAACTAAAAAAAAAATGATTTCCGGGTGTCTGTCGAATGATTGGGTCGGTGGTCCAAATTCAAAGCAAAATTTCAAGTGAAAAAAACTTCGATACGATTATTTAAATCTAAACGGAGTGTAGCATTTGCAGCAGCATTAGATGAGGTTTGGTTGGTTGTTTTTATGGCATATCAACACCTCGGCGGGTCATTTATTGCCAACTAAATTTTATTGCTGGTAATACCTTCTTTCAACAATTTATTGTTGTTTTTATATAAGTTTTGTGTCTAGTAATATTTTTTTCTTTTCGAGTACCAAGATTCATTGGAATTTGTTTTTAAGGGCAGAGTCCCCAAGTTATTTAACCCATAACTGGAGGGAGGGGACGGATTAATACCTTTCCCAATGGTACCAGTGCTTAAATGAATGCAGGGTATTCAACTGGAACTCGAACCCGGCTCACCGATTTCTCTTTCCGAGCCGATATCCACTGCACCACAACGCACATCCGTCACTAAACGCTTACAGCACCTGGTATTCCCAAGCCCCAAGCGGTCACTCATCTAAATACTGACCAGGCTCAACGTTGCTCAACATCAGTGATCGAGCGAGACCCGGTGTATTCAACGTTTTATGGTCGTAAGCGTAGATGAGGTAAACGGAGAAAGAGAAAAACTTGAAAAACTCGATCTAATCGAAAAGATTAACCATTCAAAGCGGGCAGCACTCACAGTGTACGCAAAGAAAAAAACAAAATTCTTCATTGTGCAAATTTTTCTACAGGGTTAAACAAACGTTTAAAACTCCATACTTATTACTTACCTATTACCAAGTCTAGAAGAAATTTAAACGGTGAAATTTTTTTTTCAAAGATTTCTCTTGTAACAAAATACAGGGTGAAGAAAGTTTATAGTAGATACCACTAAATCGCTTAGAAAAAATGCATAGTACGAATAAAAAAAAGTCCCCAAACTTAATAAAAACGAACCTTTTACATCAAAATGTTTATATTATTATTATGTCATTTTTCATCATATTTCGATTTCTGCTTTGGTCTCATTACCAACCAAGTCTGCGGGGAGACCTAAGGCAGGTCGTGGCGTATTGTTATGGCTCCATTTCATGTTTTTCTATCTTCCCTATCATCCCTAGCGTTACATAGATAAAGTTTTCCTTAGTGTGTGGGCTGTACTTAATAAGACAATTTTTTGTATATCTCTTAAGCTGGGGTTTCCAGGGATTCTTTCAATGTGTTGTTTTGTTCCATTTTTTATCATTCCAAGTGAACCTACTATCACTGGTACAACTCTTGTTTTCAATTTCCACATTTTTTCTATTTCAATTTCCAGGTCTTTATATTTTGACAGTTTTTCAAATTCCTTGATTGCTATGTTACAATCCGCTGGACAAGCCATATCAATTAATAGACAAGTTTTCTCCTTCTGGTTTTTAACAATAATGTCTGGCCTGTTTGCTTCAATTTTTCTGTCTGTGTAGATGGTGTAATCCCATAGAATGGTTACATCTTCTATTTCTGTAACCGGTGCTGGGTGATGTTCATACCAGCGTTTGTTTACAGATTTTCCATAATGTTTGCACATTGTCCAATGTAAATATTGCCCAACTCTATCGTGGCGATTTTTATATTCATTTGGGGCAAGCACAGAACAGCCTGAGATTAGGTGGTCTATTGTTTGTTGGTGTTTATCACAAAACCTGCATTTTGGATCCATATTATTATGCATAATATTTGCCTGTAAGTTTCTAGTGAAAAGAATTTGGTCTTGTGCTGCAAGAATAAAGCCTTCAGTTTCAGACTTTAATCCAGATGCACGTAACCATCGATGAGTATTAACTTTGTCAACATTGGATTTATTGGCACGTTCTGGATGTTGACCATGCAGAGGTTTGTCTTGCCAGCGCTGTTTCATCTGTTCAAGAGCTTTTTCTTTGGCTTTCATTTTCATATTTTTTGCCGCAATAGTTGGTTCTTGGCTTCTGTTTTGCTTTTCTACAGAATCTACTAACTGTAAATCTTGTTTGTATTTACTGCCTTCTTTTATTATTGAATATTTTTTCTTTCTTTCTTCATGTTGCCTTACTAATTGTATCATCCAATCCTTTGTTGTTTCTATGTATGTTAGTAAGCCAATAGTTGTTGTCTTGTATGACAATTCCAGCTGAATAAGACCTCTTCCACCTTCTTTACGGGGTATGTATAGACGGTCTACATCAGCCTTTGGGTGATGCATCTTATGCTTAGAAAGAAGCTTTCTTGTTTTAGAATTAATTCGCCTGATGTCGTTTAGAGTCCAGTTTAAGATGTTGAAGCTATATTGGACAACTGGGATTGCAAGGCTATTAATGGCCATAACTATGTTCTGAGAATTCAATTCAGTTTTTAATATCATTCGTAGCCTTCTATAGTACTCTTTACGCACTATTTCTTTCATTTTTTTATGGTGAATGTTTTCACTCTCATTTACACCTAGGTATTTATAAGCTTCTTCTGGTTTCAATTCTTTTATTGTTACAGCAGAGTCTAAGCTAATTGAGGATGTTTCTTGTATTGATCCACGTAAAACTGTAGCTTTAGCACATTTATTCAAATTGAATTTCATTCCAATGTCTTCGCTGAAGCATTTTACAGTTTGCAGAAGCCCTTCCAGCTCATTATCATTCTTAGCATATAACTTTAAGTCATCCATGTAAAATAAATGGCTTATTTTCTTTTGGCCTATTTTATAACCACATTCTGTCTTATTAAGTTGAATGGTTAGTGCTATTAATGATATGCAGAATAGTAATGGAGACAAAGAATCACCTTGAAATATACCTCTTTTGATGTTTATTTCATCAGACTTATAGGTTCCATTGATATGATTGAGGTAAAGGGTTGTTTTCTATATAGACATGCACTGTTTGATGAAATTGATGGTGACGGGTGATATCTTGTATATATTTAAAGTCTTTAAAATCCAGGAATGTGGCACACTATCGAATGCCTTACGATAATCTATCCAGGCAGTACTAAGATTTTTCTTTGTACTGTAGCAGTTTTCCAGGATCATTTTGTTAATAAGCAATTGGTCTTTACATCCATAACAGCCACGTTTGCACCCTTTTTGTTCAAGCGGTATCATGTCATTTCTTTCTAAGAATAAATATGTCTGTTTTATTAAAATAGATATTAATACTTTTTATTTTGTCGGAAGACATGTAATTGGTCTGTAGTTTTTCGGGTTGTTTGTGTCACCATTCTTGGGTAGAAGAAATGTAATTCCTTTGGTCATCCATGCAGGAATTTTAGTGGGATCGTCAACCATATTATTATTATTATTATTATTATTATTATTATTATTATTAAAAGAAAAGATCAAAGTAATTTTCAATTATTTTTTTAAAAATTTTAATTCCTTCTAACATGTTCGAAATTTTGGCAGAAAATCTTGTTTTGATTTGAATTAGCGGGTAACCAAAACGTTACGAGAGTTTACAACGGAAAACGTAATATTACATCACTCACTTTTTAAACATTAATTTTGAAATTGTCGCAAAAATCAAATAATTGTCGGATTTTAATGAAACTCTCAGTACTCATTCACAAATGAGTGAAATTATTTTTTAAATTATTATTTTTTTTTAAATTTTGGCAATTTTTCTTTTTTACCTGTTACTCTCCTTCCACGTAATTCCATTAAACTTTAATAAATTTTACTTTGGTTTAATAAATTTTACTTTGGTTTTAATAAATTTTATTATGGTTTTAATAAATTTTACTATGGTCTTAATAAATTTTATTATGGTTTTAATAAATTTTACTATGGTCTTAATAAATTTTACTATGATTTTAATAAATTTTACTATGGTCTTAATAAATTTTACTATGGTTTTAATAAATTTTACTATGGTCTTAATAAATTTTATTATGCTTTTAATAAATTTTACTATGTTTTTAATAAATTTTACTATAGTCTTAATAAATTTTACTATGGTTTTAATAAATTTTACTATGATTTTAATAAATTTTACTATGGTTTTAATAAATTTTACTATGGTTTTATTAGTTGGACGCAGGACTCATTGCGGAATATAAATAATCTCTTTTTTTAAGTATTCCTCTGTTTCCTAAAATCTACTCCGAATAGTAAAATAAAAAATGCAATAAAACTCTTATATTATTTAATTTGTTAAACTTTTAATTGCTTGAATAAATAATAAAAATTAAAGACATTATAGACTGAAGAAAAAAAGTTTTCGGCTACTAATTAAATTTTAAAAGAATTATTTACATTTTTTTTTAATTATAATAATTTATAAAGTCTGAAAAATATTTTTTAAATACTTAAAAGATTTGTTGCAGTTAAATTTTTAAGTTACCAATTGAAGATTATATTGCCTATCAGAAATTGAAATAGTTTAATATAAATCGTTTTCATATTTTTAAAATAATTTTATTTTTTTGTGTGTTTGAACTTTTCTTTTTTGTATGGCAATTTTAATGTACAAATTAAAAGGTCAGAGTTTCCTCCCTTATCCGAAAAAAAATTAACAATTTTGTCACTTATGAACGCCATACACTTTTATCTTATTTCTGATCTGTCAACACGTTTGATATTCGGCGAACAGGTCAAAAACATTCAAATCTGTGATTAAGAAATAGTTTTATTCTAAATTTCACACTATAAATAAGTAATACTTGTGCAAATCAGATTAATTTAACATAAAATTTGCTAATTTTTCAAAATTAATCTGTCACAGATGTATATTTTATTTTTGCAAGATTTTTAAAAGTGAGAATTAACTTTTGTTTACAAATGTATCGATCGCTCAAAAATGGCGGCAAAATTCAACAATTAGAAAAACTCAAACTTTTATATTCCAATCAATATAATTTCTGTTTGAAATAAACCAGAGTATTTTGCTTACTGGAAATAGTAAATTTAATCATTTAGCTTTCAATTGAAACTAAAATAAAGGCTTCAAAAAAACTTTTTCATTTTTATAAATTCAGTTTAAAAGTTAGATATTGAAAATGACTGCAGGTACTTAGTTTCTAGTTAACAACTATAAATAGAGACAAGGGATTGTATAAGTTCAACCGAATTTCTTTAGTATAAAAGTAGCTCCAGCTATATTTCAACGAGCTATGGATACCATGCTTGCAGATTGTGATTAAGCAGCTGCTTATCTGGATGATATATTAATTAAGTGTATCTAAAGAACAACAGGTGAAAACAGTTTTTGAAAAATACGAGTGTACGGGTTCAACCTCAATGAGAAAAAGTGCGAATTGTTTTTTCCTGGTTCAAATGCTGCCTCTTACCACCTGATTTAAGGATTGTTTTCTTTGACATGGTCAGCAGCCAGTAACCCATTTGAATTGTTGCTAAATATTGAGGTGAGAAAATGTCCGCCATGTTTGTCTCGAAAAATTTCACTCACTTTTAGTTCTGGGAAACTGGTAAGAATGCCTAATAATTTTTGTCTTTTGTTTTGGTTGCTTGCTTAAATGTGGGAACTCATCAATGAATTACCCCCCATTAACATGGATCAGGCTAGTCTTCCTGAACGTAAAACACTGCGCCTCCTCGGGTTAACTCTCACAACAGACATCAAGTGGAATGACTATATAGAATTCATAGCTAAATCCGCTGCTAAGAAGGTCGGTACTCTGTGCAGGGCAAGGAAGTTTTTCCCGTCTGAAACAATCCTGCACATATACACATCTACCGTCCGCCCGTGCATTGAATACTGCCGTCAAATCTGGTCGGGTACTCCTGCTATCCACCTTGGGTTCCTTGACAAAATCCAACGGAGAATCTGTAATGTGATAGATCCCGAGTTGGCAATTCGGATACAGTCACTTTATCACCGGCGCAATGTTGCTTCCCTGTGTCTCTTCTACAAATACTTGGATTCCGCTCCGATGAATTTAGATCACTGGTACCCCCTATATATGAATTTACTCGAGCAACAAGATTAGCAACTGGGTCCCACCCTTTTACTCTGAAAATAATAAATTGTAGTCGCAAATTCTACTCCGTCAGCTTCTTTTCTTGCATTTCCCGCCTGTGGAATTTCCTTCCGTTTACTTGCTTCCCCGACAGATACAATCTTCAAGAATTTAAATGTAAAATCAATAGTCATCTTCTGTCTCACTAACTTACATCCTCTCTCTCATGCTCATTTCTCCGTTCACTTCACTCTCATCAATATTCTCTTCTTTCTCTTACCCATCTCCTGACACCCCTGTAACCTATCACTCTTTCTCATAACTTTCCTCCTATGTAACCCCTGCACAACAGTGGCAGTAAAATGTTTTGCTTGAGGAGATATGATTATAAAATTAAAATAAAATACCTAGGATAAATCATTGACAAAAATTGCCGTCAACCAGATCCGTTGAGGGTAAGTGTAATTAAGAATAAGCTTCTCCCAACAACCGTTATTAGTCTACAAGATTTTTGGGGTCTGGCAAACAATTATCAAATTTATACATCTAATATGCAGAATTTATGAGCTCCACTGAACAATTTACATAAAAAAGGTGTAAAGTTGAACTTGATTGATAAGTGTTAGAAGGCATTTGAAAAAATAAAAAAATTATATTAATGTTAAACTTATCAGTAGCGCACTACGATCCAACAGCAAAAATCGCAATGGCTTCAGATGCTAGTGATAAAGGTATAGGATCAGGAATTTTATACAAATAGTATCAATTGCAACCTACTGCAGGAAAATATTCTGCCCAGTCTGATTTCACCCTTGTAATGAAAAAATATATATACCAGACTCTTGATAAGATCGGCGAAGCACGAACTGTTACTCTTGATATTTCGGAAGTATTTGACAGAGTTTGGCATTTTAGCCTTTTGTGCACGTGTTACGGTATTTCTGGATGATTGTTTTGATTTACTCCAGTCGTTCCTATCAAATCGTGAAACGATGGTTGTTTTGAACGGGCAAACTTCAAGTACCTAAAATATGTGATTGAATTGGGTAGAAAATGGCTCGTAAATTGTAACGTCCTCAAAACGAAGATGTTCTCCTTCAACCACCATAGAGAAACTTTCTTGCTTACCGTCAGAATAGATGACGCTAGTCTCCAACAGAGCAACACACTTCGCCTTTTTTGCCTTAAAGTCTCAAATGATCTCGAAATGTAACGACTACATCGCATCCATAGCTGCATTTACTGCTAGGGAGGTTGGATCACTCTGTCGGACCAGGAAGTTTTTCTCTTCAGGATCCATTTTGCACATTTATAAATCTACCATTCGTCCGGACATTGATTACTCTTGCCATATCTGGTCGGGTGCTGCTGCTATACATCTTGAAGTTATCGACAAAGTAGAATGGCGAATCTGCAATATAATCGATCCTGACTTAGCAACTCGCCTTCAGTCTTTCAATTACATTATGGGATACGACTTTCGTGTCTTTTCTACGAATATTTTCATGACAACTGCTCTGACGAGATTTTCCCAAGTTCCCTGACCACATGTATTTACTCCTCCTACTACATTGGCATCAAGATCCCATCTTTTTACCGTTGAAATAGTCAAATGTAACCGTCTCTTCTCCCCTAACAGTTTCTTTTCTCGCACTTTCCGTTTGTAGAATTTCCTTCCATTTGCTAACTTCCCTGATAGCTGCATTTTCAAAAAGTTTAAATACAACGTCAATTGCCATCTTCTATCTGTTTGATTCCCATCCATCTCTTACCCTTTTTTTTTTTTTTTTGACATTCCCTGTATCTAGTTTTTTTCTCTCACTGTAACACCCTGCGTACCAGTTGCTGTCCTGCCTTCCTTAGGGTGAAATTATTACTTAAAAAAATTAAAATTAGATAATTACTGGAGTGTTTTAATGAACCAGGCATTTGTCCAACATCTCTAGTAATATATTTTATCAAAGCAAATGTAAGAATTTTATTTTTGTTACGTGTATTTTTTAATCAGTTTATCCCAAGCATGGGAACAATGCCACTAAGATGCTACTGATGGTTAAAAATAATGAAAAGATTTTAGAAGGAAGCGTAAAGCTGATCTTAATCAAGTGATGATTGGCCTGTAAAATGACGTTCTGATAATCCCACGTAGAAAACTAGTGAAATTAATATGCAAGAAATTAATATGCAAGAAATTAATATGCAAGAAATTAATATGCAAGAAATTAATATGCAAGAAATACCATTCAAAATCTAATATTTCGCAATAATATTTTAATAATAAATTCAAGATTATATTTTTTCTAATATTTAAGGGTTTTTTCTAGTAAGTCATATACTATTCTTTGATTAAAAAAATAAATAAAACAAGGCAATATTACTCAGTGGCTTCTTATAATCTCTATATATAAAAGGCAAACTGTGAGTCTGTGTGTGACTGTAAGCTATGCACGCCTACATTTTTAAGCTACGCCATTCAAACTTTCTAGGGACATATATCTACAGGGAAGCCAAGTCGACACATACTTTTTTAGTTTAAGTTCAGCAATTTTTACCTTTCACACTTTTTGACTAATGGAGCGGAATGTTTACATTTGCTTCGTAAAACATCTAAGATCTAAGATGGTTGCTAGATTACGTCACAGAAATCAAATCACACGACTAAAAAAAATGAGCCTTTATATTTAATTTTTATTCCAACGTTTTAAAAATTCATTTGGTCAACAAAAAAATGTGAATATTTTCCCCGTAATTTTGAAACAAAAGAAATATTTAAAAAAAAAAATAGTGTTTTTTCAAACAAAAACAAAATATGTAAAAAAAAAAAGTGCCAATGGTTAATTTAATTATTTAAGGTTTTTTTTTTCAGATTTAATATTTCATACTTCAGAAAATAAAATTTTTAAAAAATCTTTTTTTCCCCTAAATATTTCATGCAGGAAATCAATTGTCTGTAATTCGTGTGGCATTAATGTAACTTTTTCCTCTAAAATTAAATGTCTACATTTTTAAATATTCTTAAAATATTTCTGAACTGAGAGCGTAATAGTTTTTATATTTCTAATTTCAGTAAAACAAAATAAATAATTTTTATTTTTATGTTAAACTCATTTAGTCAACAAAAAATGTAAATATTTTCCCCCGTAATTTTGAAACGAAAATAAATGCAATGTTGTTTACAATGTCACACAAAACATCAAATCACGTTTACGCAAAACAAAAGAAAATAGATTTTTTTAATGGAATTTTTGAACAATTTTTTAGCAACAATTTTTTATATAATTATTTTTTATATAACCGAGTTTTAAAATGTTTTGAGTTGCACGGGCAACGCCGGGCTATGATGCTAGTTTATACTATTTGTTAGTTTTACCGCTTAAAATGGTATCAGAAAATTGTAATGACTACTAAAAGAGAGTGATTTCTTTCACGTTTTTATGCATGCCTGGTGTCTCTTTCCTTAAAGTCCGAGAGAAACCTACGTTTTTTCAGTGACGTAATCATCATTCAGTCGATCAGATGGTTGCAAGGAGAATATGGCCGACATCTGTCGTCTGTTTCAACCATTCATTCATCTATTGCTGTCTCAATGCAGGCGCTCGTTCGTTTTCTTTTTTGGTTCCGCTAACTCATGTTTATTCGTCGGAAAATAAAATGTTGTTGATACGGGCTAGCTAGTTGTATTTTCTACAAAAGTTTTAAAATGAGACCCACATTAAACATCTGTTGCTTTTCATTTGAACGAAAAGAAGAAAGAGGCGCACAATGAAATAAAAAAAGTCACATAAAAGATGGTTTTCTTAATGGTAACATGAGACCGATATAAAACAGCGTTCAGATCTGTAAAACGTTTTATTTGACATTTGAAAGTGGGCTACAACAATTTACTAAGTCATTAGCAGATTCATTGTTAATAAATAAAAAAAAAGCTGTGTCAAATCTGATATAGTGAAAAATTACACGTTAAATCTGTATTTAAAATCGTAAATTTTATCTGAAGTTAAAAAAGAATAACATTAAATGTTATCCGTGTATCTAGTGAATTATACATTTTGCGCGCGCTAAAGTACCGACAAGTATGAAAGAGCCTTATTCAAGTATGAAATGGCGTTGTATGTTTAGGGTTACCAGATGTAGTGGGTATTTACTAAATAGAATATTGGGAGACAGAAACATTTCGCTAGAAACAAAGAAGAGAGTACTGGATTGTTGTGTGATATCTGTTCTTCGGTATGGCAGTAAATGCTGGACAATCTCATCAAAGATGAAGGAAAAAATTGAAGCAGCAAAAATGTTGTTCTACAGATAGATAGATAGATAGATAGATAGATAGATAGATAGATCGTGATAGAGGGAAGAAAAGAGAGAGAAAGAGATAGGGAGAGAGAGAGAAAGAGATAGGGAGAGAGAGAGAAAGAGATAGGGAGAGAGAGAGAAAGAGATAGAAAGAGATGAATATACCGTGATAGATAGATAGAGAGAGAGAGAGGAAAAGAAAGAGAGAGAGAGCGAGAGAGAGAGAGAGAGAGAGAGAGAGAGAGAGAGAAAGAGATGAATATACCGTGATAGATGGGGATACCATAGACAAAACATGTGAGCAACGACAAGGTTTTGAAGAGGATGGAAACGAAGAAAAACTAATACTTAACATCGGGAAAAGGCAGCTGAAGTTCCTGGGACATGTAATGAGGAAGGAGGGCTTGGAGAATCTGGTACTCACAGGTCATATAGAAGGAAAGAGAGACAGAGGAAAGCAGCGCGTGACGGGCTTGAGCAAATGGATGACAGAGCGAGGTTTGAGAGTGGTAACAGGATAAAGGGTGTTAAGAGTTAATAGGGATAGGGAGATGTGGAAGGCCATGATCTCCTATGTCTTGAAGGGAAACGGCACATAGAAGAGGGAAGATTTACCCATGCTCCTCCACTGGGGTGGAATGCTACACGAGGTCAATTATTTAACATGGGGATCCGAGTACGTACACTCGGACCAAGGATCAAAATTTACCCAAAACCTGTATATATATGAGGAATGGGAAAAAAGCTTACTGGCCTTCCAGGGACACCCCGAATGTGCCGCATTTAGTTCATTTTCAAATGTCGTAATAAAAATTATATTTTTACTACCTTCTTCTCCTAGGTCTTGGTTTTAACTTTATAAGTAATTAAACTTTCTTTTCTCAGATTCTCTTGGTGAAAATAACCCAAATGTAATGAAGTAACTAATGTTGCTAGAACTTTATACCAAACAGATGTGTCTATTTCTCTTTAGTCTGTATTAAATAAATATCTTTAAATGATTTCACTTTTACAGAATTTATTTCTCTTACTTTCTATTACATAATTGTCAAAAGACAATTAAAAACTTAGAAAAAAAAAATTTACATCTATCTTATTTTCGTCATAACCCATTAAAATCATTACTATATAAAAAGAGATAGAAAGAGATGAATATACCGTGATAGACAGATATATAGCTAGAGAGAGAGAGAGAGAGAGAGGAAAAGAAAGAGATAGAGAGAGAGAGAAAGAGATGAATATACCGTGATAGATAGATAGATAGATAGATAGATAGACAGATAGATAGAGAGAGAGAGATAGGGAGAGATAGAAAGAGATGAATATACCGTGATAGACAGATATATAGCTAGAGAGAGAGAGAGAGAGAGAGAGAGAGAAAGAAAGAAAGAAATAGATAGAGAGAGAAAGAGATGAATATACCGTGATAGATAGATAGATAGATAGATAGATAGATAGATAGATAGATCGTGATAGAGGGAGGAAAAGAGAGAGATAAAGAGATAGGGAGAGAAAGAAAGAGATAGAAAGAGATGAATATACCGTGATAGATAGATATATAGCTAGATAGATAGAGAGAGAGAGGGGGGGAAGAAAGAGATAGATAGCGAGAGAAAGAGATGAATATACCGTGACAGATAGATAGATAGAGAGAGAGAGAGAGAGAGAGAGAGAGAGAGAGAGAGAGAGATGAATATACCGTGATAGATAGATAGATAGATAGATAGATAGATCGTGATAGGGGGAAGAAAAGAGAGAGAGAGATAGGGAGAAAGAGATAGAAAGAGATGAATATACCGTGACAGATAGAGAGAGAGAGAGGGAAAGAAAGAGGTAGATAGAGAGAAAGAGATGAATATACCGTGATAGATAGATAGATAGATAGATAGATAGATAGATAGATAGATAGATAGAAAAAGAAAGAGATGAATATACCGAGATAGATAGATAGATAGATAGATAGAGAGAGAGAGAGAGAGAGAGAGAGAGAGAGAGAGAGAGAGAGAAATCAGAAATAAAACTTGTCCATTGCATGGCTAATGTTTGTCCGAAAGTATTGCTTATAGAGCTCGAATTAATGATGTTAAATTTTACTTTGGAAGCACTTCTTAACAGGTCGAAGATAAGATTTAACAACCACACGGCTTTAAACCACAGTGAATACAGCAAAAGTACTACTTTATCCATACAATATTGGGAATTAAATAAAACAACAACCACAACCCAATTATTACTTCGAATATCGTAGCTAAATCCAAACATTACAACGGAAACGAAAAGAGATGTAATCTAGGTACAGCCACTTCATTTTTGATACCTAAGTTTTAAATTGAATTTTTCAAACTTTAATTTTAGCTTAATTGAGAGCTAAATGATTAACTTTACTCTTTCCAGTAAGCAGAATACTCTGGTGTATTTTAAACAGAAATTATATTCATTAGAATCTAAAATTTTGAAACTTTTCTTTTACATTTTCCATTTCCCGGCTATTTTTGAGCGATAGACATATTTGTAAATAAAAGTTAATTCTCGGTTAATAAAAATCTTGCAAAAATAAAATATAGATCTCGCACTCGTTATGTTTGGAAAATTAGTAAACTTAAAGTTAAATTAATTTGATTTGAAAAAAATATTACTTGTTGATGGTATAAACTTTAGAATAAAAGTATTTTTTAATCACAAAGGTCTATCTATCTATCTATCTATCTATCTATCTATCTATCTATCTATCTATCTGTTTTTGATTATTATAATCTATCTATCTATCTATCTATCTGTTTTTTATTATTATAATCTATCTATCTATCTATCTATCTATCTATCTGTTTTTGATTATTATAATCTATCTATCTATCTATCTATCTATCTATCTGTTTTTGATTATTATAATCTATCTATCTATCTGTCTATCTATCTATCTATCTATCTATCTATCTATCTATCTGTTTTTGATTATTATAATCTATCTATCTATCTATCTATCTATCTATCTATCTATCTGTTTTTGATTATTATAATCTATCTATCTATCTATCTATCTATCTATCTATTGTGTGTTTGAGAGGGAGAGAGAAGTAATACAAACTAATGGGCTGGCAATCCACTGTTTTTTAGTAATTTACTTTATTAAGAGTGCTCGATACTTAATATAGTAGAGCATTACATATGGTAATATTTTTATTATAAGTTCATCATAAAAACATAGTTTACTGCAACACACGACCCGTTGTGTTTCGGTACTATCTTATTAGCACCTTGTCAGGTAGTGAATTATTTTTTCTGTTAGGAATCATTATAAATAGAACCGTAAAAACAACGCAATTTTTACCATAAAATTTTTACCAGACAATTAAGCTGGGGAGATTTTCTTAGGGTTTATCTGAATAAACCAACAGAAACTCAGAGAAATTTGATCGTAAGAGTAAAGTGGAGTAGAGACTTGAAATGACTTGAGATCGAGACGTTTTCTATGTCAGTGATGAAATAAATTGAATGATACATATGTAGCATTTATTAAGTCTGAAAAGTTATCTCGTAAAACGGTTACTGTATTTTCTTTAAGTTATTTTTCACTTAAAGCAGTGAACAAGTGACAAAGATGAGAAGGTTTTTTTTTATAAGATACACTGCACGTCAAATACATGTAGTTGACTTAGTGAATGCTCTCTCCGTCAATCCGTAACAAATTAATTATTAGAATATGGGAGAATCAATCAATTTATACTAGGGGATAGATTATAGGTCTAGTTATGTTAGGAAAAATTAACTATACTTTAGTGTATATTTGAAACGATGATGACAAATGGAAGTTACTTCGTTAAGTTTATTCAGCAAGTTTAGTTTTGGGAATTTTATCATTTGTAACTTTTCCTCTAAACATAGCAAATATGGCTCATGTAAAGATTTACAATTTCTGTTTTTTTTCTATATTTTGCATTTTACGGTAGGAGTTTTATTGTCTATAATAAGTAGAACATGATGTATTATTGCGGTAAGTTTTATTACTGAAAGATAAAGTGTGAAAATAATGGCGAGTTTTAAAAGGATTCTTGGTACAACGGATATAAAATTTTATTACTGTAGGATGTTCTATGGCAGAAATAGAGCATAGGTAGACTATAGAGTCGCACATTTCTTTTCAGATGGACACTCAATAGGTTTTCAGCAATTACAATTATTGTTATTGTGGTCATTAATTGTTATTTTATTTCGGATGTTGTTGCTTAATGACCACATTAATGTTGTTGATTAATTGTCTGGATATGGTAAAATGACATTCCCTATGTTTAACCACTCCTTCTCTTTACCTTCCCCTATGTAGCCCCATGCTCAATAGTGGCAGTGGAATGCCTTGCTTGGGGTGAGATGATTAAAATATATATATATATATATATATATATATATATATATATATATATATATAACAGAACATATGAGTTTTTAGAATTTCTTCATGTGTAGTGCAAAGTCACGAGATGTTAAAATGAGGGGAATTCAACAGTTTTCTTTGAACTTTTCACTATGTATGTTAGTCTGTTTTAGTATAATTTCCATAAGTAAAGGTGAGATTGGAAAAAATCCGGGGTGCAAACCTATGCTCTGGCAGCACTGGATGGCGGTGATCTCGAGAACTTTTTTCTGAACATTGTTTACTCTTTTTATTAGTGTGGAAATTTTAAAATCGAAATTGTAGTTGAATTTATTTCTGTGAATCACTAGTGCATTTGTTAGTGATCAATGATAAAGTCCATCACAGGAGGAAACGCGTAGGCGATTTAAAATACAGTTTTTCTCTTGTCTTTATTTTATTTAACCATCCTGTTCTTAATCTCAGATCATAACTGAGTATATTTTTACATATATATATATATATATATATATATATATATATATATATATTCTACTCAAATAGTTTTTTCTCGCACTTCCCGCTTGTAGAACTCTCTACCATTTACTTGCTGTCTCGATAGCAACAATCTCCAAATGATTAAATTTAACGCCAATTGCCATTTTTATCTCCTTGAATACCAACTATATTTTATCCTTTCTTTGAAACCCCTGTACCCATGTTTTTTCTCGCTGTGATCCCCTGAGCACTAGTGGTAGCCCCACCTTACTTGGGGAGAAATGATTTTAAAAAATCTGTTTATCTATCGATTTTTCCGCACTTACGTTTACTTGCTACCCTAATAGCTCCGAAAGTTTAAAAGCATCGTCAATTGCAATCTTCTATCTCCTTGAATATCATCCATATTTTATTCTTTCTTTGATACCCACCCCCGTAACCTGTTTGTTTGTTTGTTTTATCTCTCACTATACCCTCACCCCCTTTGCACTAGTGGCTGTCCCATTTCAAAAGATTAAGCATAACAGGAAGAGCCAAGTACTTTCTGGAGTGATAAAATAACAGATCATTTTACCAGCGCCTTTAGCAATGTGTCGTATTTGAGTTTAATTAAGAAATAAAAATCCACATGTTGAGAAGAAACAAACAAAGCGGCATATAAACACCCTATGGGTCATTTAATGCTGAAATCTAATTTTCTTGGGAGCATTATTAATTTATTTTTAAAAAATCTGTAGCTGATAATACTTTTAATTATTCAATCTTTTTTTTTTTTTTTTTTTAAACGTGAGTTTTTACTACTAAAACGTATCGCTGTATTTTTATTACTATATTTTTTTTATACATTCAAAGCGTTTTGATCCCAGTTTGGGAGTTAGCTATTTGCCCAGAGTTGGGACCCTAACAGGTGTTACCACCCTGGTTCAGCACGGACCTGGGAACAACGAGAATTAAGAGGTGGTCCCATGCTTATCAAATACTCCTGATCAGAGGCCTTGCTGTCAAATGTAGATTTTCGTCATATTCTGAACAGTGCAAGTAGGACACTTTAAATATCTGGGAAGTGTTTTAACAGAAGACAGCAAAAGTAATTCCGAAATCTGAAAGAATAGAGAAATATGCTTTCCAGAACATAAGCAAATTATTAGGAGAAAGGAAAATTCTGTTAGAAACAAAGAAAAGAGTACTGAATGTTTATATAACATCAGTTCTCTTATATGGCAGTGAATACTGGACAATCTCTTCATGTATAAAAAGAAAATAATTGAAGTAAGAGAAACAAAGAAAAGAATACTGAACTATTATGTAATATCAGTCCTCCTATATGGCAGTGAACGCTGGACAATCTCCTCACAGATGAAGAAGAGACTTGAAGCAATTGAAACAAAGAATACTGAACTATTATGTAATATCAGTCCTCCTTTATGGCAGTGAATGCTGGACAATATTCTCACAGATGAAGAAGAGACTTGAAGTAAGAGAAACAAAGAAAAGAATACTGAACTATTATGTAATATCAGTCCTCCTCTATGGCAGCTAATGCTGGACGATCTCCTCACAGATGAAGAAGAGACTTGAAGCAAGAGAAACAAGGAAAACAATACTGAACTATTATGTAATATCAGTCCTCCTCTATGGCAGTGAATGCTGGACAATCTCCTCACAGATGAAGAAGAGACTTGAAGCAAGAGAAACAAAGAAAAGAATACTGAACTATTATGTAATATCAGTCCTCCTCTATGGCAGTGAATGCTGGACAATCTCCTCGCAGATGAAGAAGAGACTTGAAACAAGAGAAACAAAGAAAAGAATACTGAACTATTATGTAATATCAGTCCTCCTCTATGGCAAGTGAATGCTGGACAATCACCTCACAGATGAAGAAGAGACTTGAAGCAAGAGAAACAAAGAAAAGAATACTGAAATATTATGTAATATCAGTCCTCCTCTATGGCAGTGAATGCTGGACAATCTATTCACAGATGAAGAAGAGACTTGAAGCAAGAGAAACAAAGAAAAGAATACTGAACTATTATGTAATATCAGTCCTCATCTATAGCAGTGAATGCTGGACAATCTCCTCACAGATGAAGAAGAGACTTGAAGCAAGAGAAACAAAGAAAAGAATACTGAACTATTATGTAATATCAGTCCTCTTCTATGGCAGTGAATGCTGGACAATCTCCTCACAGATGAAGAAGAGACTTGAAGCAAGAGAAACAAAGAAAAGAATACTGAACTATTATGTAATATCAGTCCTCCTCTATGGCAGTGAATGCTGGACAATCTCCTCACAGATGAAGAAGAGACTTGAAGCAAGAGAAACAAAGAAAAGAATACTGAACTATTATGTAATATCAGTCCTCCTCTATGGCAGTTAATGCTGGACGATCTCCTCACAGATGAAGAAGAGACTTGAAGCAAGAGAAACAAGGAAAACAATACTGAACTATTATGTAATATCAGTCCTCCTCTATGGCAGTGAATGCTGGACAATCTCCTCACAGATGAAGAAGAGACTTGAAGCAAGAGAAACAAAGAAAAGAATACTGAACTATTATGTAATATCAGTCCTCCTCTATGGCAGTGAATGCTGGACAATCTCCTCGCAGATGAAGAAGAGACTTGAAACAAGAGAAACAAAGAAAAGAATACTGAACTATTATGTAATATCAGTCCTCATCTATAGCAGTGAATGCTGGACAATCTCCTCACAGATGAAGAAGAGACTTGAAGCAAGAGAAACAAAGAAAAGAATACTGAACTATTACGTAATATCAGTTCTCATCTATAGCAGTGAATGCTGGACAATCTCCTCACAGATGAAGAAGAGACTTGAAGCAAGAGAAACAAAGAAAAGAATACTGAACTATTATGTAATATCAGTCCTCTTCTATGGCAGTGAATGCTGGACAATCTCCTCACAGATGAAGAAGAGACTTGAAGCAAGAGAAACAAAGAAAAGAATACTGAACTATTATGTAATATCAGTCCTCCTCTATGGCAGTGAATGCTGGACAATCTCCTCACAGATGAAGAAGAGACTTGAAGCAAGAGAAACAAACAAAAGAATACTGAACTATTATGTAATATCAGTCCTCCTCTATGGCAGTTAATGCTGGACGATCTCCTCACAGATGAAGAAGAGACTTGAAGCAAGAGAAACAAGGAAAACAATACTGAACTATTATGTAATATCAGTCCTCCTCTATGGCAGTGAATGCTGGACAATCTCCTCACAGATGAAGAAGAGACTTGAAGCAAGAGAAACAAAGAAAAGAATACTGAACTATTATGTAATATCAGTCCTCCTCTATGGCAGTGAATGCTGGACAATCTCCTCGCAGATGAAGAAGAGACTTGAAACAAGAGAAACAAAGAAAAGAATACTGAAATATTATGTAATATCAGTCCTCCTCTATGGCAGTGAATGCTGGACAATCTCCTCACAGATGAAGAAGTGACTTGAAGCAAGAGAAACAAAGAAAAGAATACTGAACTATTACGTAATATCAGTCCTCATCTATAGCAGTGAATGCTGGACAATCTCCTCACAGATGAAGAAGAGACTTGAAGCAAGAGAAACAAAGAAAAGAATACTGAACTATTATGTAATATCAGTCCTCCTCTATGGCAGTGAATGCTGGACAATCTCCTCGCAGATGAAGAAGAGACTTGAAACAAGAGAAACAAAGAAAAGAATACTGAACTATTATGTAATATCAGTCCTCATCTATAGCAGTGAATGCTGGACAATCTCCTCACAGATGAAGAAGAGACTTGAAGCAAGAGAAACAAAGAAAAGAATACTGAACTATTATGTAATATCAGTCCTCTTCTATGGCAGTGAATGCTGGACAATCTCCTCACAGGTAAAGAAGAGACTTGAAGCAAGAGAAACAAAGAAAAGAATACTGAAATGTTATGTAATATCAGTCCTCCTCTATGGCAGTGAATGCTGGACAATCTCCTCACAGATGAAGAAGAGACTTGAAGCAAGAGAAACAAAGAAAAGAATACTGAACTATTATGTAATATCAGTCCTCCTATATGGCAGTGAATGCTGGACAATCTCCTCACAGATGAAGAAGAGACTTGAAGCAAGAGAAACAAAGAAAAGAATACTGAACTATTATGTAATATCAGTCCTCTTCTATGGCAGTGAATGCTGGACAATCTCCTCACAGATGAAGAAGAGACTTGAAGCAAGAGAAACAAAGAAAAGAATACTGAACTATTATGTAATATCAGTCCTCCTATATGGCAGTGAATGCTGGACAATCTCCTCACAGATGAAGAAGAGACTTGAAGCAAGAGAAACAAAGAAAAGAATACTGAACTATTACGTAATATCAGTCCTCATCTATAGCAGTGAATGCTGGACAATCTCCTCACAGATGAAGAAGAGACTTGAAGCAAGAGAAACAAAGAAAAGAATACTGAACTATTATGTAATATCAGTCCTCCTATATGGCAGTGAATGCTGGACAATCTCCTCACAGATGAAGAAGAGACTTGAAGCAAGAGAAACAAAGAAAAGAATACTGAACTATTATGTAATATCAGTCCTCCTATATGGCAGTGAATGCTGGACAATCTCCTCGCAGATGAAGAAGAGACTTGAAACAAGAGAAACAAAGAAAAGAATACTGAACTATTATGTAATATCAGTCCTCCTCTATGGCAGTGAATGCTGGACAATCTCCTCACAGATGAAGAAGAGACTTGAAGCAAGAGAAACAAAGAAAAGAATACTGAATTATTATGTAATATCAGTCCTCCTCTATGGCAGTGAATGCTGGACAATCTATTCACAGATGAAGAAGAGACTTGAAGCAAGAGAAACAAAGAAAAGAATACTGAACTATTACGTAATATCAGTCCTCATCTATAGCAGTGAATGCTGGACAATCTCCTCACAGATGAAGAAGAGACTTGAAGCAAGAGAAACAAAGAAAAGAATACTGAACTATTATATAATATCAGTCCTCCTCTATGGCAGTGAATGCTGGACAATCTCCTCACAGATGAAGAAGAGACTTGAAGCAAGAGAAACAAAGAAAAGAATACTGAACTATTATGTAATATCAGTCCTCCTCTATGGCAGTGAATGCTGGACAATCTCCTCACAGAAGAAGAAGAGACTTGAAGCAATAGAAACAAAGAAAAGAATACTGAACTATTATGAAATATCAGTCCTCCTATATGGCAGTGAATGCTGGACAATCTCCTCACAGATGAAGAAGAGACTTGAAGCAATAGAAACAAAGAAAAGAATACTGAACTATTATGTAATATCAGTCCTCCTCTATGGCAGTGAATGCTGGACAATCTCCTCACAGATGAAGAAGAGACTTGAAGCAATAGAAACAAAGAAAAGAATACTGAACTATTATGTAATATCAGTCCTCCTCTATGGCAGTGAATGCTGGACAATCTCCTCACAGATGAAGAAGAGACTTGAAGCAAGAGAAACAAAGAAAAGAATATTGAACTATTATGTAATATCAGTCCTCCTCTATGGCAGTGAATGCTGGACAATCTCCTCACAGATGAAGAAGAGACTTGAAGCAAGAGAAACAAAGAAAAGAATATTGAACTATTATGTAATATCAGTCCTCCTCTATGGCAGTGAATGCTGGACAATCTCCTCACAGATGAAGAAGGGACTTGAAGCAAGAGAAACAAAGAAAAGAATACTGAACTATTACGTAATATCAGTTCTCTTCTATGGCAGTGAATGCTGGACAATCTCCTCACAGATGAAGAAGAGACTTGAAGCAAGAGAAACAAAGAAAAGAATACTGAACTATTACGTAATATCAGTCCTCTTCTATGGCAGTGAATGCTGGACAATCTATTCACAGATGAAGAAGAGACTTGAAGCAAGAGAAACAAAGAAAAGAATACTGAACTGTTATGTAATATCAGTCCTCTTCTATGGCAGTGAATGCTGGTCAATCTCCTCACAGATGAAGAAGAGACTTGAAGCAAGAGAAACAAAGAAAAGAATACTGAACTATTACGTAATATCAGTCCTCTTCTATGGCAGTGAATGCTGGTCAATCTCCTCACAGATGAAGAAGAGACTTGAAGCAATAGAAACAAAGAAAAGAATACTGAACTGTTATGTAATATCAGTCCTCCTATATGGCATTGAATGCTGGACAATCTCCTCACAGATGAAGAAGAGACTTGAAGCAAGAGAAACAAAGAAAAGAATACTGAACTATTATGTAATATCAGTCCTCCTCTATGGCAGTGAATGCTGGACAATCTCCTCACAGATGAAGAAGAGACTTGAAGCAAGAGAAACAAAGAAAAGAATACTGAATTATTATGTAATATCAGTCCTCCTCTATGGCAGTGAATGCTGGACAATCTCCTCACAGATGAAGAAGAGACTTGAAGCAAGAGAAACAAAGAAAAGAATACTGAACTATTACGTAATATCAGTCCTCATCTATAGCAGTGAATGCTGGACAATCTCCTCACAGATGAAGAAGAGACTTGAAGCAAGAGAAACAAAGAAAAGAATACTGAACTATTATGTAATATCAGTCCTCCTCTATGGCAGTGAATGCTGGACAATCTCCTCACAGATGAAGAAGAGACTTGAAGGCAGAGAAACAAAGAAAAGAATACTGAATTATTACGTAATATCAGTTCTCTTCTATGGCAGTGAATGCTGGACAATCTCCTCACAGATGAAGAAGAGACTTGAAACAAGAGAAACAAAGAAAAGAATACTGAACTATTACGTAATATCAGTCCTCTTCTATGGCAGTGAATGCTGGACAATCTCCTCACAGATGAAGAAGAGACTTGAAGCAAGAGAAACAAAGAAAAGTATACTGAATTATTACGTAATATCGGTCCTCTTCTATGGCAGTGAATGCTGGACAATCTCCTCACAGATGAAGAAGAGACTTGAAGCAAGAGAAACAAAGAAAAGAATACTGAATTATTACGTAATATCGGTCCTCTTCTATGGCAGTGAATGCTGGACAATCTCCTCACAGATGAAGAAGAGACTTGAAGCAAGAGAAACAAAGAAAAGAATACTGAATTATTACGTAATATCGGTCCTCTTCTATGGCAGTGAATGCTGGACAATCTCCTCACAGATGAAGAAGAGACTTGAAGCAAGAGAAACAAAGAAAAGAATACTGAATTATTACGTAATATCGGTCCTCTTCTATGGCAGTGAATGCTGGACAATCTCCTCACAGATGAAGAAGAGACTTGAAGCAAGAGAAACAAAGAAAAGAATACTGAATTATTACGTAATATCGGTCCTCTTCTATGGCAGTGAATGCTGGACAATCTCCTCACAGATGAAGAAGAGACTTGAAGCAAGAGAAACAAAGAAAAGAATACTGAACTATTATGTAATATCAGTCCTCTTCTATGGCAGTGAATGCTGGACAATCTCCTCACAGATGAAGAAGAGACTTGAAGCAAGAGAAACAAAGAAAAGAATACTGAACTATTATGTAATATCAGTCCTCCTCTATGGCAGTGAATGCTGGACAATCTCCTCACAGATGAAAAAGAGACTTGAAGCAATAGAAACAAAGAAAAGAATACTGAACTATTATGTAATATCAGTCCTCTTCTATGGCAGTGAACGCTGGACAATCTCCTCACAGATGAAGAAGAGACTTGAAGCAATAGAAACAAAGAAAAAGAATACTGAACTGTTATGTAATATCAGTCCTCCTATATGGCAGTGAATGCTGGACACTCTCCTCACAGATGAAGAAGAGACTTGAAGCAAGAGAAACAAAGAAAAGAATACTGAACTGTTATGTAATGTCAGTCCTCCTATATGGCAGTGAATGCTGGACAATCTCCTCACAGATGAAAAAGAGACTTGAAGCAAGAGAAACAAAGAAAAGAATACTGAACTGTTATGTAATATCAGTCCTCCTATATGGCAGTGAATGCTGGACAATCTCCTCACAGATGAAGAAGAGACTTGAAGCAACAGAAACAAAGGAAAGTCTACTGAACTTTTATGTAATATCCTTCTTCCTATATGGCAGTAAATGCTGGACAATATCTTTACACATGGAAAAGAGAGGAAGAGATTTAAATGTGATTTTATAGAAGTATGTTAAGAACACCATGGCCTAAATATGGTAGCAACGACGAAGTTTTAATGAAATAAATATGTGTGTAGGGTTAAATAAAAATCTGCAAATATCACACACACACATACACACACACACACACACACACACATATATATATATATATATATATATATGAAAAATATGACATAGCCTTTATATATATATATATATATATATATATATATATATATATATATATATAAAGGCTATGTCATATTTTTCAGGGTCGGCCCGAAAACCATTCTTAGAAATTAACTGAAAAGAGAAAGGAAAAGTTACAAAAAGGACGAACGAGTTTACTAAAAGAAGATAAGGAAATAAATATGAAATAACATACTTATTTTATTTTATTTTATTTTATTTTATTACATAATTTATTAAACTTTAAGGACGCAGTGACCCTGTGTCTGCATTCGCGCGCTAAGCCAGAAATGTCGTCTGGCTTGAAATTACATTTGGGACTAATTTCATCTCATCATATCTTCAAGGAAAGGATAATTTTTTAAGTATTTGCTAAAACATCTGTGGAATCGCCATTGAAAATGTCATAGAACTTAATGCCAAACTTAAAGGCGAATAAGACAGTCATGTTCTCATTTTCAAATGCATCCTTTTCTTTCTATGTTATATTTTCTGTATCTTCAAAATGTCTTCTCTCTCGGTGATATTATCTTCTACGAGTTAAAGTTGTGACATGTTAGAAAGAAAGAAAGAAAGAAAGAAAGAAAGAAAGAAAGCGACTTAGATTAGAACAAAACACAATAAGAAAGAAAGAAAATTAGATAGATAGATAGATAGATATGAACATACTGTGATAGATAGATAGATAGATAGATAGATAGATAGATAGATAGATAGATAGATAGATAGATAGATTTAAATGTGATTTTATAGAAGGATGTTCTAGATAGATGAGAACATAACAGAATGAGAAAGAAAGAAAGAAAGAAAGATAGATAAGAAGAAAACAGAATAAAAAAGAAAGAAACAAAGAAAGAAAGAAAATTAGATAGATAGATAGATAGATAGATAGATAGATAGATAGATAGATAGATAGATAGATACATAGATAGATAGATAGATAGATAGATAGATAGTGAATTTTATTCTATCCGTAGATCTGAGCAACAGAATATTTTTCTTAATTGGCGAACATTCCCCTATTTTGCTGAAAGGCAGCCCTTCCCGATTTCTCTTTGGCAAATTCTAAATCGCGTTTCTTGAAACAATTATAAATCAAAATGTTGGAAATGTCTCTTTCTGCGGTTGGTAGCGAAAAAAAAACCCCCCCCGAGGAACGCCATACCATGGGTAGAAAGGGCGGGGTTAAATTTCTGGATTTGTCACATACTAATGACATCATGTTTTATTTTTGGATAGGGCCGAAAAAAGTGAACTGTTCAATTTTAGTCATATGACCGTGACAGGGAGATGAATTACGCAATTTCCATAGCAACGCAGAAAAGAGAAAGAGCGAGGCAGTGTATAATATAACATCAACTATTCGGTGGTGGGGGGCGAGAAAAATGGGCGTTGGCTTTATTTTTAGCTGTCCTGAAAATATTAGGACCCCTACATAACGTCTATAATTTTGTATATGACATCTATAATATATATATATATATATATATATATATATATATATATAGATCAGGATTTCTCGTTTTTGCTGTTTTATTGTACCTTGTTCTTTATTTTAAGTAGTTCCACATACTTACATATGTTTATATCTTCGCGTGCGTAGGCAAATTCAGCTTTTAGGTTTTGAGGTTTTAAGCTATTTAAAAACTTTTTTGAAGTTCTCTTAGTAGGTTACAGTCAGAAGCCATTGTTTGTAAGCACAATCATTCGATGTCCCCCACTTTAGTCTCTCTCTCTATATATATATATATAAATGGATATGTATGTCTATGTATGTGCGTGTTCGTGTGTCTCTATTCTAACGAACCCTACTCCTTCGAAACCCTTGGTCCGCTTTCAACCAAAATTGGGTCACTTGTCGATGATGACATGAACCTTTGGTGGAGGCAGAAATTTTCCGAATCGATTTACAAGGTACAGCAGAAATCACATAAAACGCTTAGAAATTACAAACTAACCTCCTCCGAGACGCCTTGTACGAATTCAACCAAAATCGGGTAGCTTGTAGATCAAGATCCGAACCTTTGATGTATCCAAAAATGTTTCAAATCAATGTACAGAGTTCGTCAAAAATCAACGACAAACATAATTTCGGGTGGTCTTTTGCGCACTTTTATGCATTTCTCAAAGACACTTCACTCAAACTCAACCAAAATCGAGTCTCTAGTAGAGCAAGATCTGATGCCTTGATATGCGAACAAAAATTGCAATTGACACACAAGCTGCGACAAAAATTAATGGAAAATGTTGCTTTTTGCGATCGTTCATTTATCCGAAACGCTTAGTTATATTCCAACAAAAATCGTTTCTTTTTTTGTAATATTTACTTCGTATTTTTTAAAGTTACGTATCACGGCAACCTCATATTGGAGTTTTTGAATACGCCCTTGACCTTACCATTTCAAAATAAATACTAAGATCCCCGAACAACGCCGAGGTATATAGCTAGTCTTATATAAATGTAAAAATAAATTTTAGAGTAAAATTCGTTGCTATACAATTCTATAATAAATTACATTTATTGCATTTCGATAGTTTAAACAGTTCCAATGCACTTCGATAATAAAGTTATTTACAGCGCAATTCGATAGTAAATTCCAAAAGATTTCTATAGTTCAGTAATTTATAATGAATGAATCTATTAAAATCATTTGCAAACCAAATCTATAGACAAATAATTTCTACGAATTCTATGTTTCCATTGCATTTTTAATAATAAAATCATTTCCAATGAACTAGTAGTAATATCATTTCTAATAATAAAATTATTTCCAATCTATTCCAAATAATAAAATCATTTTCAGTGCATTCCCAGTGGTAAAATATGTTCCAATATATTCCTAAGAATAACTTAATTTCCAATGCATTCATGATAGTAAAATCATTTCCAGTGCATTCCTAATAGTAAAATCTTTTCCAATACATTTCTAACAGCAAACTATTTTTAATATATTCTTAATAGTAAAATACTTTACAGTGCATTCCCAAGAATAAAGAAAATTTTCTAATGTATTCCTAATGTAACTCTATTTCCAGGTATTAATTTTTTTTATTGATTTCTCTAAAATTGGAAAATACAATTACTTCTGTCGGGGAAAAGTAAACGAATTGATTGAACCTGTGTAAAAAGTATCGTAGACATAACATGTCTTGTTTTGACGATTGCACGACCCCAGATCAAACTGGACTGTGAGAATTTCCTGTTTTAAGCTATCTGAGCTTTTGGTACAGACAGGCAAGCAATAAAAGAGAGTAAGTTCTCCCCTCTTCAGCAGTGAAGAGCCAGAGACTTAGTCAAAATGAATGACTGGTATTGTTTTCATTTCAAGCTGGTAAGAATTATATACTGATGGAAAATTGAACTCCCGTAGCTACTTTTACCACCCCGGTTTTCTGCCTTTTCAATAAAACCGAGATGGAAAACGAAATTAGCAGATTTCGAGCCCGTGATTTGAAGAAGACGGTCGATCTGGCATCTGTCTGCTGCAAGAGCTGACTGAGAAAGCTACCGCTGTGAGAACATTGTTATTGTCATATATTATTGAAATACCAGCCAACTATTGTGTATATAATCAATATATATATATATATATATATATATATATATATATATATATATATATATATACACTCGTGGTGTTGCAGTGTTGTACTTATTATATTCCGTTCACCAACTACGGAGGGCCGCAAATGGCGTTACATCTGGTTTTAACTCTATACCAATCTCTCGCATGTCTGGACTAAACGAACCAAGTGATAACAGGCAATCATACTTTGGCCGGACTGAGATCAAACAAACACAACGGGGGCGGATTAGGCAAAGTTCAGGAAGGTTTGGCTCGAGTACGCCAGGGGTTCGCGTTATACTAATAATAAAATCATTTCCCATCCATTCCTAATAGTAATATCATTTCTAAAGCATCCCTAATAGTAAAATAATTTCCAAATAGTAAGAACATTGCCAATGCGATTCTAATAATAGAATCATTTCCAATGCATTCTTAATAGCAAAATCAATCTCAATGCATTCCTAATAGTAATATTATTTCCAATGCATTCCTAATATCAAGAACATTGCCAATGCTTTTGTAAAATCATTTCGAATGCATTATTAATAGTAAAATCATTTCCAATACATTCCTTATAGAAATATCATTTCGAATACATTTCTGATAGAAATATCATTTCCAATGCTTTCCTCATAGTAATAAGATTCCCAATACATTCCTAATAGTAATATCATTTCAAATGCATTCCTAACAGTAATTTATTTCCAATAAAGTCATAAAATATGAGTACAATAGCGGAAGTTTCACCAGAACAATTACCATGAAAGTATTAATATAGATGGCACAGGAAAGCTGCGCTATTTTAGTGAGAAACTGAAGCCAAGATACGAGTATATATATACTCGTATCTTGGCTTATATATATATATATATATATATATATATATATATATATATATATATATATATATATTATTATTAAACTTTAATCCGAAACGAAAAAGTAGGAAGGTAAATTCCAAGAACCTGATCCTAATTAATATTTAAAATTTTAACATTAAAGAATGATACAGGAGGAGAGCTCAATGTAATTAAAATTACGGAGCCAATATAAATTAAAATAAATTTTCAAAATTCAAAAATGTTGAATGAACATTTCAATATGAAATCCCTAAGAGAGATTTCACGCATCCTCAGCAACAGACAGTCTATATCAAAATGTTTTGTTTAACCCAATTCTCAATTTAACGACTTCCCACTCCTTAACCCTTTTCGTCTATTAAGCTAGACATGCTAAATTTCCCATCTCTTCATTTACAACTCTATCAAAAAGTAATGACCAAAAATAAACTGATTTTCAAAAAAATCTTTTTTGTGACGTATATTTCTCAAATCTTAACCGCTATTTATTTTTTTATTTTTTTTATTTCTTTACCTTTTTTAATTTAATTTATTTTTTATTTCTCTTTTTTAATCTTATTTTTCTCATTTTGATAATTTATTTTAATATATATATATATATATATATATATATATATATATATATATATATATATATATATGCTCTCTCACACTTCAATCCTGGGTAAAAATACAATCGGATGTCTAACCGTACTGATGAGCAATGAAACAGATCTGTCTGCGGATGACTATATATATATATATATATATATGTGTGTGTGTGTGTGTGTGTGTGTGTGTGTGTGTGTGTGTAAGGAAAATATTTATCTTCCGACAGGATCCGTACCTACAACTCGTATATACCTGCCGGAAGTTGCATATTTTCCTAACATGATTTCTCGAATATTCAGGCCGCTGGTTATATATATATATATATAAATGTATTGTTTAATTATAGAAAACAAAGTATACACTCAAATACGAGTATCAATTAAAAATAATAATCAAAAAATATATTTAAATAAGTATGTCGATAATATACCATTTCGTAACTTTCCGTAAAATTTCGTAGTTTCGTCTTTATTTATGCTAGTATACGAACCGAAGTAAATAGAGATGTTGTCAGAAATCAGGAACCTATGTATCCACGGCTTAATTCGATAAATATATATTTAAATATATGCAAAAAACATATACATTTATATGCACATAAATATATACTTAAACACGTTTCGTTAAAAACTACCGACAAGACAAAAATTTATAAAATCTTCTTTGTCGGTCGTTTTTAGCGAAACATGTTTAAATGAATGACTGCTGCTCAAATATACATTAAATATATACTTCTAAGGAATTAGGGGATTTAGATTATTTCTTCTTTCTGTGCGTTGTGATGCAGTGGATATCGGCTCGGAACGAGAAATTGGGTAGCATAGTTCGAATTCCAGTTGAATTCCTTGCATTCACTTACGAGCAAATACCATTGGAAAAGGTATTAATCCGTCTCTTCCTTCCAGTTATGGGTTAAATAACAGGACAGGTTGGGTTCTATAGCCTTGGCTGGCAACCAGTCTACTTCAGAAAGCAATGACAACCTACTGTGGGATAATCTTCTGCCCAGTCAGTCATATCTCTTTCGAGACATGATCGCCCAAGTGTGTTTAGCGTATGGCACTTAACTGACTGACTTCTTACTGTTGCTATTATATTTCGTGGTTGCACGTGTTTGAATAGACATCCTTGCTTAGTTTTGTTTTAATACTGTTATATCGGCCGGTGTAATCTTGATAATATCAGATACGCAGACAATATTGTGTTGATGGCCGACTCGGAACTGTAAGAAAGCAGGAAGTATGGCCAACAACAAGGGGAAAAGCTATTTACAGGTTGAATATATAAACATCAAACAGGTGCGAACATTTCAATAACTTGGAAACGTTTTGATAATAATTGGATAAAAATGTGGTACTGAGATCCAAAGACGAAAGATGCACTCCAGGAACCGAGGAAAAATTTTGCAAAAAGATTCTGTGAAACGGGCAACAAAAAAATTAATTGGCAATAAAAAAAAAATGTGATGTTCATACACTTAGTTGCCAGTGAACGTTGGACTGGAAAGGATTGATTACGATGTGATATCCGTATGTGCGTTGTGGTGCAGTGGATATCAACTCGGAACGAGAAATCGGGAAGCCGAGTTCGAATTTTAGCTGAACTCCTTTGCATTCAGGAAAGCGAACCACTTACTTGACGAAATTGTGTGAATGGGTGGCGGAATGGAGAACGGAAACCCTTAGCCAAGGGAGAAAACCTGCCAAGGACCACGTGAGATAGGAATTCAGTCACTCAGTAAAGTAATGCACTCGAAAGAGACATGACACACTGGGCAGAAGATTATCCCGCAGTAATTGCCATTAGTTTCTGCGGTAGACTGATTGCCAGCCAAGACAACCTATAGAACCTAATCCGTCCTATTATTTAATCCATAACTGGAAGGAAGAGAGGTATTACTACCTTTCCCAAGAGTATTTGTGCGTAAATGAATGCAAGGTATTCGACTGGAATTCGAACTCGGCTCCCCGATTTGACGTTCTGAGTCGATATCCACTGCACCACAACGCACATCCCGAGATAGGAATTAGCATATTATAAAAAAGGCACACAAACGAATAAATACAATCTGGTCGTCGGATCTAATAATGTAATTTTAATTTATTGCACCTGTTATATCCAAGCATTCCAACTCACTTTCTTTACACACAATTATGTCTTTCTTCCCGACTCAAAGAAGCTGAACCCAACGCATGTCACGTTCGACGAAACGCGTCACCTGTTAGCTTTTTCACGTTGTCTCGTCATCATAGCAAGTCTGACCTATCCGATGAGGTTAAATTAGCCTCCGATCTAAAAAAAAAAAGTAAATGACCTTTATTCTGTTGTCAACTGGGGCAGAGAATGGCTTGTTAATTTTAACACCTCTAAAACAAAATTGCTCTCAGTTAATCATCTGAAATAACCCTTTCTGCTTTCGATTGCATGGCTGATGCTAACCTCCAGAAGAGTGACTTGTTGGCCTTTCTCTGAGTCACGGCTTTCGCTAGCATGACCTTGAAATATTGTAGTGAATCAATTCCTGTGTTCGCTGTTCTTCCCTTCTATCAGGTCGGTCTTCTGTGGCGTGGTAGACCATTTTTCTCAACCGAATCTTTCTTATATATATATATTTTTTTTTTAATCATTTCACCCCGAGCAAGGCGGAAACGCCACTGATGTGCAGGGGATTACATAAATATAAAAAGATTAATTAGAAAAGAGTGAGGAGTACAAACTAGTTAGAAAGGAACAACAGAAAGCTGAGAAAGCAGGTGCGTTGACAGATACATAGGTGGAGAGAAAGGGAAGGTTATACAGGGGAGAGGAGAGAGCTAGAGTCCAGTGGTTAGTAGATGAGTATTGACTTTGTATTTAAATTTCTGGAGGTTGTAGCCGTCAGGAAAGCAAGAATACGGGAGCGAGTTCCACAGGCGGGAAGTGCGAGAGAGGAAGCTGCAGGAGTAGAATTGTCGTCTGCATTTGGCTAACCTGACTGTGAATGGGTGGGACCCAGTTGCCAGTCTGGTTGCACGAGTAAACACCTGTTGAGGAGGCATCAGTGACTTAAGCTCGTCCGAGCAGAAGCCATAAAAGTATTTATAGAAGAGACAAAGAGACATTTCGACGATGGGGAAGTGGCTGCAGTCGAGCCGCCAGATCAGTACCTATCACATTACAGACTCTCCTTTGGAGCTTGTCAAGAACACTGAGGAGAACGGCAGGGGCACCTGACCATAAATGGCAGCAGTACTCCATGCACGGACGGATGGTTGACTTGTATATATGCAGGATGGATTCAGGTGGAAAAAACATCCTGGATCGACATAGTGACCCAATCATTTTAGCAGTAGATTTTGCTATGGATTCAATATAGTGGTTCCATTTGAGGTCTGAGGACAGGGTAAGTCCGAGGAGGCGTAGTGCATTACTCTCAGGGAGAATCACTTGGTCCATGCTTATGGGAGGCGGAAGAGGTTGCCTGTAATGGTTGACAGACAACAGCTTGGTCTTAGATGAACTGAAGTTGACAAGCCACTTCTTGCTCCAGTTCACCACAGAGTGTAGATCCCGCTCAAGGTTAGCAGCGAGATTATGTCTGTCCGCCACAGGTTTCTTACTGGTGCGGGAGTATATTGTAGTGTCATCTGCGTAGATGCCTACTTGGGACTTGATCTCATCTGGGAGGTCGTTGATGAAAATAAGGAAGAGCGTCGGGCCCAGGATAGAGCCCTGTGGGACACCAGCATTCGTGCTGTAGGACGAAGAGGCACGCCCATTCAGAACGACCTTCATTTTATATACATTGGTCTTGCATGTATCCATGCATAGAATATTGTTGCCACATATGAACTGGTGCTCCTGCTTTACGTTTAGAGGTTCTTGATTAAATACAAAGAAGACTTTGCAATGTTATTAGTCCTGACCCGGCATCTCGGCTTCACTCACTTTCCCACCACCGTAACGTAGCTTCCCTGTGTCTTATCTAGAAACACTTTTATGGTAATTGTTTTGATGAACTTTTCTCTGAATGTTGTTATTGTTATCCCCCACCCACAGACATATTGTACATATAGGAACTAGTTATGATTTCATAGAGACTTAGAGGTATTACGGTGTCTGTAGTAAGAACGGTAATTGATGTGCGTTATGGTGCAGTGAATATCGGCCTGGAATGAGATATCGGGGAGTCGAGTTCGAATTCCAGTTGAATTTCTTGCATTCACTTACGCACAAATACCCTTGGAAAGGGTATTAATCCCTCTCTTCCCTACAGTTATGAGTTAAATAATAGGAAAGATTGGGTTATACAGCCTAGGCTGGCAGCCAGTCTACCGCAGAAAATATTGGCAACCTACTGCAGGATAATCTTCTGCCCAGTCAGTCTTTTGAGATATGACCGCCCAAAGCGTGTTTCACGTATGGCACTTAACTGACTGACTGACTCTTTAAATTCCCTTCGTTTGGCCTTGTGCCACAGTTTTTGTATTTTTCAAAACAATATTAATTTCCTCTTTGGTAACTAGACTTTATGAATTTAAATGTAGTACTAGATTGGCAGCAAGGCCTCATCATTTTACAATGGAAATGGCTCGATGTAACAGCAAGTTCTATACTAACAGTTTCTTTTCTCGTACCCCACGCATGTGGAACTCTCAGTTCTTTTTTCTTTTCAGTTACGTTTAATCTTCAAAAAATTTAAATACAATGACAGTCGTTTTATTGTCCTCTTTCTTTGATAATATTTTTCTTATATTCTTTCAGTCAGAACACCCACCACTGAGTGTTAGTGGCTTTGTTGTCTTGCTTGAGGTGAAATGATTAAAAAAATGATCTGATATAAAACGCGGAGTACATTGCTGACAACATGATGTCACATCAAGTTAACGAATATGTAATAAAAGAAAAAAACGCATGAAATATATATTTATAGAAATTATGGAAATCCAAGCAAGTCCACTCCCTATAAATCAACAAAGGAAGGGCTTCTATTACATTTAATTGTCGTCTGCTTGTGATACCAAGGGGAGGTAATTGGAGACAGGGTTCGACGAAAGTGTGGAAAAATTACATACTAATTAAAATTCTCATGACACTACATATGATATGTCAACCCAAATTCGATAAACTGAGACGATAAGTCCAAGTTGGTCGAAGATTCTCCCTCCCAGGCTGACCAAGAGGACTCTTTCGAATAGCTTGCAGTATCCCAGAATGCATTTCTTTATTTCTTTGTCCAGTATTAAGCCGACTCCCTTTCCGTTATTTTTACCTCCTACGTATTTTATCCTGTGGTTGTCGCTGCAGAAGTTTCCATTGTTAGGCCATCTAGTTTCGCATATTCCCAGAATATTGAGGTTCAATCTGCTCATCTGCTGCTTGACATTCACGAGTTAACTACAATTGTTGAGCGTCCTGACGTTCCATAACCTTAGAGTAATTATTTGTTTGTTGCACACAGTCGCAGGGTAACGGTCCAGAGATACCTGTTGCTCATGTTGTTCCTTTCCGGATGAGAGACAAACTCCGAAGAATTGTGTCCCCTTTACGCTATTGGTGCTAACAGTCGCAGGATGATCGTCGTGTGACACCAGTTGCCCATATCGCTCCTTTCCGGGCGAGGAGTTACTTCCTTTTGAAGTGACCTCCTCCACGCCGTTGGGTTTCATATATTAATTTTTCAAGGCCATGATTAATTATCGGGAATGATAGCGGAGTGATATCCCGTTGCATACTCGAAGGTGATTTATCAAGACATCCTGTCTAGTTAGTTGGCAGTTGACTCCTTCAGAGTTCTTCCGCTTTTTTTGTAGGTTTTATTTTTGTCCACATCGGGATGATAACATCCCGCGTCACTCACAAGAGTGCAGATGGCTTAACCGGTTTAGTCGACTTCGTTCTGACAATATTTTTTATATACATACCTGTGTCGTTCATTGGGGTTAGACTTCACTAGTTATATTGTATGTATTTACGGAGACGTATTAGTAGGGCAGTGAGTGACAGGAAAAAATGTGTATTATTAAGTTACAACTTAGTATAAGTTTAAATAGGCATTTTCATGTATGGAATCCAGCTTCAAATTTGAAAGATTCTACTGAGTCAAGTGAAATTTAATTAAATTTAATTAATTAATTAAATTTTTTTATTAAAATCTGAGTAAATCAACACTCTCACTATAACCGAACATTTAAAAAAAATACCTTAAAACCCTACCCACAGAGGTTGATATGCCGTTAAAAAAATTCAAACTGAAAAATTCAAAAAATAAAAAAAATACATAAAAAGATGCATGCAGGAGATTCAAAATTGCAATGGTTCAATGCAAAACTTATCCAAATGCCGACTGTAGAAGCGATCATCTCCCAGTCATCTGGAAACTAAGGGTGAAACTCCGGAGACTGAAGAAGCCTAGTGCAGCACCCAGATGGCAATACAACACACTCGTGAATGACCTCAACCTGCAGAAAAACTGCACTGACAGTGTGAAAAACAAATACGAAAAACAAACAGAAAACGAACACAAAATGGAACACACTCAAAGAAGCGCTTGTGACATCGACAAACAACATTAATCCAAAAGAAATCGGAAGATAAAACGAGTAGATAACTGAAGAGATTGACATGATGCAAAGGAGACAGAAAACTGTGCGAAGACATGGAACGGAATGCAGGAAACTACACAAGGAAATAAGGAGCAAATACAGACAGTCTAAAAAGAAATGGCTCAACAACAAATGAGCAGAAGTAGATAGATTGAGCAGAACTAATAAAGGAGACATGCATAAAGGAATAAGGAAACCGATAAGACAAAAAACATGCTCCTGAGCAGGATGTATAAAATCCAAGGATGGAACGCTCATATTAGAGAAAGAGGAAATACTCCAGCGATGGGAAGAATATATAAAAGATCTTTTCCGCTACAAGAGAGAGAGCAACCGACAATACACCAAGATGATGACCGACCGGAAATATTAAAGTCCGAAGTAGAATCTGCAATGACCAAAACTGAATAGAAACCAAGCAGCTAGACCAGACGGCATTGTAATAGAGATGCTGACAGCCTTAGATGATTTCGGCGTAGATAAAATTACAAAAATAATAAATAACAGTGGTGTAAAACTGGACAACCTAAACAGGTCAATTTTTATAGCACTGCCTGAGAAGCCAAGTGCTACGGATGCGAACTCCACCAAACCATCGGTTTGATTTGTCGCATAACAAAACTCATCATCCGAATTCTTTGGAATACAGCGCGAAGCAGAATTAGGTTATAGATAAGACAAGAACAGTGCGGGTTCTTCAAAGACACTGACGAACGCGATATTTATAATTAGGATGCAATCAAAAGGGTAATACAAATGAAAAAGGACGTGTACTATGTTTTATAGATTATACGAAGGGTTCAACAAAGTACGCCACATAAGAAATGCTCAGCAGCCTCGACATATTTGAGAAAAACATTAGAGTAATCAAGAATCTCTACTAGCAGCAAACCGCCTAGAAGTTATGCCAGGATTCGTCATCAGAGACCACAATCTGAACAACATAAGGTACGCAGATGATACAGTACTGACAGCAGACACAGAAAGAAAACTAAAAGACCTACAGAAGTTAGATGAAGAAAGTGAAAAGAAACTACAAGAAAAAACGAATGCATTGTACATCAGCAAAAAGAGTAACCCAAAATGCCAAATACATGTGGGGATACTAAGCAGCTACAAAAATTTATATACTTGGGAAGTCTTCCAACAGAAGCCGGAAAGTGCGACGCAGAGATTCAAAGGCGTATTGGTATGGCGAAAGACGCATTCCAAAAGCTGGGTAAAGTATTAAGAGACAGGAAAATTTTACTAGAAACAAAGAAGAGAGTACTGGATGCTATGTGATGTCAGTTCTTCAATATGACAGCGAATGCTGGATAATCTCATTGAAGATTAAGAAAAAAACTTGAAGCAACTGAAATGAGGTTCTATAGACGGATGCTGCGCATATCACTGATCGAGCACGTGAGAAATGATCAGGTTTTGGAAAGGATAGGAACGAAAAGGAAATGAAAACAGGAAAAATCAGGAAAATGAATGCAGCAATACATCAGGAAAATCAGCTAAAGTTCCTTGGAAAAGTAATAAGGAAGGCTTGGAGAATCTGATACTCACAAGTCAGATAGAGGAAAAGAGAGACAGGGGAAAGCATCGTGTAACATATTTGACTGGCCTGGGCAAGTGTATGGTTGAGCGGGGTTTTGTGTGGGCTAACAGGTGAAAGCATGCTAAGAGCCACCAGGAATAGGGAGACGTAGAAGGCCATGATCGCTTGCGTCATTAAAGGACATGGCAAGAAGAAGAAGAAATTCCTAACATGATGTCAATCAAGTTAACGAATATGCAATAAAAAACAAACGCATAAAATATTTATATGTGGAAATAATGGAAATCCAAGCAAGTCCACTCCCTATAAATCAACAAAGGAAGGGCTTCTATTACATTTAATTGTCGTCTGCTTGTGATACCAAGGGGAGGTAATTGGAGACAGGGTTCGGCGAAAGTGTGGAAAAATTACATACTAATTAAAATTCTCATGACACAACATGTGATATGTCATCCGAAACTCGATAAGTTGAGGCGATAAATATTCTAAACACTCACAATATTGGTCGAAGTAAACGAAATATTAAAATTTAAAGGAAAATTTTAAAATAACATTATCCAGGATATCGCCAAAATATCGTATTAGATCATTCATGATAATGTTGGGGATTGAAGGGGAGGCAACTGGATTATTTTGCAACTCCCGTTTTATTGAATTTTTTTTTTAATCGTATCACCCCGAGCAAGGCGGTAACGCCACTGATGTGCAGGGGGCTACGTAAGAGTGAAAAGATTGGAAAAGAGAAAGCCGGAAACCACATCCTAAACAGGAAACAAGGGATGAGCCTCTTCACCCGTTCAATAAACGTGGGTGGAGTGTGAACCGGGCGATAGTTTAGTCTATCTTCTCCAATTGAAAAAAAAAAGGAAAAGAATGCAAATGAGTAAAAGATTGGAAAAGAGAAAGCCGGAAACCACATCCTAAACAGGAAACAAGGGATGAGCCTCTTCACCCGTTCAATAAACGTGGGTGGGGTGTGAACCGGGCGATAGTTTAGTCTATCTTCTCCAATTGAAAAAAAAAAGGAAAAGAATGCAAATGAGTAAAAGATTGGAAAAGAGAAAGCCGGAAACCACATCCTAAACAGGAAACAAGGGATGAGCCTCTTCACCCGTTCAATAAACGTGGGTGGAGTGTGAACCGAGCGATAGTTTAGTCTATCTACTCCAATTGAAAAAAAAAAAGGAAAAGAATGCAAATGAGTAAAAAATTGGAAAAGAGAAAGCCGGAAACCACATCCTAAACAGGAAACAAGGGATGAGCCTCTTCACCCGTTCAATAAACGTGGGTGGGGTGTGAACCGGGCGATAGTTTAGTCTATCTACTCCAATTGAAAAAAAAAAGGAAAAGAATGCAAATGAGTAAAAGATTGGAAAAGAGAAAGCCGGAAACCACATCCTAAACAGGAAACAAGGGATGAGCCTCTTCACCCGTTCAATAAACGTGGGTGGAGTGTGAACCGGGCGATAGTTTAGTCTATGTTCTCCAATTGAAAAAAAAAAAAGGAAAAGAATGCAAATGAGTAAAAGATTGGAAAAGAGAAAGCCGGAAACCACATCCTAAACAGGAAACAAGGGATGAGCCTCTTCGCACGTTCAATAAACGTGGGTGGGGTGTGAACCGAGCGATAGTTTAGTCTATGTTCTCCAATTGAAAAAAAAACAAGGAAAAGAATGCAAATGAGTAAAAGATTGGAAAAGAGAAAGCCGGAAACCACATCCTAAACAGGAAACAAGGGATGAGCCTCTTCAGCCGTTCAATAAACGTGGGTGGAGTGTGAACCGGGCGATAGTTTAGTCTATCTTCTCCAATTGAAAAAAAAAAAGGAAAAGAATGCAAATGAGTAAAAGATTGGAAAAGAGAAAGCCGGAAACCACATCCTAAACAGGAAACAAGGGATGAGCCTCTTCACCCGTTCAATAAACGTGGGTGGGGTGTGAACCGAGCGATAGTTTAGTCTATCTTCTCCAATTGAAAAAAAAAAAAGGAAAAGAATGCAAATGAGTAAAAGATTGGAAAAGAGAAAGCCGGAAACCACATCCTAAACAGGAAACAAGGGATGAGCCTCTTCGCCCGTTCAATAAACGTGGGTGGAGTGTGAACCGAGCGATAGTTTAGTCTATGTTCTCCAATTGAAAAAAAAAAAAGGAAAAAGAATGCAAATGAGTAAAAGATTGGAAAAGAGAAAGCCGGAAACCACATCCTAAACAGGAAACAAGGGATGAGCCTCTTCGCCCGTTCAATAAACGTGGGTGGGGTGTGAACCGAGCGATAGTTTAGTCTATGTTCTCCAATTGAAAAAAAAACAAGGAAAAGAATGCAAATGAGTAAAAGATTGGAAAAGAGAAAGCCGGAAACCACATCCTAAACAGGAAACAAGGGATGAGCCTCTTCACCCGTTCAATAAACGTGGGTGGATTTACAAGGCACCAGCAACAGGGTGGGGTATAGTGGTTTACAGGTATTTAGCACGAGTTATGTTCCTTGGACCCAGGTGCTGTAAATTTGCATAATGGAAAGTGACATGAACTGGAAATCGCAGAATCGCCTTCCAAATGTAGTCGTGTTTCTTATATTTATTTACGCGTAAGTTCCCTTGGAAAATGCATGGATCCGCATCTGCTACCCACAGCTATGGGTTAATTAGTAGTTTTTGTACTAGTAAAACATGATTATCTTAAAAAAACATTCTTTAATCTAAGAATATTTTCCGGCTTTAAATAACATGGAAAATGTTGATAAGCGTTAAAAAGAAATAAATTAATATAGGCTCGCCAGTAGAGTATCAACACATGGCTTAACCACTAAAACTTTTACCACTGAGGTTTCAGCGAAAAGTTAACGTTGCCAACTGATTTGGGATTTTGAGTTGTACTACTTCTAGACTAAATGCCAACCAAGGCTAGATAGCCCAATATACTTAACCCTGAAAGGAAGAAGTGACAGGTTCATGATTTTTCAAGTATATTTGTGAGAACCCGAAAATAATTATCTCCGGTGGAATATGAACAGAACACGCCAACTTCCAGTTTTTTTTTTTTTGTTTTTTGTTGTTTATTTGCTTTTTGTTTATTTTGTTTGTTTGTTTTTTGTTTTTTTGTTTTTTTGGTTTTTTGGTTTTTTTTGTTTTTGGTTTTCGCTAATAACCGAGACGATACCGAGCAATTATTAAAACTTTTGAATTGCTTACCTCTGGAGATGGGTGCTGGCAAACGAGACCACAGAAAACTAAGCAGTCGGTAAGTTGCAGTAATAGTAATATTAAATGTTTCCTTATAAGGAAACATTCATTAACACAAAAAAGATAGCAGAGGTAATGGTAATATTAAACGCTTCCTTATAAGGCGGTAATGGTAATATCAGGCGGTAATGGTAATATCAACAGTTTCCTTATGAGGAAGCATTCATTAACACAAACAAAATAGTAGCGGTAAAGGTGATATAAACAATTTCCTTTACAGGAAACGTTTATTAACACAAAAAAATAGACTGCTGGAAAGATAGTAACGACAATGAGTTTAAGAAACGTTCGGCATTCGGTGACCGAACAGCCAGTGCTTCCTTCGGTTGAAATTTATTAAATCATTGTCTTGAAACAGTTTTTTTTTTCAGGAAAATAGGTTTTTCGACTCCACCAGCTGCTATCTCTCTTTCCATTATTGATGGAGGTTTCTTTCCTAACCTTTTGTTTGAAGTAGTGTGGAACACCAACATTATTTCATGATGTCATTATTTTCACTTAGAGTTGCTTATGCTATTTTAGTTGTTGTTTTGAAAGTTATGTGGTTTCTATTATTTGTTACAGATCTTTGTGATTCTGTAGCACCAGTCCACAAGAACACGTATATATAAAATATAAATTTATAGTTTTATTCATGGTCGATGGCCGTTGTGTGGATTGAAGAGTAGTCAAAGAGAATCACGCACATACGATGGAGTTGTCGGGAGTCGTTGACCAGCAGGAGTTGTCTTCTCTTCTCTCTTCTCTGCGTTCTCTCGGTATTCTGATTTCTGACAAAAAAAACACGAACTTATATAACTTGAAATTTCCACGTAATTTTGCTTTCTCGGGTTTTTGCTTAATTGTGTCAATTATGGCCAGGCTCATTTGTCAATCATCTTTGCCAGCTCCCTTTGATGTCAATCACACTTTTTGTCGGTCACTGTTTATGCTTACTGTCTTTGATGTCGATCATATTTTTGTCAGTCCGATTTCTGTCAGGTCGCAGAAATATATTACATTTAGATCTATAAATATCTTCGTGTCTATTAAAAAACTCTCATCTTTGTTCTCTTCTGAAACATTAAAATCCCTGAGACCGAAGGTTAACTGGAGATCCATCTTAACGGCGAGTTAATTTAATTGCTGATTAAAATTCTCATGACACTACATGTGATATGTCACCCAAACTTGATAAGTTGAGTCTAAACACTCACATTATTAGTCGAAGTAGACGAAATATTAAAATTTACAAAAAAATCAAATCATATCCAGAACATTGCCAAAATATCGTATTAGATCATGATAATTTTGGGTACTTGGGGGAGGCAACAGGATTATTTCGCAACTCCCAACTCACCTGCAAGTAGTATACGTCAGATTTGACTGGGTTACACGGCACTAGCAACAGTGGGTACAGTAGTTCCCGGCTATTATGCCGAGTTATGCTCCTTGTGACATAGGTGCTGTAAGCTTGGATGTGCGGTAGTTTAATGGATACCGACATGAATTGAAAATCGCAGAGCTGACTTCCAAATGCAGTCGTGTTTTTTTTTTATAAAATAAATATCTTCGTGCTTATTATAAAAAAAAAAACTATCGTCTTTGCCTTTTTATGAAACGCAAACAACCCTATTCGGGGAGTCCGATTCCAGATCCATAAATATTTTCATGTATATTAATAAAAATACTCTTCTGAAAAACCTAAAATCCTATGCGATATCCGGTTCTAGATCACTAAATATCTTTGTGAATATTAATAAAACCTGTTGTGGTCATGGGCATGATGGTAAACTGCATCCGGCAGCAAGGCCTCTCACTGGGAGGTTGTGAAGAGCATGAAACCACCTCTTAATTGCTGTTGTTCCTAGGTCCACCCTGAACCAGAGTGGTAGCACCTGTTAGGGTCGCAGATATAGGCAAATAGTTAACCACCAAACTGGAGTCAAATCACCATGAAAGTTTAAAAATAGACTTTTTATAGAAATAAATATATGTGCGTGGTGGTGCATTGGATATCGGCTCGGAACGAGAAATCGGATAGCCGAGTTCGAATTCCAGCTGAATTCATTGCATTCACTTACGCGCACATACCCTTGGGAAAGGTATTAAAATGTGACACTGACAATTTAATCTTTATTAACTCAGGTGGGCGTGTCATATCGTACGCATGGATGAACTTCAAATGAGTAATCGCCTCATGTATGGCGAGCTATAAGGCTATATGACTCACGGTACCTAACGTAACGTAAGTAGAAATTTATCTCTGTTTTAAAAACAAATTCCAACACAACCACAAGTCTATCGATAGCGCCGTTTCTTCTTTTGGGAGACAGAAGCATCAGCTGCTAGAAGACAAAGTGCAATGTCGTTAGCAACAAAGGACAGAACATAATGCAAATTATAAATCTAAGATAAAAAGATCAAAGCAAGAACAAAAATGTAAATATCTAGGTGGCGTTTAAATTCGAAGGCGCCTTTGGGATAGCCAAAGATGTATTCCCAAAGCTAAGCAGAGCATTAAGAATCAGGAAAAAACATCTTCATTAGAAACCAAGAAAATAGTCCTGAAATTGTGCCTGATATCAGTCATCCAATATCGTTGTGAATACTGGACAATCTCCTCACAGTTCAAGCAGAGACTTGAAGCAACAGAAACCAAAAAAGAATACTGAACTATTATGCAATATCAGTCCTCCTATATGGCAGTGAATGCTAGGCAATCTCCTCACAGATGAAGAAGACACTTGAAGCAATAGAAACAAAGAAAAGAGTATTAAACTGTTATGTAATATCAGTCCTCCTATATGGCAGTGAATGCTGGACAATCTCCTCACAGATGAATAAGAGACTTGAAGGAATATTAACAAAAAAGGAGTACTGAACTGTTATGTAAATACCCTTAGGAAAGGTATTAATCGAGCTCTTCCTTCCAGTTATGGGTTAAATAACAGGACAGATTGGGTTCTAGAGCCTTGGTCGGCAACCAGTCTACTGCAGAAAGTAATTGCAACCTACCGCGGGATAATCTTCTGCCCAGTCAAGCGTGTATCACGTATGGCACTTAACTGACTGATGTAAATCAAATTCTGACAAATGCTTACGGTCATATAACGTTGAATCACCAGTTCCCGTATTATCACCGAAGTTGAGCAATTTTGAACCTGATCACTATCTAGATATGTGACTGTTTGGGAATACCAGTTGCTATAATCCTAAATGGTGTAATGGATAACGGATCGGAATTGTTAAACAGATAGCAAACGGAAGAAAATCTTAATACATCGCCACCTTTCTTTCCTCTTCACCATTTAGTATGCACCGCGCTTGGCAATAGCCCTTAATTTAAGTCTATTAAGAGTACAATCGTATAACATTCGCTAGCTTTCCTTTTTAGGGTCAGAAGGAAGGTATGTACCGCATTTCTGCACTTCTTTAATATATTATCTTTTTTAGCAAACAAAATATGCATAATTCATCACGGCGAAATTCTCAATATTCTAATATTTCAATGTCTAAATCCAAAAGTCAAACCCTTAAGGTCTTAGTGAGCAGTCAACGGTATATGGTAAAGTTCCTCAACCGGGGGTGGGAGGTGGCTTCAGAGGGAATGTCAGAGTTTCAGAGGATCGTGGCAGTAGCAGAAAGGGCTATATGTGTATTTCTTCCATTTGTGTCGATATATCTTTGAGAATCAGGATTTTCAACTTTCTTGCAATAAACGAACAAAAGTAAATTTTAGTGGATACTCGTGTTTGAAATAGTGTACCCTTTTTTTTTATTATTATTTTAAACGGCGTGAAATACATCAGGTCGCCTGCGCACTTGTGAAAACTTAATAAATATATGTGACGCTCTCTGAGGCCGAGCGAACAAAAGCACGTCCGATTAAATGATGCCTTCCACTACAAAATGGACGCACGAATAAACTTTATCGGAGAGTCAGTCAGTCAGTTAAGTGCCATACGTGATACACGCTTGGGCGATCATGTCTTGAAAGAGACATGACTGACTGGGCAGAAAGTTATCCCGCAGTAGGTTGCCATTACTTTCTGCGGTAGACTGGCAGCCAACCAAGGCTATAGAACCCAATCTGTCCTGTTATTTCACCTGTAACTGGAACGAATAGGCGGATTAATACCTTTGCCAAGGGTATTTGCGCGTAAGTGAAAGCAATGAATACAGCTGTAATTCGAACTCGGAGATTATATTTATTATGTTTGCTCGAGAGCGCTTAGAATCAATCCCTGCACCTACTGCTAAGAATCAATCGCTGCACCTACTGCTTAGAATCAATAGCTGCACCTACTGCTTAGAATCAAAAGCTGCACCTATTGCTTAGAATCAATCGCTGTACCTACTGCTTAGAATCAATGGCTGTACCTACTGCTTAGAATCAATCGCTGTACCTACTGCTTAGAATCAATCGCTGCAACTACTGCTTAGAATCAATCGCTGTACCTACTGCTTAGAATCAATCGCTGCACCTACTGCTTAGAATTAATCGCTGTACCTGCTGCTTAGAATCAATAGCTACACCTATTGCTTAGAATCAATCGCTGTACCTACTGCTTAGAATCAATCGCTGCACCTACTGCTTAGAATCAATCGCTGCACCTACTGCATAGAATCAAAAGCTGCGCCTATTGCTTAGTATCAATCTCTGCACCTAATGCTAAGAATCAATCGCTGCATATGCTGTTTAGAATCAATCGCTGCACCTACTGCTTAGAATCGATCGCTGCACCTACTGCTTAGAATCAATAGCTGCACCTACTGCTTAGAATCAATAGCTGCACCTACTGCTTAGAATCAATCGCTGCACCTACTGCTTAGAATCAAAAGCTGTACCTACTGCTTAGAATCAATCGCTGTACCTACTGCTTAGATTCAATCGCTGCATCTACTGCTTGAAGAATCAAAAGCTGCACATACTGCTTAGAATCAAAAGCTGCGCCTATTGCTTAGAATCACTGCATCTACTGCTTAGAATCAATCGCTGTACCTACTGCTTAGAATCAATCTCTGCACGTGCTGCTTAGAATCGATCGCTGCACCTACTGCTTAGAATCAATAGCTGCACCTACTGCTTAGAATCAATAGCTGCACCTACTGCTTAGAATCAAAAGCTGCACCTACTGCTTAGAATCAATCGCTGTACCTACTGCTTAGAATCAAAAGCTGTACCTACTGCTTAGAATCAATCGCTGTACCTACTGCTTAGATTCAATCGCTGCATCTACTGCTTAGAATCAAAAGCTGCACCTACTGCTTAGAATCAAAAGCTGCGCCTATTGCATAGAATCACTGCATCTACTGCTTAGAATCAATCGCTGTACCTACTGCTTAGAATCAATCTCTGCACGTGCTGCTTAGAATCAATCGCTGCACCTACTGCTTTAATCGCTGCACCTACTGCTTAGAATCAATCGCTGTACCTACTGCTTAGAATCAATCGCTGTACCTACTGCTTAGAATCAATCGCTGTACCTACTGCTTGGAATCAATCACTGCACGTACTGCTTTAGAATCAAGCGCTGCACCTACTGCGTAGAATCAATCGCTGTACCTACTGCTTTAGAATCAAAAGCTGTACCTAATGCTTTAGAATCAATCGCTGTACCTACTGCTTTAGAATCAATCGCTGCACCTACTGCTTAGAATCAAAAGCTGTACCTAATTGCTTAGAATCAATCGCTGTACCTACTGCTTAGAATCAATCGCTGTACCTACTGCTTAGAATCAATCTCTGCACGTACTGCTTAGAATCAATCGTTGCACCTACTGCTTAGAATCAATCGCTGCACCTACTGCTTAGAATCAATCGCCACCTACTGCTTAGAATCAATCGCTGTACCTACTGCTGAATCAATGGCTGTACCTACTGCTTTAGAATCAATCTCTGCACGTACTGCTTAGAATCAATCGTTGTACCTACTGCTTAGAATCAATCGCTGTACCTACTGCTTAGAATCAATCGCTGCACCTACTGCTTCGAACTGCAAGCTTGTACCTACTGCTTAGAATCAATCGCTGCACCTACTGGTGTAGAATCAATCGCTGTACCTACTGCTTTAGAATCAACTGCTGTACCTACTGCTTAGAATCAATCGCTGTACCTACTCGCTTAGAATCAATCGCTGTACCTACTGCTTAGAATCAATCACTGCACGTACTGTTTAGAACCTGTTACGTACCTACTGGCAGAATCAATCGCTGTACCTACTGCTTAGAATCAAAAGCTGTACTTGCATGCTTAGAATCAATCGCTGTACCTACTTGCTTAGAATCAATCGCTGCACCTACTGCTTAGAATCAAAAGCTGTACCTACTAAGCTTAGAATCAATCGCTGTACCTACTGCTTTAGAATCAATCGCTGTACTCTACCAAGCTAGAATCAATCGCTGCACCTACTGCTTAGAATCAATCGCTGTACCTACTGCTTTAGAATCAATCGCTGTACCTACTGCTTAGAATCAATGGCTGTACCTACTGCTTAGAATCAATCTCTGCACGTACTGCTTAGAATCAATCGCTGTACCTACTGCTTAGAATCAATCGCTGTACCTACTGCTTTAGAATCAATCGCTGCACCTACTGCTTCGAATAAAAAGCTGTACCTACTGCTTAGAATCAATCGCTGCACCTACTGCGTGTAGAACCGACTGCTGTACCATTGCTTTTTTAGAATCAATCGCTGTACCTACTGCTTTAGAATCAATCTCTGCACGTACTGCTTGAATCAATCGCTGCACCTACTGCTTAGAATCAATCTCTGCACGCTCAAGCTAGAATCAATCGCTGTACCTACTGTTTAGAATCAATCGCTGCACCTACTGGTGTAGAATCAATCGCTGTATTTACTGCTTAGAATCAATCGCTGCACCTACTGCTTAGAATCAAAAGCTGTACCTACTGCTTAGAATCAATCGCTGTACCTACTGCTTAGAATCAATCGCTGTACCTACTGCTTAGAATCAATCTCTGCACGTACTGCTTAGAATCAATCGCTGCACCTACTGCGTAGAATTAATCTCTGTACCTACTGCTTAGAATCAAAAGCTGTACCTACTGCTTAGAATCAATCGCTGTACCTACTGCTTAGAATCAATCGCTGTACCTACTGCGTAGAATCAATCGCTGTACCTACTGTTTAGAATCAATAGCTGCACCTACTGCTTAGAATCAATCGCTGCACCTATTGCTTAGAATCAAAAGCTGTACCTACTGCTTAGAATCAAAAGCTGTACCTACTGCTTAGAATCAATCGCTGTACCTACTGCTTAGAATCAATCGCTGTACCTACTGCTTAGAATCAATCTCTGCACGTACTGCTTAGAATCAATCGCTGCACCTAGTGCGTAGAATCAATTGCTGTACCTACTGTTTAGAATCAATAGCTGTTCTACTGCTTAGAATCAATCGCTGCACTCACTGCTTAGAATCAAAAGCTGTACCCATTGCTTGAATCAATCGCTGTACCTACTGCTTAGAATCAATCGCTGTACCTACTGCTTAGAATCAATCTCTGTACGTACCGTTTAGAATCAATCGCTGCACCTACTGGTAGAATCAATCGCTGTACCTACTGCTTAGAATCAAAAAGCTGTACCTACTGCTTAGAATCAATCGCTGTACCTACTGCTTAGAATCAATCGCTGCACCTACTGCTTAGAATCAATCGCTGTACCTACTGCTTAGAATCAATCGCTGTACCTACTGGCTTAGAATCCATCTCGTACGCGTACTGCTTAGAATCAATCGCTGCACTTACTGCGTAGAATCAATCGCTGTACCTACTGCTTAGAATCAAAAGGTTGTACCTACTGCTTAGAATCAATCGCTCTACCTACTGCTTAAATCAATCGTCGCACTTACCGTTGAGAATTCAAAAGCTGTACCTACTGCTTAGAATCAATCGCTGTACCTACTGCTTAGAATCAATCGCTGTACCTACTGCTTAGAATCAATCTCTGCACGTCGTTTAGAATCAATCGCTGCACCTACTGCGTAGAATCAATCGCTGTACCCACTGCTTAGAATCAAAAGCTGTACCTGCTGCTTAGAATCAATCGCTGTACCTACCGTTTAGAATCAATCGCTGTACCTACTGTTTAGAATCAATCGCTGTACCTACTGCTTAGAATCAATCTCTGCACGTACTGCTTAGAATCAATCGCTGCACCTACTGCGTAGAATCAATCGCTGTACCTACTGTTTAGAATCAATAGCTGCACCTACTGCTTAGAATCAATCGCTGCACCTACTGCTTAGAATCAAAAGCTGTACCTACTGCCAGAATCAAAAGCTGTACCTACTGCTTAGAATCAATCGCTGTACCTACTGCTTAGAATCAACGTCAGTACCTACTGCTTAGAATCAATCTCTGCACGTACTGCTTAGAATCAATCGCTGCACCTAGTGTAGAATCAATTGCTGTACCTACTGTTTAGAATCAATAGCTGCAATTTACTGCTTAGAATCAATCGCTGCACCTACTGCTTAGAATCAAAAGCTGTTCTTACTGCTTAGAATCAATCACTGCATCTACTGCGTAGAAACAATCGCTGTACCTACTGCTTAGAATCAAAAGCTGCATGTGCTGCTTAATCAACCGCTGCACCTACTGCTTAGAATCAAAAGCTGCACCTACTGCTGAGAATCAATCCCTGTACCTACTGCTTAGAATCAATCGCTGCATCGATTAAGTTTAGAATTAATCGTTGCACCATTGCTTAGAATCAATCGCTGTACCTACCGTTTAGAATCAATCGCTGTACCTACTGCTTAGAATCAATCGTTGCACCTACTTGCTTAGAATCAATCGCTGTACCTACTGCTTAGAATCAATCGCTGTACCTACTGCTTAGAATCAATCGCTGTACCTACTGCTTAGAATTAATCGCTGCATCTACTGCGTAGAATCAATCGTTGCATCTACTGTTTAGAATCAATAGTCGCACCTACTGCTTAGAATCAACCGTTGCACTCATCAATAGAATCAAAAGCTGTACCTACTGCTTAGAATCAAAAGCTGTACCTCTACTGCTTAGAATCAATCGCTGTACCTACTGCTTAGAATCAACCGTTGTACCATTTGCTTAGAATTAATCGCTGCATCTACTGCTTAGAATCAATCGCTGCACCTAGTGCGTAGAATCAATTGCTGTACCTACTGTTTAGAATCAATAGCTGCACCTACTGCTTAGAATCAATCGCTGCACCTACTGCTTAGAATCAAAAGCTGTACCTACTGCTTAGAATCAATCACTGCACCTACTGCTTAGATCAAAAGCTGTTGCCTACTGTAGAATCAATCGCTGTACCTACTGCTTAAGATCAATCGCTGTGCCTACTGGCAGAATCAATCTCTGCACGTGCTGTGGGATCAATCGCTGCACCTACTGCGTGGAATCAATCGCTGTTGCCGCAACAGAATCCAAAAAGCTGTTGCCTGCCAACAGAATCAATCGCTGTTGCCTACTGTGGGATCAATCCTTACGTCTGCTGGTAAGAAACAATCGTGACACCTACTGCTTAGAATCCAAAAGCTGCACGTTATGGCGGAATCAATCGCTGCACCTACTGTGGAATCAAAAGCTGCACCACCTATACGCTTTTGAGGAATCAGTCGTACCACTGCTGGTGCTTGGAATCAATCAGCTGTACCTATGGCAAGTTAATCGGCTTTGTGCCTACTGGCAGAATCAGTCGCTGTTGCCTGCTGGCAGAATCAATCGCTGTTGCCACCAACCCAGAATCAGTCGCTGTTGCCCTGCTGGCAGAATCAATCGCTGTTGCCTGCTGGCGGAATCAATCGCTATACCTACTGTGTAGAATCAATCGCTGTACCTACCTTGGAATTAATCGCTGCATCTACTGCTTAGAATCAATGGCTCCACCTACTGATTAAAATCAGTAAAGCTGCACCACTGCTTAGAATCAATCATGCACCTACTGCTTAGAATCAATCGCTGTTACCTGCTGGCAAGAATCAATCATGACATATAACCCAGAAGATCAATCATATACCTACTGCTTAGAATCAATCGCTGTTGCCTACTGTAGAATTAATCGCTGCATCTACTGGCATAGAATCAATAGCTCCGCCTACTGAGTTAGATCAATCGCTGCACCTACTGGCAAAGTCAATCTCTTTCCTACTGCTTAGAATCTGATCACTGCATCTGCGTGAAAACAATCTGTGTACCTACTGCTTAAGAATCCAAAAGCTGCCGTGCTGGCTTAGAATCAATCACTTGCACCTATAGCCAGAATCAAAAGCTGCACCCTGCTGGCACTGAGAATCAATCCTGTACCTACTGTTGGAATCAATCATGCCTACTGTGGAGATTAATCATGCTTGCCTACTGGCCAAGAATCGATACGCTGGCATCTACTGTAGAATCAATCGCTGTACCTACTGCTTAGAATCAATCGCTGTACCTACTGCTTCGAATCAATCGCTATACCTACTGTACAGAATCAATCGCTGTACCTACTGCTTAGAATTAATCGCTGCATCAACTTAGAATCAATAGCTCCACCTACTGATTAGAATCAATCGCTGCACCTACTGCTTAGAATCAATCGCTGTACCTACGAAAAGCGCATAGAATCAATCGCTGTACCTACCAGCAGAATCAATCGCTATACCTACTGCTTAGAATCAATCGCTGTACCTACTGCGCTTGAGATTAATCGCCGCATCTACTGGCGGAATCCAGTAACCACACACTACCTGAAGTTAAGAATCAATCAAGCTGCCTGCTGGCCCAGAATCAGTCTCTGCGCCTGCTGGCTTGCGATCCCTGATCGCCGTCTGGGCAGAAACAATCAGCTGTGCCTACTGTGGATCAAAAGCTGGGTGTGGCCCCACAGAGATCAGTCGCTGCACTACTGCTTCCCAGAATCAAAAGCTGCCTACTGCTGAGAATCAATCCCTGTGCCTACTGTAGAGAATCAATCGCTGTGCCTACTGTAGAATTAATCGTATTTGCCCTACTGTAGAATCAATCGCTGTACCTACTGCTTAGAATCAATCGCTGTACCTACTGCTTAGAATCAATCGCTGTACCTACTGCTTAGAATCAATCGCTATACCTACTGCTTAAGAATCAATCGCTGTACCTACTGTTTAGAATCAATAGCTGCACGTACTGTAGAATCAATCGCTGCACCTACTGCTTAGAATCAAAAGCTGTACCTACTGCTTAGAATCAATCGCTGTACCTACTGCTTAGAATCAATCGCTGTACCTACTGCTTAGAATCAATCTCTGCACGTACTGCTTAGAATCAATCGCTGCACCTACTGCGTAGAATCAATCGCTGTACCTACTGCTTAGAATCAAAAGCTGTACCTACTGCTTAGAATCAATCGCTACAGCACCTACTGCTTAGAATCAATCGCTGCACCTACTGCTTAGAATCAATCGCTGTACCTACTGCTTAGAATCAATCGCTGTACCTACTGCTTAGAATCAATCTCTGCACGTACTGCTTAGAATCAATCGCTGCACCTACTGCGTAGAATCAATCGCTGTACCTACTGCTTAGAATCAAAAAGCTGTACCTACTGCTTAGAATCAATCGCTCTACCTACTGTAGAATCAATCGCTGCACCTACTGCTTAGAATCAAAAGCTGTACCTACTGCTTAGAATCAATCGCTGTACCTACTGCTTAGAATCAATCGCTGTACCTACTGCTTAGAATCCAATCTGCACGTACTGCTTAGAATCAATCGCTGCACCTACTGCGTAGAATCAATCAACTGTACCTACTGTAGAATCAAAAGCTGTACCTGCTGCTTAGAATCAATCGCTGTACCTACTGCTTAGAATCAATCGCTGTACCTACTGCTTAGAATCAATCGCTGTACCTACTGCTTAGAATCAATCTCTGCACGTACTGCTTAGAATCAATCGCTGCACCTACTGCGTAGAATCAATCGCTGTACCTACTGTTTAGAATCAATAGCTGCACCTACTGCTTAGAATCAATCGCTGCACCTACTGCTTAGAATCAAAAGCTGTACCTACTGCTTAGAATCAAAAGCTGTACCTACTGCTTAGAATCAATCGCTGTACCTACTGCTTAGAATCAATCGCTGTACCTACTGCTTAGAATCAATCTCTGCACGTACTGCTTAGAATCAATCGCTGCACCTAGTGCGTAGAATCAATTGCTGTACCTACTGTTTAGAATCAATAGCTGCACCTACTGCTTAGAATCAATCGCTGCACCTACTGCTTAGAATCAAAAGCTGTACCTACTGCTTAGAATCAATCACTGCATCTACTGCGTAGAAACAATCGCTGTACCTACTGCTTAGAATCAAAAGCTGCACGTGCTGCTTAGAATCAATCGCTGCACCTACTGCTTAGAATCAAAAGCTGCACCTACTGCTGAGAATCAATCCCTGTACCTACTGCTTAGAATCAATCGCTGTACCTACTGCTTAGAATTAATCGCTGTACCTACTGCTTAGAATCAATCGCTGTACCTACTGCTTAGAATCAATCGCTGTACCTACTGCTTAGAATCAATCGCTGTACCTACTGCTTAGAATCAATCGCTGTACCTACTGCTTAGAATCAATCGCTGTACCTACTGCTTAGAATCAATCGCTGTACCTACTGCTTAGAATTAATCGCTGCATCTACTGCGTAGAATCAATCGCTGTACCTACTGTTTAGAATCAATAGCTGCACCTACTGCTTAGAATCAATCGCTGCACCTACTGCTTAGAATCAAAAGCTGTACCTACTGCTTAGAATCAAAAGCTGTACCTACTGCTTAGAATCAATCGCTGTACCTACTGCTTAGAATCAATCGCTGTACCTACTGCTTAGAATCAATCTCTGCACGTACTGCTTAGAATCAATCGCTGCACCTAGTGCGTAGAATCAATTGCTGTACCTACTGTTTAGAATCAATAGCTGCACCTACTGCTTAGAATCAATCGCTGCACCTACTGCTTAGAATCAAAAGCTGTACCTACTGCTTAGAATCAATCACTGCACCTACTGCTTAGAATCAAAAGCTGTACCTACTGCTTAGAATCAATCGCTGTACCTACTGCTTAGAATCAATCGCTGTACCTACTGCTTAGAATCAATCTCTGCACGTACTGCTTAGAATCAATCGCTGCACCTACTGCGTAGAATCAATCGCTGTACCTACTGCTTAGAATCAAAAGCTGTACCTACTGCTTAGAATCAATCGCTGTACCTACTGCTTAGAATCAATCACTGCATCTACTGCGTAGAAACAATCGCTGTACCTACTGCTTAGAATCAAAAGCTGCACGTGCTGCTTAGAATCAATCGCTGCACCTACTGCTTAGAATCAAAAGCTGCACCTACTGCTGAGAATCAATCCCTGTACCTACTGCTTAGAATCAATCGCTGTACCTACTGCTTAGAATTAATCGCTGTACCTACTGCTTAGAATCAATCGCTGTACCTACTGCTTAGAATCAATCGCTGTACCTACTGCTTAGAATCAATCGCTGTACCTACTGCTTAGAATCAATCGCTGTACCTACTGCTTAGAATCAATCGCTATACCTACTGCTTAGAATCAATCGCTGTACCTACTGCTTAGAATTAATCGCTGCATCTACTGCTTAGAATCAATAGCTCCACCTACTGATTAGAATCAATCGCTGCACCTACTGCTTAGAATCAATCGCTGTACCTACTGCTTAGAATCAATCGCTGTACCTACTGCTTAGAATCAATCGCTGTACCTACTGCTTAGAATCAATCGCTATACCTACTGCTTAGAATCAATCGCTGTACCTACTGCTTAGAATTAATCGCTGCATCTACTGCTTAGAATCAATAGCTCCACCTACTGATTAGAATCAATCGCTGCACCTACTGCTTAGAATCAATCTCTGCACCTACTGCTTAGAATCAATCACTGCATCTACTGCGTAGAAACAATCGCTGTACCTACTGCTTAGAATCAAAAGCTGCACGTGCTGCTTAGAATCAATCGCTGCACCTACTGCTTAGAATCAAAAGCTGCACCTACTGCTGAGAATCAATCCCTGTACCTACTGCTTAGAATCAATCGCTGTACCTACTGCTTAGAATTAATCGCTGTACCTACTGCTTAGAATCAATCGCTGTACCTACTGCTTAGAATCAATCGCTGTACCTACTGCTTAGAATCAATCGCTGTACCTACTGCTTAGAATCAATCGCTATACCTACTGCTTAGAATCAATCGCTGTACCTACTGCTTAGAATTAATCGCTGCATCTACTGCTTAGAATCAATAGCTCCACCTACTGATTAGAATCAATCGCTGCACCTACTGCTTAGAATCAATCGCTGTACCTACTGCTTAGAATCAATCGCTGTACCTACTGCTTAGAATCAATCGCTATACCTACTGCTTAGAATCAATCGCTGTACCTACTGCTTAGAATTAATCGCTGCATCTACTGCTTAGAATCAATAGCTCCACCTACTGATTAGAATCAATCGCTGCACCTACTGCTTAGAATCAATCTCTGCACCTACTGCTTAGAATCAATCACTGCATCTACTGCGTAGAAACAATCGCTGTACCTACTGCTTAGAATCAAAAGCTGCACGTGCTGCTTAGAATCAATCGCTGCACCTACTGCTTAGAATCAAAAGCTGCACCTACTGCTGAGAATCAATCCCTGTACCTACTGCTTAGAATCAATCGCTGTACCTACTGCTTAGAATTAATCGCTGTACCTACTGCTTAGAATCAATCGCTGTACCTACTGCTTAGAATCAATCGCTGTACCTACTGCTTAGAATCAATCGCTGTACCTACTGCTTAGAATCAATCGCTATACCTACTGCTTAGAATCAATCGCTGTACCTACTGTTTAGAATCAATAGCTGCACCTACTGCTTAGAATCAATCGCTGCACCTACTGCTTAGAATCAAAAGCTGTACCTACTGCTTAGAATCAATCGCTGTACCTACTGCTTAGAATCAATCGCTGTACCTACTGCTTAGAATCAATCTCTGCACGTACTGCTTAGAATCAATCGCTGCACCTACTGCGTAGAATCAATCGCTGTACCTACTGCTTAGAATCAAAAGCTGTACCTACTGCTTAGAATCAATCGCTGTACCTACTGCTTAGAATCAATCGCTGCACCTACTGCTTAGAATCAATCGCTGTACCTACTGCTTAGAATCAATCGCTGTACCTACTGCTTAGAATCAATCTCTGCACGTACTGCTTAGAATCAATCGCTGCACCTACTGCGTAGAATCAATCGCTGTACCTACTGCTTAGAATCAAAAGCTGTACCTACTGCTTAGAATCAATCGCTCTACCTACTGCTTAGAATCAATCGCTGCACCTACTGCTTAGAATCAAAAGCTGTACCTACTGCTTAGAATCAATCGCTGTACCTACTGCTTAGAATCAATCGCTGTACCTACTGCTTAGAATCAATCTCTGCACGTACTGCTTAGAATCAATCGCTGCACCTACTGCGTAGAATCAATCGCTGTACCTACTGCTTAGAATCAAAAGCTGTACCTGCTGCTTGAATCTGATCGCTGCGCCTACAACCCAGAATCGAGCGCACCTGCCGCTTTAGAATCAATCTCGCTGACACCTACTGCTTAGAGATCAATCCTTTGTGCCTGCGCAACCAGAATCAATCTCTTTCCGCACGTGTAGCCAGAATCAATCGCGCACCTACTGGTAAGGATAAGTCACTGCTACTGCTTAGAATCAAAAGCTGTTGCCATGGCTTAGGATGATCCAGCTGTACCTATAGCCCAAGGTCAATCGCTGTGCCTCTGCTTGAATCAATCGCTGTGCCTGCTGCTTGAAATCGATCTCTGCGTGCTGGCAGGATACGGTCATACCTACTGCGTGAGTCCGGCTATTTTCCTGGCAGTCGTCCGCTGTGCCTGCTGGCCAAGATCAATCGCTGTACCTACTGCTTGAAATCAATCTCTGCACGTGCTGCTTAGAATCAATCGCTGCACCTACTGCTTAGAATCAATCGCTGCGCCTACTGTTTAGAATCAATAGCTGTACCTCTGCTTAGAATCAATCGCTGCATCTACTGCTGAGAATCAATCTCTGCAGGTACTGCTTAGAATCAAAAGCTGCACCTACTGCTTAGAATCAATAGCTGCACCTACTGATTAGAATCAATCGCTGCACCTACTGCTTAGAATCAATAGCTGCACCTACTGCTTAGAATCAATAGCTGCACCTACTGCTTAGAATCAGTAGCTGCACCTACTGCTTAGAATCAATAGCTGTACCTACTGCTTAGAATCAATAGCTCCACCTACTGATTAGAATCAATCGCTGCACCTACTGCTTAGAATCAGTAGCTGCACCTACTGCTTAGAATCAATAGCTGCACCTACTGCTTAGAATCAATAGCTCCACCTACTGCTTAGAATCAATCGCTGCACCTACTGCTTAGAATCAATCGCTGCACCTACTACTTAGAATCAATAGCTGCACCTACTGCTTAGAATCAATAGCTCCACCTACTACTTAGAATCAATCGCTGCACCTACTGCTTAGAATCAATAGCTCCACCTACTACTTAGAATCAATAGCTCCACCTACTGCTTAGAATCAATCGCTGCACCTACTACTTAGAATCAGTAGCTGCACCTACTGCTTAGAATCAATAGCTCCACCTACTACTTAGAATCAATAGCTCCACCTACTACTTAGAATCAATAGCTCCACCTACTGCTTAGAATCAATCGCTGCACCTACTACTTAGAATCAGTAGCTGCACCTACTGCTTAGAATCAATCGCTGCACCTACTACTTAGAATCAATCGCTGCACCTACTACTTAGAATCAATAGCTGCACCTACTGCTTAGAATCAATAGCTCCACCTACTACTTAGAATCAATAGCTGCACCTACTACTTAGAATCAATAGCTGCACCTACTGCTTAGAATCAATAGCTCCACCTACTACTTAGAATCAATAGCTGCACCTACTGCTTAGAATCAATAGCTGCACCTACTGCTTAGAAGATTAGGTCACTGCGTTCGGTCAGAAAGTTTTCTCGTCAGAATCTATTTTGCACATTTACATCCGTCCGTGCATTGCATATTGTTGCTATCGGGTGCTTCAGCTATTCATCTCGAGGACCGCGACGAAACCCAAAAACCGATCTGCAATGTAATCGACCCTGACTTGGCATCTTGACTTCAGTCACTTTCTCACCGACATAATATGCCTTCCTTCTGTATCTATTTTTTGTTTTTGTTTTTGTGTTTCTGTTTTGTTTTGTTTTTTATAAATATTTCCATAGCAAGTGCTCTGATGAATTTTTTTCTCTGGTGCTCCATCCACATTAGTTTAAGCGCCTAGGTCCTTCCCATTTTACCGTTGAAATAGTTAAATAGACCCGCCTCTTAGACTCGAACAGTTTCTTTTCTGACTCTTCTTGATTGTTGAATTTCCTCCCGTTTACTTGCTTCCTTGATAGCGACAATCTCCAAGAATTTAAATGCAATGTCAATTGACATCTTTTATCTTCTTGAATCCCATTCATCTTTTATTCTTTCTTTAATACCCACTGAACCCAGTTTTTTTCTTATAGCAACAATATCTAAAAATTTAGATGCAACGTCAAATGCCATCTTCTATCTTCTTGAATCCCATTCATCTTTTATCTTTTCTTTAATACCCTCTGTACCCAGTTTTTTTATCTTCCCTGATAGCTACAATCCCCAAAGTTTTAAATGCAACGTCAATTAACATCTTTTATCTTCTTGAATCCCATTCATCTTTTATCCTTTCTTTAATACCCTCTGTACCCAGTCTTTTCTCTTTCGATAGCTACAATCTCCAAAAATTTTAATGCAGTGTCAATTGTCATCTTCTATCTTCTTGAATCCCGTTCATCTTTTATCCTTTCTTTAATACCCTCTGTACCCAGTCTTTTCTCTTCTCTGATAGCTACAATCTCCAAAAATGTCAATGCAATGTCAATTGATATCTTTTCGAAATCTCGTTCATCTTTTGCCCTTTCTTCAATACCCGCTGTACCCAGTCTTTTCTTTCATTGTTAACCCCTGCGCACTAGTGGCGGTCCCACCTAGCTTGAGGTAAAGTGATAAAAAAAAGGAAAGAAAGAAACAGAATATATCTATATTTACAAAAATTTTATAAAATACCAGAATTGTCGGGAAAATTAGCCTCAGAATAAGTTGTCGCTGATACCGGAAATAACATTGTTACATTGTCTTTTGACACTCAAAGCCGAAAGATAGAAAAAAAGGATCAATGAGAGAGAGCATAAGGAGACAAGAAAATTATCGAAAAAAGAAATAACCACGACATCCTACACATACACACAAACGCGCACATACAAACGTACACACACACACACACGCATACACAGGCACAAACACACACATATACATACACACACACAAACAGAAAGAATGTAAAATTAACCTAACACCAATAAAAAAAACAGCACGTAAATTATTAATTCTAGTTAACCGTCTAGGGCCATTCGTATCATATTTGATACAGTATTTCCCTATAAGGAAACATTTGGTATTTCCCTATAAGGAAACATTTGGTATTCATTGACTGAGCAGTCAGTACTGCTTTCATTTGAAATTTATAAAATATTTCTCTTAAAAAAATTTTCAGGAAAATATTTCTTTCAAGGCTTGTTTTCATACTGTATCAAATATGATACGAATGGCCCTAGAGGGTTAATAATATAATATGATTAAGGCTTCTACTTGTCATAAAGTGGGGTATCAGTTCTATATTGTTATGAAGTAATAAACAGATCCCCCACTAATTACTACTTAACCCTCTAGGGCCATTCGTATCATATTTGATACAGTATTTCCCTATAAGGAAACATTTGGTATTTCCCTATGAGGAAACATTTGGTATTCATTGACTGAGCAGTCAGTACTGCTTTCATTTGAAATTTATAAAATATTTCTCTTAAAAAATTTTTCAGGAAAATATTTCTTTCAAGGCTTGTTTTCATTTTATTCTATTAATAAGTAGTAATTAGTGGGGGATCAGTTTATTACTTCATGACAATAGAAAACCGATCACCCACTTTATGCCCAGTGGAAGCCTTAACCCTCTAGGGCCATTCGTATCATATTTGATACAGTATTTCCCTATAAGGAAACATTTGGTATTCATTGACTGAGCAGTCAGTACTGCTTTCATTTGAAATTTATAAAATATTTCTCTTAAAAAATTTTTCCCGAAAATATTTCTTTTAAGGCTTGTTTTCATACTGTATCAAATATGATACGAATGGCCCTAGAGGGTTAATAATATAATATGATTAAGGCTTCTACATGTCATAAAGTGGGGGATCAGTTCTATATTGTTATGAAGTAATAAACAGATCCCCCACTAATATGATACGAATGGCCCTAAGGGGTTAATATTAATAAAAATAAAGAAACTGAAAAAATTGATAGACATTTGCTAATCCCGCTTGATGAGAACTTTTACACAAAGATTGGTCTGGACTAAACGTGCTAAATATAACATCAATGAGCTAAGCGACAAATTTTACCATGCGTCGATGGCTTGGGGGTAGAGACTCTGACTGCCACCAATTCGGTCGAGTTTCGATCCCAGCCAGAGGCGAGTGGATGCGTCTAACCACACTGATGAGCTGTGATACAGCGAAACAGGCTTGTATGTGGATGACTAATATATATATATATATATATATATATATATATATATATATATAATACAAGAAATATTGTAGATCATATTATAATCATTTAATTAAATTTGTTTTTAATTAGAAAATAAATTCCAACACGGAAATTTGTGTTTTGAGATTTTTATGTGCGTTGTGGTGCAGTGGATATCGACTCGGAACGAGAAATCGGGGAGCCGAGTTCGAATTCCAGCCGAATTCATTGCATTCACTTACGCGCAAATACCCTTGGGAAAGGTATTAATCCTTCTATTCCTTCCAGTTATGGGTTAAATAACAGGACAGATTGGTTTTCTATAGCCTTGGTCGGCCACCACTCTACCGCAGAAAGCAATGGCAACCTACTGCGGGATAATCTTCTGCCCAGTCAGTCATGTCTCTTTCGAGACATGATCGCCCAAGCGTGTATCACGTATGGCACTTAACTGACCTCGTCATCAGGCAATGTTTGATCATTGTTGTGAAAAGTATTTTTATTTGAATATGAGAAACAATATGTTTGTTATTTATAAATATGGGGAAAAATGTATTCCTCAAAAATATAAATTTTTTTCAAATTTCAAGTCAATCTCTATTCTGATTAGTTAAATTGAACACACACAAATTTTTCTGTCTTACCATATCTATAAATAATAAACATATTGTTTCTTATATTCAAATGAAAATCATTTTCACAAGAATGATCTAACATTGCCTGATGACGAGGTAAAAATCTCGAAACATAGAAATTTCCGTGTCGCAATGTATTTTTAATTAAAAAACAAATTTAATTATATGATTATAATATGCTCTACAGTATTTATTGTATTCAGCACTTTTATAAAAAAACAAAACAAAACAATAAAATGTGGAGAATTCGGAAGTGTAAAACGGTTGGTTCTCATCACCTGAATATATATATATATATATATTCGTCATCCACATGCAAGCCTGTTTCGCTGTATCACAGCTCATCAGTGTGGATAGACATTCAACATTTTCACATTATTTTTAATTGATACTCGTATTTGAGTAGATATTCTGTTTTTAATCAAACAGTATATTTATATATTTATTTCTATCGGCCTGATTATTTACGATAAACTTCGTGACGAAAATGTGTGTCATTCGGCAAAATTCAAACCTGCGACCACTATCAACATAGAGGAAGCCAACAACTGATCTGGTGCGACTTAGGTTCGAACCTGCCGAATGACACACATTTTCGTAACAAGATAATCAGGCCGGAAGAAATAAATATATAAATATACTGTTTGATTAAAAGCAGCTTAACTACTCAAATAGGAGTATCGATTAAAAATAATTTTCAAACAAAGTATATATATATATATATGTGTGTGTGTGTGTGTGTGTTTAAATATTATTTTTAATAGATACTGGTATTTGAGTATATACTCCGTTCTTTATTTCTTTTATAATTAAACAGTATATTTATTTATATCTATCTAAATAATCGATAAATCTTGTTAAGAAAATATGCATCCTCCGACAGGATTCGAACCTGCGTCACTTAGGGGATACTGTCAATTGATCTGACACGTCTTAGAACCTTAAGCACTTTTAAAATTTCAATATTTTAAACATTTTAACGGATTTCGTAAACAATTCATAAAATAAATTGTTTTGCTTTACATTAAGATAAGAAAAGAGAGCCGATATGAATATTAGGAAAAATCAGGAAAATTTGTGTTTAAAGGCATTATTTCGGGCTTTGTCTGACTGTAAGTCCTTTGTGGTCGAGCGGTCTATATTTTCCTAACAAGATTTCTCGATTATTCGGGCCGGTAGATATAAATACATATACTATTCTGTTTAATTATAAAAAAGCAGACTACCTACTCAAATACGAGTATCCATTAAAAATAATGTTTAAACGAATAAATAAAAAATATGTTGGATTTAATCCATTTCGTAACGGATTTCGTAATTTTTTTAAAACAAATTGTCTTTGTTTACAATATAATTAATACGAAAACAAATATGAACATTACGAAAAATCAGGAAAATGTCTGTTTAAAGGCAATATTTCAGGCTTTTTGTCTGAGACACGTCAGATCAGTTGACGGTTTCCCCCAAGGTGGCGCAGGTTCGAATCCTTCAGGAAAATCTTCTGCCTAGTCAGTCATGTCTCTTTCGAGGCATGATCGCCCAAGCGTGTATCACGTATGGCACTTAATTGACTAGCTGATATTTATGGATAACATGAATAAAGCATGCGTAAATATAAAAATGAATACTTGACTGTCATCTCTTCTGCCCCCATTCTTCTTTGGGTTAAATAGCAAGACAGATTGGGTTCTATAGTTTTGGTTGGTATTCAGGCCACTGCAGAGAGAAATGGCGACTTACTGATAAAAAATATTCAAATATATTCAATATTCGGAAGAAACATAATCATCTATGCGTGTATCGCGTATGGCACTTAACTGGCTGTCTGTTTTTTTTTTTTAATCATATCACACCGAGCAAGGAGGTAACGCCACTGATGTGCAGGGAGCTACATAGGAGTGAAAAGTTTGGAAAAGTGAAAACCGGAAACAGCATCCTAAACAGGGAACAAGGGATGAGCCTCTTCACCTGTTCAATAGACGTGGGTGGAGTGTGAACCGGGCAAAAGTTTAGTCTATCTACTCCAATTGAAAAAAAAAAAGTGAGAAGATTGGAAAAGAGAAAACCGGAAACCACATCCTAAACAGGGAACAAGGGATGAGCCTCTTCACCTGTTCAATAGACGTGGGTGGAGAGTGAACCGGGCGATAGATGAGTCTATCTATTCCAATTGAAAAAAGAAAGTGAGAAGATTGAAAAAGAGAAAACCGGAAACCACATCCTAAACAGGAAACAAGGGATGAGCCTCTTCACCTGTTCAACAGACGTAGGTGGAGTGTGAACCGGGCGATAGATGAGTCTATCTACTCCAATTGAAACAAAAGAAGGAAAAAAAAGTGAGAAGATTGGAAAAGAGAAAACCGGAAACCACATCCTAAACAGGAAACAAGGGATGACATGGTTGAATCTAAGATTGGGTTCTATAGCCTTGGTTGGTATCCAGATTATCGCAGAAAGAAATGGCAACCTACTGCGGGAATAACTTCTGCCTAGTTAGTCATGTAGCCTGTATCACTCAGGGCACTTAACTGTCTGATTGACTACATCGAGCTTTATTTTATTAGCACCAGAAATCAATGTGCAACATTTTATATTCAAATTGGAGTAGATAGACTAAACTATCGCCCGGTTCACACTCCACCCACGTCTATTGAACGGGTGAAGAGGCTCATCCTTTGTTTCCTGTTTAGGATGTGGTTTCCGGTTTTCTCTTTTCCAATCTTTTCACTATTACGTAGCCCCCTGCACATCAGTGGCATTACTGCCTTGCTCGGGGTGATACGATTAAAAAAAAAAATCACATTATTTTGAATTTTTGTTTTTACTTTGGTCTTTCATGTTTTTCCCCCTTTTTATTCGAATGTGTTAACCCCTGCGTCTTGCAAACTGGAACCGAACACACAGACACAGAAGCCGGTTAAGCGTTGGGCAAGGGAGCAAATTATTTTCGTCTAGAATTCTTGCAACGAAGCTAGGGATGATGAAGAAGAAGAGCGTCGGTTTGGTTGTGGAGAACTTTGGCATTGTTCTTTGAGAAGAAAATATTTATGACCTGTTAACATTTAGACGGAGATTTTGTCTCTCACTAAAATATCAAACGATAGATAGATAGATAGATAGATAGATAGATAGATAGATAGATATGAACAGGTTGAGATAGATAGATAGATAGATAGATAGATAGATAGATAGATAGATAGATATGAACAGGCTGAGATAGATAGATAGATAGATAGATAGATAGATAGATAGATAGATAGATAGATAGATAGATAGATATGAACAGGTTGAGATAGATAGATAGATAGATAGATAGATAGATAGATAGATAGATAGATAGATAGATATGAACAGGCTGAGATAGATAGATAGATAGATAGATAGATAGATAGATAGATAGATAGATATGAACAGGCTGAGATAGATAGATAGATAGATAGATAGATAGATAGATAGATAGATAGATAGATAGATAGATATGAACAGGTTGAGATAGATAGATAGATAGATAGATAGATAGATAGATAGATAGATAGATAGATATGAACAGGCTGAGATAGATAGATAGATAGATAGATAGATAGATAGATAGATAGATAGATAGATAGATAGATATGAACAGGCTGAGATAGATAGATAGATAGATAGATAGATAGATAGATAGATAGATAGATAGATATGAACAGGCTGAGATAGATAGATAGATAGATAGATAGATAGATAGATAGATAGATAGATAGATAGATAGATAGATATGAACAGGCTGAGATAGATAGATATGAACAGGCTGAGATAGATAGATAGATAGATAGATAGATATGAACAGGTTGAGATAGATAGATAGATAGATAGATAGATAGATAGATAGATAGATAGATAGATATGAACAGGCTGAGATAGATAGATAGATATGAACAGGTTGAGATAGATAGATAGATAGATAGATAGATAGATAGATAGATAGATAGATAGATAGATAGATATGAACAGGCTGAGATAGATAGATAGATAGATAGATAGATAGATAGATAGATAGATAGATAGATATGAACAGGCTGAGATAGATAGATAGATAGATAGATAGATAGATAGATAGATAGATAGATAGATAATGAACAGGTTGAGATAGATAGATAGATAGATAGATAGATAGATAGATAGATAGATAGATAGATATGAACAGGTTGAGATAGATAGATAGATAGATAGATAGATAGATAGATAGATAGATAGATAGATAGATAGATATGAACAGGCTGAGATAGATAGATAGATAGATAGATAGATAGATAGATAGATAGATAGATAGATAGATATGAACAGGCTGAGATAGATAGATAGATAGATAGATAGATAGATAGATAGATAGAAAGATAGATAGATAGATAGATAGATAGATAATGAACAGGCTGTGTTAGATAGATAGATAGATAGATAGATAGATAGATAGATAGATAGATAGATAGATAGATAGATAGATAGATAGATAATGAACAGGCTGAGATAGATAGATAGATAGATAGATAGATAGATAGATAGATAGATAGATAATGAACAGGCTGTGTTAGATAGATAGATAGATAGATAGATAGATAGATAGATAGATAGATAGATAGATAGATAGATAGATAGAATTTAGCGTGACAAAAATCAAGAGACATGTCATCAGAGCACCCCGCATTCGCATCCATGCACATTTGACCCATTTTATAGAAAGGCAGTGGCATAAGAGTCGACTCCGATCGTTCCAATGTCTGCAGCATCATCGCCTCTGCCTCTATGTCGTCTGTTAGTTCCAAATAAATATGTTTCTGGTGACTTGGAGAAAAACGTTCCCACGCTGTATTGCCGTCACCGGGCGAGAAACAGTGCGGGGTGGTACATTCCCATCTTTACCCCGTTACCCTCGAAAAATCAACGTTTTTTGTGGAAGGTGGGAGTTCGTAGGTTGGATGTAAGTTTCAAGAAGAAAAACGAGGAAGGATAGGTGGGCCATCATGGTTTAGTCCTGTGTGCGTGTGTGAGCGAACTTTCGAGTAAGTGCTGAAAAGTCTTTGGCCAAACCAAGAAGCCCTTCCCTACCAGAAAATCCAGTATTTAGTTATTTGATCAGAACATTTCCCCACTCCTTCGTGTACTATTTAATTCCTGTAATTCTGAGCATTATATATATATATATATATATATATATATATAGACTTATTTGGGCTTTTTTATTATTTGTTATTTTTATGTGACTTATTCAGTGGTTAAGATTTTACGAGCACACAGACACATGCAAATTATGCTGAGCCTATACACTCGCATCTATCTTTTATTCTCTCTCTCTATCTCTATCTCTCTCACTCTCTCTATAATATATATATATATATATATATATATATAATTATTTCAATGTGTAAGATTTTACAATCTAATTTCATGCTTAAGTTTTAGTTCAAATCAAATTATATAATTAAAAAATCCAAAAATATCATCCCAGTATTATATAACTTAACTACCATACACCACGCTAGAACCAAAATTTCAAATATAGAAATGGCCAGTTCCTAATATACACATAATGATTCCTTAGTGCATGAAACACTAAGTCTTGCTACAGACGTAAGATAATATGAATATTTACTTATATATATATGTGTGTGTGTGTGTTTGTGTGTGAATAGAATAAGTAAAGAACAGATAGGAAAAAGTGTCTTTAATTTAATGTTTCATTTTACCATTCTTCAGAGACATTTTAAAGATTTTTTCGTCTTTAAAAAATCTGTGAAGAAGCTTGTTCAAGTGAGACATTAAGTTAAAGACTCTTTTATTCTATCTGTTCTTTCTTTATTCTATACATATATATATATATATATATATATATATATATATATATATATATATACCCACATGAAAAAAAACGGCCTAAACTAATGGGTAAACTGCACCCGGCAGCAAGGCCTCTGATTGGGAGGCTGTGAGGTGCATGGAACCACCTCTTAATTGCTGTTGTTCCCAGATCCACCCAGACCTGGAGTGGTAGCACCTGTTAGGGTCCCAGTTATGGCCAAATAGTTAACCCCCAAACTTGGGTCAAAACACTATGAAACACTTTTATAGAAATATATACATAAAAATAGATTTTATAGAAAAATATACATTTTTGAAGGAAAAATATTACTAACAATACTTTTCTGAAGGAGAAAATTATTGCCATAACACATTTTTGAGGGAAAGATTATTACCAGCAAAACATTTTTGAATACAAAACTAGAAGACATTTTCAGTTTTCTAAAATGAAAAATAAAAGAAATAAATTTTTTTTATCAAAATCTGACTAAATCAACCTTCTAACTATAACTGAACATTAAAAAAATACCTTTAAATCCCACCTTTTTGGCATTAAATAACCCACAAAAGTGTTGATATGCCGTTAAACAAAACTTCAACTCAAGCCTAAAATAATGGAAGTTTAAAAATAAAAAAAATAAAAACAGAACATCCAATAATATCAAATATGATCACCGCCACGACATGCTAACCTTGTTTGGAAAATAAAATTTTAAAAAAATCATTCCCATCACTACAGATACGAATATATAAAAGTTTACACAGTTTTAAAAAAAATGAAATAAAATAAACATCCCTGATAATGGCTTCTAGAATAACCGAAAGAACTTGAATATATAAACCATTTGGACAGTTTTTACACACTTTATATCCAGACAAGAAAACACTTCTATGAATACAAGAAAAATTGCATGAAAAGCTTAATGGTGGTAACTTGTCAGTCATCATTAATGAAAGTTGTATTAAATAGGGATTGCTTCACAAATACACAATTGTATGTATAGATAGATAGATAGATAGATAGATAGATAGATAGATAGATAGATATGAACATGCTGAGATAGATAGATAGATAGATAGATAGATAGATAGATAGATAGATAGATATGAACAGGCTGAGATAGATAGATAGATAGATAGATAGATAGATAGATAGATAGATAGATAGATAGATAGATAGATAGATATTTATGTGTGTGTCTGTGTGTAGAGAAAGAGAGAGAGAGAATGCTGAGAAAACTAAGGGAACCATAAGATAATATGCATATATATGTCTGTGTGTATATATATATATTTGTTTGAAGATTATTTTTGATCGATACTCGTACTTAAGTAGATATTCTGTTTATAATCAAACAGTATTTTTTTTAATCGTATCACCCCAAGCAAGACGGTAACGCCACTGATGTGCAGGGGGCTACGTAATAGTGAAAAGCTTGGAAAAGAGAAAGCTGGAAACCACATCCTAAACAGGGAACAAGGGATGAGCCTCTTAACCTGTTCAATAGACGTGGGTGGAGTGTAAACCGGGTGATAGATAGATCTATCTACTCCAATCGAAAAAAAAAAAAAGTGAAAAGATTGGAAAAGAGAAAGCTGGAAACCACATCCTAAACAGGGAACAAGGGATGAGCTTCTTAACCTGTTCAATAGACGTGGGTGGAGTGTGAACCGGGCGATAGATAGATCTATCTACTCCAATTTCTCTCTCCCAAAGGAGAACTATCAGTGTGCAACCAGCCAAAGCCAGGCAAGAAAGCCCCAAGGGCACTTGACTTTTATTTCCATGTCTGCACCAAAATGCCACAGCACGAGCATCACATGCAAAGAAAGATCAAAAAGACATCCTCCGACAATGCTACGTCACACATTCAACACTTCCCAGTTAGGGAGTTCTAGCACACCCCAAGACCCAGTCCCATGTGAAGAAAGTTGTTCACACCAAAACAAATCACGGAGACTGCAATGAAGACAATGTCGCAAAAAAAAAAACAGTTTTATAACAATGCTATGGCACATTATTTGATATAATTTAATTATTTCTACCGGCCTCATTATTTACGATAAATTTTTGTTACGAAAATATGCGTCATTCGGCAGGATTCGAAACAGCGACCCCTATCTACATAAGGAAAGCCAACAATTGATCTGGCGCGTCTTAGACCTCTCGACCACGAATGACACATTTTCGTAAAAAAAAATTATCGTAAATAATCAGGCCGGTAAAAATAAATATCTAATACCGTTTGATTATTAACAGAATATCTACTTAAATACGCGTATCGATCAAAAATAATGTTCAAACACATAATTTCAAATTATCGGTTGTTTATAACCAATTTCGTTAATCTTCTTTAAAATATATATATATATATATATATATATATATATATATATATAGAGAGAGAGAGAGAGAGAGAGAGAGAGGGGGGGGGGGATAGGGAGAGAGAGAAAGATTACTGCGCAAAAGTAATTGAACCGGAAGATAATATTTTTAAAAAATGACTTTTTTTCAGGTAATTAAAAAATGTTAATTAAACTGTATATTCATTAAGGAAAAACTTCATTAAACGAATTAGAACCACTTTCAAATGTTTTTATCAATCTGGAATAAAGATATTAATCAAAAATTAATATGTGCGAAAGTAAGTGCACCTTCACATCTAAACTCTTTATATTTGTTTTACATGGCTGCCGGTGCAAATAACTTTTTGGGCATGATGCAATGACACAAGATTTTTTTTCGGTAAGCTGCATATTCTGTAGTCAAGCAATAAAACTCATCGTTTATGCAAAAGTGACTAAATACGTCACGATTAAAAGATCTTTCTGAAGTTTGTAAAAAATTGCATAGTTGACACTAATAACGATGGCGAAGGCTACAAAAAGCTATCAAAACTATTTGGGGTGCACATCTCCACCATACAGCTCAGATACAGTAACTTTCTCACCGCAATGTGGCTTCCCTCTGTCTCTTCTACAAATACTTTCACGGCTTCTGTTCCGATGAACTTAGCTCACTGGTGCCCCCTATATATGAATTTACTCGAGCCACAAGATTAGCAACTAGGCCTCACCCTTTTACTGTGAAACCAATAAAATGTAAACGCAAATTCTACTCCCTCAGTTTCTTTTCTCGCACTTCCCGCCTGTGAAATTCCCTAAGGTTTACTTTCTTCCCCGACAACTAAAATCTCCAAGAATTTAAATATAAAGTCAATAGTCATCTCCTATCTCACTAACCTGCCTCCTCTCTCTCTCTCTCTCTCTCTCTCTCTCTCTCTCTCTCTCTCTCTCTCTCATGCTCCTTTCACCGTCCACTCTACTCTCATCAGTATTCTCATCATTCTTTTACCCACTTCCTGACACCCACGATAACCAATCACTCTTTCTCATAACTTTCTTCCTATATAACCTCCTGCAAAACAGTGACAGTAAAAGGCCTTGCTTGGGGCGATATGATTATAAAAAAATAATAAAATACGACAAATTATTTATTTGGCATGACGGCATTGCAGTCAAGAATTGACTGTTCACGGAAAATTACTGCACGAACAAGTAGACATTTAGTTCGGAAAGCCTAGGCGAATCCTGTTGTGACATCTGCGGTTCTCCAAGGCCCCTTTGCCAATATCAGAATCAATGTATATACATCTACAGTGTCACGAATACACACAAAAGAAATTAAAAATTATTTTTAAAATACAATGACTTGATGATTTGGATTAAACTTTTCAATTTTCGATTAATAAATATAGTCTTCACTTAAGAACTTAATAAGCTAACGTCTACAAGTCTTTAAAATATTTTAAAAATATTTTTGAAACTTTATAAGTTATTATAATTTTAAAAATTTAAAACAATTATTTTAAAATTTCATTATTAATCGAAAAAAATATTTTTTCAGAATATAATGTTCTTAATTTATATTATTTATTAAAGTAATTAAAAGCCTATGTAATTAAATAATGGCATAGTTTTATTGCAATTTTATTTTACTATTGAGAGCAGATTTTCAGAAAAAGGGCAAAATGATTGAAAAAATAATAGATGATTTTATATTCCCTAATGAGTCCTGCCAAAACCAATTTTGTCTACAAAATTTAATTTTTTTAAATTTCATGAATTTACGTGGAGTGGGGGGTAACAGATCTAAAAAAATATATTTTTAGCCCGATTTTTAAAATAATATTTTCAAAAATAATTTCATTCATTTGTAAATCAGTGCTGAAAGGTTCATTAAAATTCAACAATTAATTGATTTTTGCAAGAATTTCCAGATTAATATGTTTTTCATCGGGAAAAACTGAGTTACGTGTTTTTCACCGGGAAAAACTGAGTTACGTGTTTTTCACCGAGAGAAACTGATTTACGTGTTTTTCACTGGGAAATACTGAGTTACGTGTTTTTCACCGAGAGAAACTGAGTTACGTGTTTTTCACCGAGAGAAACTGAGTTACGTGTTTTTCACCGAGAGAAACTGAGTTACGTATTTTTCACCGGGAAAAACTGAGTTACGTGTTTTCCACTGGGAAAAACTGAGTTACGTATTTTTCACCGAGAGAAACTCAGTTACGTGTTTTTCACCGGGAAAAACTGTGTTACGTATTTTTCACCGAGAGAAACTCAGTTACGTGTTTTTCACCTAGAGAAACTGAGTTACGTATTTTTCACCGGGAAAAACTGAGTTACGTGTTTTTCACCGAGAGAAACTGAGTTACGTGTTTTTCACCGAGAAAAACTGAGTTACGTGTTTTTCACCGAGAGAAACTGAGTTACGTATTTTTCACCGAGAGAAACTGAGTTACGTGTTTTTCACCGGGAAAAACTCAGTTACGTGTTTTTCACCGGGAGAAACTGAGTTATTCTTTTTCAGCGAGAGAAACTGACTTACGTGTTTTTCACCGAGAGAAACTGAGTTACGTGTTTTTCACCGAGAGAAACAGAGTTACGTGTTTTTCACCGGGAAAAACTGAGTTACGTGTTTTTCACCGAGAGAAACTGAAGTACGTGTTTTTCACCGAGAGAAACTGAGTTACGTATTTTTCACCGGGAAAAACTGAGTTACGTGTTTTTCACCGAGAGAAACAGAGTTACGTATTTTTCACCGAGAGAAACTGAGTTACGAATTTTTCACAGAGAGAAACTGAGTTACGTGTTTTCACCGAGAGAAACAGAGTTACGTGTTTTTCACGGGACAAACTGAGTTACGTGTTTTTCACCGAGAGCAACTGAAGTACCTGTTTTTCACCGAGAGAAGCTGAGTTACGTATTTTTCACCGAGAGAAACTGAGTTACGTGTTTTTCACCGAGAGAAACTGAGTTACGTGTTTTTCACCGGGAAAAACTGAGTTACGTGTTTTTCACCGGGAAAAACTGAGTTACGTGTTTTTCACCGAGAGAAACTGAGTTACGTGTTTTTCACCGGGAAAAACTGAGTTACGTGTTTTTCACCGAGAGAAACTCAGTTACGTGTTTTTCACCGAGAGAAACTGAGTTACGTGTTTTTCAATGGGAAAAACTGAGTTGCGTGTTTTTCACCGGGAAAAACTGAGTTACGTGTTTTTCACCGAGAGAAACTGAGTTACGTGTTTTTCACCGAGAGAAACAGAGTTACGTGTTTTTCACCGAGAGAAACTGAGTTACGTGTTTTTCACCGAGAGAAACTGAATTACGTGTTTTTCACCGGGAAAAACTGTGTTACGTATTTTTCACTGGGAAAAACTGAGTTACGTGTTTTTCACTGGGAAAAACTGAGTTACGTATTTTTCACTGGGAAAAACTGAGTTACGTGTTTTTCACTGGGAAAAACTGAGTTACGTGTTTTTCACTGGGAAAAACTGATTTACGTGTTTTTCACTGGGAAAAACTGAGTTACGTGTTTTTCACTGGGAAAAACTGAGTTACGTATTTTTCACTGGGAAAAACTGAGTTACGTATTTTTCACCGAGATAAACTGAGTTACGTGTTTTTCACCGAGATAAACTGAATTACATGTTTTTCACCGAGAGAAACTGAGTTACGTGTTTTTCAATGGGAAAAACTGAGTTGCGTGTTTTTCACCGGGAAAAACTGAGTTACGTGTTTTTCACCGAGAGAAACTGAGTTACGTATTTTTCACTGGGAAAAACTGAGTTACGTGTTTTTCACCGAGAGAAACTGAGTTACGTGTTTTTCACCGAGAGAAACTGAGTTACGTGTTTTTCACCGGGAAAAACTGAGTTACGTGTTTTTCACCGAGAGAAACTGAGTTACGTATTTTTCACCGAGAGAAACTGAGTTACGTGTTTTTCACCGAGAGGAACTGAGTTACGTGTTTTTCACCGAGAGAAACTCAGTTACGTGTTTTTCACCGGGAAAAATTGAGTTACCCATAGTAAACTCTCGTAACAATCTGACTACTCGCTCTCTAAAACCAAAACAAGAATTTTTACCAAAATTTCGAATGTGTTAAAATGGATTATAAAATTGTAAGGGAACAATTAAAAAATACCTTGACCTTTCCTTTTAATAATAACAAACATTTTGATGGAAAAAGTTTGCTTTTAATAAATTTGAGAACTTTTTCTTCATACTATGCGATTTTTTTCTGCGATTTAGTAGTAGTTAAAGTTATGTAATTCATGAAAATAATTTCTAGTGATTTACAAAATGAATCTTCAGTCTCACATTCGTGAATATATATAACAAAAAAATCATTCCCATAAACTGGAAATGATTTTTTCCTTCACAAATTTTACAGGGTTATAACCGCTGAGCCAAAAAGGTTTACATTTGTAACAATTATCACATAAACCGTCTAGCCTACATAACAATACACTTCTTTCAATAGAATGTGAATAGAATGTGATTTAAACAAGGCTAACATACTTAAAAATAATTAAATTAAAATTTTTATACATATTAATAAGCAAGAAACGTTCTGGCGAATGGTTTTATGAGATGAGACCAAATTAGAGTTTTCGGGAAGGAACGACAAGGAATCTGTCCGGCGAACTTCAAATACGACTTTTGAAGAGAAGACTTTGTTGAGCGACCACAGCATTATGATTTGGGGATGCTTTTATTTTGCATCCGGAACAGGCAAAATAGTACGCATGGACGGCACAGTGGATTCTGAATTATACCAAGCAATTTAGAACGAAAGTTGTGTTTAGGACGGTGTCGGATCTTCCAAAGGACAATGATCCGAAACATCAAAGCAAATCCACAAAAAGAATGGTTTCGGAAAAAAAAATCAAGTTTTGGAATGGCCTAGTCAAAGTCCTGATCTAAACCCAATTAAAAATTTGTGGTTCAAGTTAAAGTAGGCGGTACGTACAAGAAACCCGGACAATATCAAGCAGTTGTGAGACTTTTTCCAAGAAGAATGGTCAAATATTGACGCCCTGTTGAATTCGTTGCATTCATTTACGCGCAAAAACCCTTGGGAAAGATATTAATCCATCTTTTCCCTCCAGCTATAGGTTAAATAACAGGATAGATTGGGTTTATAGACTCTCTCTCTCTCTCTCTCTCTCTCTCTCTCTCTCTCTCTCTCTCCGTCTATCTCGGATCGTGACAGTTTCTATGAATTCCCCTGATTCTCTCTCTCTCTCTCTCTCTCTCTCTCTCTCTCGGATCGTGACAGTTTCTATGAATTCTCCTGATTCTCTCTCTCTTCCCCCGTCTCTCTCTCTCTCTCTCTCTCTCTCTCTCTCTCTCCGTCTATCTCGGATCGTGACAGTTTCTATGAATTCCCCTGATTCTCTCTCTCTCTCTCTCTCTCTCTCTCTCTCTCTCTCGGATCGTGACAGTTTCTATGAATTCTCCTGATTCTCTCTCTCTTCCCCCGTCTCTCTCTCTCTCTCTCTCTCTCTCTCCGTCTATCTCGGATCGTGATAGTTTCTATGAATTCCCCTGATTCTCTCTCTCTCTCTCTCTCTCTCTCTCTCTCTCTCTCTCCTCCGTCTATCTCGGATCGTGACAGTTTCTATGAATTCCCCTGATTCTCTCTCTCTCTCTCTCTCTCTCTCTCTCTCTCTCTCTCTCTCTCGGATCGTGACAGTTTCTATGAATTCTCCTGATTCTCTCTCTCTCTTCCCCCGTCTCTGTCTGTCTGTCTGTCTGTCTGTCTGTCTCTCTCTCTCTCTCTCTCTCTCTCTCTCTCTGATGGTACTGTTTCTATGAATTCTAGTGCTTTTTTTCTCTCTCCAATCTTCACGGACATTCGTTTCGCCTGGCTGTTCTACTGCATTATTAAATTATTGTTGCATGTCTGTTCTGACAGGGCGGCTTACATTCGAGCGTCAACATTATGATTTCAATTGGAGCACATAACTGATCAATTAATTCATTTTTTTTTCTCCAGGTATATCCTTGCAAATTGGTTTCTTCTTTCTCGGATTACCTGTGAGGTCGAAGGTAAATGACATTAGAAGCTTTTTATTTTTTTGTTTGTTTTTTCGTGTTTTGTTTTTGTGGGACGGGTGCTCTCTTCCAAAGATATGTAGTGATGCATGCAGGAACTCCCAAGACTCCCAAGAAAAAGATGTCTCCCTGATCAATAAAATCTTAATCTTAATAAACACGGCCGGCCCCTTTAGACTAGGGGACCGCAATGAACGAGGAGAAAAATGGGTCCAATGGTGCTCAGCCAATGACCAGGTAATTACTAACACTTGGTTTCAAGAGCACCCACGACGACTATGGACATGGAAAAGCCCAGGAGGAGACACGAAAAACCAAATAGACTACATAACTAAAAGATTCAGGAACGCAGTGGTCCAATGCAAAACATATCCAGGTGCCGACTGCGGAAGCGACCACGTCCCAGTCATTTGCAAACTAAGGGTGAAACTCCGAGGACTAAAGAAACCCAGCACATCACCAAGGCTGCAATACGACACGCTCGTGAATGACCTCAACCTGCAGAAAGACTACAATGAAAGCGTGAGAAAGAAATATGAAGAACAAATTGGAAAAGGGCACTCAAAATGGAATTCACTAAAGGAAGCGATGGTGACTTCAGCGAACAACATAGCCACAAAGGAAATCAGACGCAGAAGAAAAAACGAGTGGATGACCGAAGAAATTCTTCATATTATGCAAAGGAGACAAAAAATAACGCCAAGACATGGAACAGAGTACAAGAAACTTCACAGGGAGATAAGGAACAAATGCAGACAAGCTAAAGAGGAATGGCTCAACAACAAATGCGCAGAAGTAGAAAGAATGATCAGGACCAATAAAGCAGAGATGCATAAAGAGATAAGAGAACTGACAGGACAAAAAACCTGTTCCTCAACAGGATGCATAAAATCCAAGGATGGAACAATCATATTGGAGAAAGAGGAAATACTCCAGCGATGGGAAGAGTATATAAAGGATCTTTTTTGCGACATGAGAGAACAACCGAGAATGCACAAAGAGATGGATGGACCGAAAATACTAAAATCCGAAGTGGAAGCTGCAATGGCCAAAATGAACAGAAACAAAGCAGCTGATCCAGACGGCATAGTGATAGAGCTGCTGATAGCCTTAGAAGAATATGGCATAGAAAAAATTACCAACATAATAAACGAAATTTATAGCAGTGGAATAATACCAGACGACCTATGCAAGTCGATATTTATAGCACTGTCGAAGAAACCAGATGCAAACGAGTGTGAACTACATAGAACTATCACTTTAATGAGTCACATCACAAAACTAATTGTCAGAATCCTGATGAATAGAGCGCGAAGCAGAATCAGGCCAGAGATAGGGCAGGAACAGTGCGGGTTCGTTAAAGACGCTGGAACAAGGAACGCCATATTCATGATTATGATGCTCTCCGAAAGGGCAATACAAATGAAGAAAGACATACCTATGTTTCATTGACTATGCGAAGGCATTCGACAAGATACGACACAAAGAATTGATGGAGATGCTCGGCAGCCTAGACATTTTCGGGAAATATATAAGAGTAATCAAGAATCTCTACTGGCAGCAAACAGCCTGCATACGGACAGGTAACGATCTCAGTAGATTTACAAAGATAGAAAGAGGCGTAAGACAAGGATGTGTCTTTTCACCGGATTTGTTCAACCTGTACAGCGAGACTATTTTGAGGACCCTAGACGACACGCCAGTATTTGCTATTGGAGGCTACAACTTGAACAACATAAGGTATGCAGATGATACAGTGCTGATTGCAGACACGTAAAGGAAACTGCAGGACCTCCTACACAAGGTAGCGGTGGAGAGTGACAAAAAAGGACTACAAATAAACTTTAAGAAAACTGAAAGCATGGTCATCAGCAAAAGGTGCAACCCAAAATGCCAAATACAGGTGGGGGATACCAGAATAAAGCAGGTGCAAAAATTTAAATATCTAGGAATTGTTCTAACAGGAAATGGAAAGTGCGACACAGAGATCCAAAGGCGAATTGGCATGGCAAAGGACGCGTTCCAGAAGCTGAGTAAAGTATTAAGACACAGGAAAATTTCACTAGAAACAAAGAAAAGAGTACTGGATTGCTATGTGATGTCAGTTCTTCAATACGGCAGTGAGTGCTGGACAATAACATCGAAAATGAGGACAAAACTGGAAGCAGCGGAAATGTGGTTCTACAGAAGGATGCTGCGGATATCGTGGACTGAACATGCATCAACGATGAGGTGTTGGAAAGAATGGCAACCAAAAGGTAATTAATACCGAGCATCAGGAAGAGACAACTGAAGTTCCTGGGACACGCAATGAGGAAGGAGAGCTTGGAGAACCTGATACTGACTGGCCAGGTAGAGGGAAAGAGAGACAGAGAAAGGCAGCGGATAATATATTTGCAGGGCCTGGTCGGGTGGATGACGGAACGGGGGTTGCCAGAAGTAACATGAACAAACATACTAAGGTCCACAAGGGATAGGGAGACGTGGAGGGCCATGATCGCCTACGTCCTGAAGGGACAGGGCACATAGAAGAAGAAGAAAGTTTTAAATGATTTATAATTTTAGGATAGCATATTCTGGAGAAGAAAAATTTCGATGAATAATGAATTTTTATAAGAATTGTTTTCATTTTTTTTCTTTGCTAATTAAAGTTTCAAACATCTTTTTTAATTTCTTCCGGCTTACGTCCATATCACTTTGAATACACCGGTTCTCGGTTATTGAAATTAAAGTTTCAATAAAAGATTTTATTTTCAAAAATTCCTTTTTAAAACTTAGGTATCAAAAATGGATTCCAGGTACCTAATTTAGACTACCGTTCATTTGGTCTTATTTTGATGAATCATTTTATTTTGATAAAACATTTTTTATCAAACAACAGAAAACGAACTGAAAAAATAGAACAAGGGAAGCAACTCTTTTGGTTCCACATTTGAAAATTTAATCTTTCTCTCTCAGATTATGCCAGGTTGTGATAATTCTCCAGGTTCTTTCTATCTACCCTTCACAGAATATTCATTGCGACTGACAGTTGCTTTGGTTCGCACACTGTATCTTCACATAATCGTTGTATGTCTATTTTGAAAGGGTGACCTTGTTCTAACAGGAGATGGAAAGTGCGACACAGAGATCTGAACAGAGATCCGAACGCGAATTGGCATGGCGAAGGACGCGTTCCCGAAGCTGAGTAAAGTGCTAAGACACAGGAAAATTTCACTAGAAACAAAGAAGAGAGTACTGGATTGCTATGTGATGTCAGTTCTTCAATACGGCAGTGAATGTTGTACAATATCATCGAAGATGAAGGAAAAACCTGAAGCAGCAATGTGGTTCTATAGAAGGATGCTGCGGATATTATGGACCGAGCATGTGTGCAACGATGAGGTGTTGGAAATAATGGTAACGAAAAGAAAATTAATAGTGAGCATCAGGAAGAGAGAACTGAAGTTCCTGGGACATGCAATGAGGAAGGAAGGCTTGGAGAACCTGATACTGACAGGCCAGATAGAGGGAAAAAGAGACAGAGGAAAGTAGCGGATAACATATTTGCAGGGCTTGATCAGGTGGATGACGGAACGGTGGTTGCGTGGTGCAACAGGAGAAAATGTACTAAGAGCCACCAGGGATAGGGAGACGTGGAAGGCCATGATCGCCTACGTCCTGAAATGATAGGGCACAAAGAAAAAGAAGAAGAAGACATTTATTCGTATGTCCATGTTTTGGGGCCCAAAGAAGCATATTACTGATAAGTTAATTTTTACGTGGTTTCCGGCTTTCTCTTTTCCAATCTATTCACTCTTGCGTAGCCCCCTGCACACCAGTGGCCTTACCGCCTTGTTCGGGATGATATGATTAAAAAAAAAAATTCTCCTTGCAAAATGGATTTGTCTTTCTCTCATGACCTGTGAGATGGAAGGCAGATGGTTGTAGAGCTATCCTTTTTTGTACAGGGGATTCTCCAAGAGATACATAGAGCAGCATCTGATTTGATTAATATTGAGATGTGTGTTGTGGGCTCAGGATGAAATATTGCAGAGCCCTGTTCGAATTACACTCAGATCTGTTATATTCACTTACAGACTGGGTTCTATAGCCTTGGTTGGCAACCAGTCTACCAAAGAAAGAAAAGTCAACCTACTTCGGGAGAATATTTTACCTACTCAATCATGGATCGAAACAGACATGATCGCCCAAGCGTGTATCACGTATGGCACTCAAATTACTGACTGTTACCATCGTTGAATCTCAGATTGGGTTCTATAACCTTGGTTAACAGCCAGTCTACCGCAGAAAGAAATGGCAACCTTGAGAGGAAAGATCTTCTGCCGAGTCAGTCATGGATCCAAATAAATATGGGTATCGCATATGGCACTTAACTGACTGAATGATAAGTACGAACCTTATAAAAAAAAGTGTAAATATTTATTAAACTACTTTTCACTTTGTCTTGCATATATATATATATATATATATATATATATATATATATATATATATATATACACACAAAAATCCAAAGCGAGCCAAAACCTACCGCGGTTTCACACTACGGATCGTCAGGGCAAAGGCTCTTATTATTATTATTATTATTATTATTGTTATATATATATATATATGTGTGTGTGTGTGTGTGTGAGAGAGAGAGAGAGAGAGAGAGAGAGAGAGAGAGTTGTAGTTGTTCCTCGCACTCCCCGACTGTGGAATTCTCTTCCAAACGATTGCTTCCCCGACGGCTACAATCTCCAGGAGTTCAAATGTAAGGTCAATAGACACCTAACACACTAACCTGCTCCCATTCTATCAAACACTCTTCCCATCTACCCAACCCTCATCCTCGCTATCCTTACTCATCTGTCACCTTCCTCCTGACATTCCCTATGTCTAACCACTCCTTCTCTTTACCTTCCCCTATGTAGCCCCATGCGCAATAGTGGCAGTGGAATGCCTTGCTTGGGGTGAGATGATTAAAAAAAAAAAGCGCACTGCTGATGAGTCCCAAGTATTGGACGAAACGGCCGTCCAGTGCTTTCTGCATTCTGTTGAGGTTGAATAAAGACTCGATGAATTACTTACTTAATATTTCAAATCTTCCTACAATTTCTCGTTTGTATATCGTTGCTTGAACTGGTTTCTAATGCTCCAGTGTGAGCGGCTTGGTGATAGTAGTCGTGGCTCTGGGAGGCATAGTCCTACGGGTAAAAGGAGCACAGCAGAGTTCCACCACGGAATATGTGAATGAGTGGTGCTATATCGAATTTAATTCGTTAGCCCTTCATCACCGGTGCCCGTGGTACTGGTACAAGTGTTATGACGCTCGCATAGTTACGCAACTGTCTGGGTTGCAATTCCTGATAGTGGATGCGCACTGCTGATGAGTTCCAAATATAGGATGAAACGGCCATCCTGTGCTTTTTGTTGAGGTCAAACAAAAACTCAATAAATTACTTAATTAATATATATTTAATTACTTAGTTTTTGGTCATAATAAAATTAGACCAGTACACAGTTGTATTAAAAAGTGTTCAATACCATTATTAGTCCTTTTGAAAAAAATTTTATTTGTAAACGTGTAATTAAGTGACCTAGGTTTCTACCATGTGGTGCCTTCAGACAATTTGCAATAACTGATATTACCGCTTTTTTAAAAACACTTTTAAGATCAGATGGATCAAATGAAAACTTTATCATTTCTTCTTCTTTAGAAAATTACGCATTCAAAAAATCCCCGTTACGTGAACGTTCCTAAAAAAAGGGAAAATCAGTTATTGCAAATCGCCTGAAGACACCACATAGTAGAAACCTAGGTCGCGTAATAACTCGTTTACAAATAATATATATATTATCACTTAAACGTTATTTTTAGTGGATACTCACATTTGAGTAGACACTGTGTATTTATTAAACAGTATAGTTATTTATTTTCGCTTACCTGTCTGAATATTCGAGAAATCTTATAAAATAAAAATATGCTCTCTCCGGCAGAATTCGAACATGCGTCCTCTTCGGCAGGAGAAATCGTCGTTAGATCGGACGTGCTTTAGAACAAGTAAATTTGAATAGTGCCTTATGAACGCAAATCATTCTCAGACTCTCGAAATATGCATATCTCCTTAGTTTCGTATCCTGACGTAAACAAAACAATTCCTAAAAATTCCTAAAAATATCTCCTAAAAAGTGATAGAATTTCGAAATTTATAACCCGACAGACTTTATAAAACACACACACACACACACACACACACATATATATATATATATATATATATATATATATATATATATATATATATATATATATATATATATATATGTGTTTTAAAATTTTCAAACCGTAAGTAGATGTCCATAGAGCTGTTATCTAACAATCGAAAAACGAAAGAAAAAATGTCATAACGGAAGCAACTCTTTTCGGACACCGAGTTGGGAAAACGAGTCTCTCTCTCTCTCTCTCTCTCTCTCTCTCTCTCTCTCTCTCTCTCTCTCTCACACACACACACACACACACACACACACACACACAAACAAACCAGTCTTTACGCGCAGTCATACATCACGTTCTGTATTTGCTGGCCGCCTGTATCTCAGGAAGCCTGTCTGCTAAGGCGTCTATCCAATCCCTGTTGTGATTTGTTCAGCTAATCAGTATTTGATTGATCGATTCGTTTTCTATTAGTTTTCTAGTTTGAAAATGGTGTGGGATCTATTCTATATTACAATAAATATATGGACAGATCCCTCACTTTATGGCCACGGTAGTTTCTATACAATTTCTATTCCAGAAAATGTAAATAAATCTAAAAGACATGCCTGTGTAGCTAATCAGTATTTGATTGATTGATTCGTTTTCTATTTGTTTTCTTTTATAGAAATAGTGGGGGATCAGTTCTATACTACGATCAATATATAAACTGATCCCTTACTTTATGAACACGGTTGTTTCTATACAATTTACATTCCAGGAAAATGTAAAGAAATCTAAAAGACATGCGTGTGTAGCTAATCAGTATTTGATTGATTGATTCGTTTTTTATATGATTTCTAGTTTGGAAATAGTTGGGGTTCAATTCTTTATTAAGATTAATACATAAACTGATCCCTCATTCATGGCCATGTCAATTTCTACACAATTTATAGTCCAATAAATAATATAAATGTAAATAAATCTAAAAGACATGTCTGTGAAGCTAATCAGTATTTGATTGATACGTTTTCTGTTTGTTTCCTAATTTGGAAATAGTGGGGGAACAATTCTCTTATTACGATGAATATATAGTAGGTTTAAATGGGTCTAATAGCAATATCAGGGAAATATTGCTCATGTCTTCTCGGTGCTTTAAGAGTTATAATCTTTATGTTACAAGACATAATGAGGATATATATATATATATATATATATATATATATATATATATACAAACAAACAAAAAAACACAAACGGTTTCGCTCCCACTCGTCTAAGTTTCTTAATTGGGAGAACTTGACGTAAAAGGTAAGAGTTGTGAAAAATGAATTAGTCAATAATGGGAAAGGGGGAATGAACTGCTCGTAACTGATCATAGCAAGGCCCAGAAAACACTCTCGCTGTGTAAACAGCGAGGGTCTGCAAGACCTGATGTAAACAAACTCTAGCACCTCTAAATGAAAAAGTGCAAATGGATTGGCCAATACGGAAAGTCAATCCACATTAAACTGCATGGCACATTTTCTATTTGTTATCAGCTGTTCACATATTGAGGAACAATAAATGTTACGGATACATTCATTTTTTTTTTTTTTTTTTGCCATGTATGGCTCCTGATTTTCAGTGGAACATGCTGTTTAATTCTACTGTCAAGCCGTTGAGTGGTTCTACCTATATATCTGGTTCCACAGTCACAATTATACTTGTAAATTACAGAATTTATGAGATGGGGGGGGGGGGGGTAGAACATTCTTACGACTTGAAGCTAAAACAGTTTTAGTACCAAATGCAACACGTACCTTGGCAGAAAAATAACATTTCTGCACATCAGAAGAAACTTGCCTAGTTAAGTTTTTAACCTTCTCTCCAATCCACGGAAATCTTAAATACACCGGGAATTTAACAATATCTACTGGCTTAATCCTTCTGAAGACAGCGATCTTGTTACAAATCACTGAATCGACAACACTATCGCACAAAGTTCTCTTTGTAAAATTAAAAATTGCTAAAAATTAGTGTAAATTGTCTTCTTGCTTCAAATGTAACGGTTAACAATTTGCTTAGCGTTCATTAGAAGTAAAAAAATATCCACAATGGAATTTCTTTCTGTTGTAGCGTCATGGTTATGCATGTGTTCAATCATGAAAAAAATGTTCTTTTTACAAACATTTTAGGACATTACTACATTATTTATAGCTGATTCTATTAATTGACGGCTTAAGTGTTTTAATGAATATTGCCTCGAGAATCTGTAGTTTGCTTTTGTTGTTTTGGTGTAGGATAGTTGTGTTATCGATCATTATATTTTTATATTGTTAATGTAGACAGGAATGTTGTTGTAGATGTCTAGAAATGAACGAATGGTCACACACATGTAATATAAGACGTCTTGTAATGCAGATGTTGTAAATCCAATATATATTTGAAGCAAGAAGAAAATTTACAGTAATTTTTAGCAACATATTTTTTACGGTTAGTTTTTGTTACCACAACTCACACCCCTCAAGATGATCTCGGAAGGAGATTGAAAGTACTTGGGAACATTGAGAAATGAATAATAAAATCATCTGTCAAAGTTACAACTCATTTCTTACATCTTTCAATTACAATACGCGAAAGATTATTCGTGAGTATGAACGGATTTTATTAAAAATAAGCAGACACAATGTTTACAATTTATTCAATCTGACATGTCTAAAAGAAAATTTGCTGCCTAAATACAGAAAATACAATATATATATATATATATATATATATATATATATGAAATGATTTGTTTGAACATTATTTTTTTATCGATACTCGTATTTAAGTAGATATTCTGTTTTTAATTAAACAGTATTATATATTTATATCAACCGGCCTGATTATTTACTATGAATTTTTATGACGAAAATGTGTGTCATTCGGCAGGATTGTGAACCTGCAACCCCTATCCAGATAGGGGAAGCTGCCATGTGATCTGGCACGTCTTAGACCTCTCGACCACACATGACCATTAGTCTAGACGAGGTTTTAATCAAGGTTTTAACACAATTTTCGATTCATCGCAATAACCATATTCAAACAAATCATTTCAAATTGTCAGTTGTTTATAACGAAGTTTCGTTAATTTTCGTTAATTTCCGTAATATATATATATATATATATATATATATATATATATATATATATATATATATTAGAAAATTCACTAAATTCGACGTATTTTTAACTTATGGATACTCATATATGAATAGATGCTCTGTTTTATGATTAAACAATATATTTATTTACATCTACCGGCCTCAGTCATTCGGTTAATTGTCATGCGTAATACACGCTCATGCGATCATGTCTCGAAAGAGATATGACTGACTGGGCAGAAGATTTTCACGCAGTAGGTTGCCATTTCTTTCTGCGGTAGTCTGGATACCAACCAAACCTATAGAACCCAATCTGTTCTGCTATTTAATCCATAACTGGAGGGAGAAGAGATGGATTGATACCTTTCCCAGGGGTATTTGCGCGTAACTGAATGTATCGAATCCAACTGGAATTTGCACACTGCTCTCCGAGCCGATATCCACTGCACCGCAATGAACATAAACGGCGTAAAATAATATGTCGTTTGTCACCCGCTGGCGTTGACAATCCATTATCGTTCACACGTCTAACACCTATTACTTCTCAACTCACACACCACACTCCCCCGGCTATGAGCTCTTTTTATTTTCTTCTCAGCTGTGACTCCCTAGCTCCACTAGCTTTGTTGAATAATAGCAACCTTACGGGTTTTCCGGATTTTTCACCCATTTTGTGTTGGGCCAATCCGTCGTCTCCATAGGGTTGATTCGGGTTTCCCAAAAATCTTACGACGGTGAGATTGACGGTGACGTCCAGAGTCCCCTACATGTGTTGTGTATCAAAGACAGTCAGTCAGTTAAATGCCATACGTGATACACGCTTGGGCGATCATGTCTCGATAGAGACATGACTGACTGGGCAGAAGATTATCCTGCAGTAGGTTGCCATTGCTTTCTGCAGTAGACAAGTTGCCAGCCAAGGCTATAGAACCCAATATGTTCTGTTATTTAACCCATAACTGGAAGGATTAGACGGATTAATACCTTTTCCAAGGGTATTTGCGCGTAAGTGAATGCAATGTATTCAACTGGAATTCGAACTCGGATCCCCGAGTTGTCGTTCCGAGCGGATATCCACTGCACCACAACGCATATCCTGTATCAAAGATAAGATTGCATAATTCCTGCCTCTGGCCGTGGTAAAAATTTTGTCTCCTTTCGCTGGAATCAGGCTGGAATAAGAACTGGTTCAGTAAAATCCGAAACACTGTTGATAACACTGTGGTGATACCGAGCAAAAGCAATGGACCGGATGTTAGCGCTTTCACGACCACAAAGTAAATGACCGAAAGTCGTCCGTGCGCCGCCGGCTCCGCGCAGATGTTCCGGTTGAAAACTAAAAATTAATTAAATATTAAATTTCCAGTTCGCGAGCCTACGCGACTTTTATTTATCAGCCAATGGGAAGCCCAGAATCAAATACAAGTGTGAAATCCCAAGTGATCTGCTGTTATCCAAAAAGAAGATATAAAAAGCGGATACAGAAAGAATCGAGAGGCAGACCGACTCGAGGAGAAGAGAATAATTAGTAGCTCCCTTGACCAAAAGTCAAGTGGCTTACTACGCTCGCCTCCCTTACCTCTTTCCTTCTTCCCTGCCTCAAAACTACTTATTGACCTAAGGAACGACTACATCCAAGACATTCCTTACTCACAGCGCTCCCCACATTCCTAAGCATTAATTCTCTTTCAGTATTTTATTGCCATGAACATTTTAACCTCCGTTAGACCTATATTTCAAGTATTACTTCAATTGTAAAAACATTAATTGATATGTGTCTATATAAAATGTGATTTTTCAACTCAATTTGCTTTTCTTGATTTTATAATCAGTTTATGACTTATAGTGGGCTATCTGCAACAAGGCCAAATTCCGTTAATCTTCAACAATATACAACTACCCTTCACTAGAACGGACTCCCACTACAAACGGGAAAAGAATAGATACCCCCATTATAACACTAACAACAGAGTGTTTTTGTATATTCTACCAACAAATCAATTACTTTTTTTTGTAATTTGCCATTAAGAATAACATAACAACTAGAAGTATTTTCTCTATTATGAAAGCTAGATTTGGGGACTATTCTAGTTGATTTTTCTTCTAATATCTCAAGTCTAAAATTCGAACAATATGGGCAAATGCCAAACAAATAGTCATCCATGAACAAAAATCTTTACTTGATGAGGCAAAATGAATGTTGTATTCGGAATCAGCATAGCAAAATCGATAAGTGTTGTGGATTCTTGTTTATAAACCACACAAAATCTAAACTTATTTATAAATGGAACTTTGTGTGTGTGTGTGTGTGTGTGTGTGTCCATTACCTATAGACTCCGAAACGGCTGAACCGATTTTCTTGAAAATTTACACAGTTGTACTATAAGCGTCTGCGAGTGTTCTTAGCTAAGTTTTGTGTCGAGGTGCCCCTGATAAATATCGAAAATCGATAATCGAAAAAATGGGGTTATAAAAGGTGTGGTCCGATTTTAATCAAGTTTGATACACTCATAGACAAAGATATAAGAAACGATATTCAGAAGTTTCAAGGTTGTAGTTCTTACAATAGTGCAGAAAATTTGATATCGATACCAGGAAACCAAAATTTGATTTACATCCATTCATTTTTCTTTCAGTCTACGGTTTCGCTTTAACTGGAAACACCTATTGCTTTTTAGTCTTTCGTGGCAACGTCCAAAACGTCTGAGCTCCAGGACCATGGATTAGTTTTAAAGCTTTCATTACACCCGATCAACGCCTGGCTATACTGCTAGTAACAACATATACAGATATGGAGAGATCAAATGTAAGTTATATTGAACAAAATATATACAACCTGGAACACGGGTTAGTCAATTCAGGAATACTAGGAATACTGTTAGTAGGAATCAATATATACAATCTTGTAGAGAAGAAGTAAGTCCGGGTAATGAGTCTATATTCTTACTGACCAACTAAGCGACGATCCAACTACTCAACTCCTGCTACGCACTCTAACATTCACTGTGGCAATCACTTGTTCTCTTTAGGCAGGATTTTATGAACACCTTAGACGAGTCAATTTATTGTGCAATAAGAGATGCTCCCCAACAATAAGTTTGACCTAAACTAATTCAATAACCATGAAAAAATGCGATTCGGCGCACTGAATTTAGCTTAGAAAAATGTTTTTCATCAAATAACCAAGTTTCGTGTTGACCAGTATTGTCTACTTCAAAAGCCAGTTCCTTACTACTGAATGGTAATTTAAAAAATTGTAGAGGCAGCTGCCTAGATAATAGCCAGCCAGTCGACTGGTATCGACTGACGGTCTTAATATAAAAGGCGCTTATCTCGGGCCTAACTAATAAAACAACATTTTTTAAGCAAAACTCGACTTTATTCATCAACATAGCCTCCTTTTAGGGTGATACACTCATTTCAACGCTTCTCTAACAAGTCGATGTCTTTTTTGAAGAACGATTTGTCTTTGGCCTCAAAATACGCCTGAGTTTCCGATATCACTTCTTCACTGGAGCATTCTTTTGAGGTCTGCAAACAGCGGGTAGTCGCTGGGGGCCAGATCTGAAGAATAAGTTGCTTGCGGAAGCAATTTGAAGTGCAATTCATGTAGTTTTGCCATCGTTGTGATCGACTTGTGTCCCGATGCGTTGTTTTGGTGAAAGATCACATTTTTCTTCTTCATCTGAGGCCGTTTTTTGGTGATTTCTTCCTTCAAACGCACCAATAATGCTATAGGATGTTCGATATTGATTTGTTCTTCCTTTCTCAAGGTCATCGATGAACAAAATACTTTGCACATCTCATAATACGGAGGCCAAAACCTTGCCTGCTGATGTTTGCGTCTTTGGTCGCTTTGGACGGCTTTCACCTGCTGATGTCCACTCAGCTGACTGCTTTTTGACTCCGGAGTGAAGTGGTGGATCCATGTTTCATCCATTGTCGCATATTTACGCAAAAAACCCTTCTTGTTGCGTTGAAATAGTTGCAAAAAACGCTCTGAATCGTCGACGTTTTTCATCGATTGTGAGCAAACAAAGCACCCACTTTGAACGCAACTTTCTCATTGACAAATGTTCATTCAAAATGATGAATACACTGCCTTCTGATATGTTCAACTCCTCTGCTATCTCACGCAACTTCAATTTACGATCGGCCAAAACGAGTTTGTGAATTTTGTTGGTTTTTTTCCGGGACAACTGCCGATTTTGGGCGACTTGGGCGTTCAGCATCATTTGTGTCTGTATGACCACGTTTAATGTCAGCATAACACCTCTTAACCGTCGTTTCCGGCGGAGCAGATTCCAAATAACACTTATCAAGACATTGCTTTGCTTAAAAGTATTTTCTCCATCAGAAAGCAATGCTTTATCAACACACGAAATTCAGATTTTACCACTGTTTTGAACATTTGGAATAAAAGCTTCACTTAAATAACTCTAATTTTTAAACTCATAATCCGATTGGGCCCCAAATTTGTCACCTGTCATTTAAAAGTTAGTACTTCATAAAAATCATATGGATTTTTTAGTAGTGGCGCCATCTATATGTCAGGCCGGGGACTTATTGAGCGATGTGTTACAAATTGAGCTATACGACACGACAAAGAAAAAGAAAAAAAAGTCAGACACATTTTAATTCATTAAATTACTTTTATTCGGAAATAGCTGCCAGAGATGGTTGGTAAACTAGTTAGGTAAGTGACACGTCACAGAATTCGTTTTCATTTGGTAAAATTATTAGTAGGCAATAATCAAAATAAAAAAAGATTTTTTTTTTTTTTTGCTCATAGCTGCCAAAATCCATACTAGATGGAGGACAGGATAACTGCATACCGCGCGGAATTTGTGGACAACAAAATAAATAAATAAGAGGCCAACATGTAGACCGGGGTTGAGGGCATCGTATCTTTAAAGAAAAGAAGAAGAAAAAACGAAAAAATTAAAAAAAAAAAAAAAAAAGAACCCAGTTCCAATTTTGGCCTCTATCTAGTTTTTTAATCACAGTGTATAGACGGACGAAAATCAGAGCTTTAAGCAAATGGACCAATCAGCCAGTATCCGAAGATGGACAAATGAGCCAGTGTCCGAAAAAATAAGAACAATATATGAATAAACACAAAATGGTTGGAAACTTTTCAATAATAAGAAGTGATTTTGAAGATATCTTTTTTTGGCAAACGTGGGCCTTCGTTCCCACAAAAAAAAATCGGTATGTCAAAAGGATAACTTTTCCCTTGACACCGCAATTATTTTCACTACCTTCACTCCACAGCAATGTTTACTGTTTTAAAAACGATGATTAAAATTGTAATAACACCTAAACATGTGAAAGTGGTTTTTTACACCATAGATAGATAGATAGATAAGAACAAAACAGAATAAGATAGATAGATAGATAGATAGATAGATAGATAGATAGATAGATAGATAGATAGATAGATACTTTGCTATATATCGAACACTGACCCTAATTTCGCTGATCTACAAATATGTGCCTCAGATAATGAGTTGTTTGAAAACCTGGAGGTTGGAGAATATTCACGATGTCCTTGGCGCAGATGATCCAAAGGCAATCAATGCTTCCCCAAAATAAATCAAAATCTGTACCCACGTGACTGATTGGCCCCTACTTTTGACTAAATCCAAAATCTACAAACTATTCTGTCAAGTCACAATATCCATGTCGATACAATAATCACACACACACACACGTGCGTAAGTGTAAATACATGCACACACACACACACACACACACACACACACACACACTGAACAATGTTTAATAAACCACTAAAAAGCCCTTTGTGTACGGCCGCATTGATTAAAGCAGCATATACCCTGATCATCAAACAGATACAACAATGTCGACATCGGCAAATAGATTTAGAGGTTCTTCTCTCGAGCTCCTGGGTATTCAAATTATAATTTTGTTTTACTTACTAGTTTTGTGGAATGTGTGAGTTTGTTAAAGTTTTATTGTGAGACACAAGGGAGACAATAAAGATAAAATTTCGAAAAGTGTTTTTAAAATCGTTTGGTGGTAATTTCTATAGTTTAAATATTTCAAAAGGAAAAAAATTAATTTTTCTCCAAAACCGTCAATTTGTTTTGCTTATACTAAGTCTCGAAAAAAAAAAAAGAAAAAAAAATTACATGAAATTCACTAGTTTTTATCCATAATGACGAATGTGTTAAAATTATTCAACATTTAAATTTCCGCAAAAAAAATGTTGATTTATATAAGACAGAATTATGTATTATGCAGTCAATATCTCTTTCAAGACATGACTGATTAGGCAGTAAGTTGCCATTACTTTCTACACTAGACTGCTAGCTAACCAAAGCTGTCGAACCCAATCGATCCTGGATGAAGGAATTCATAATTTTCCCAAGGATATTTGCGCATAAGTGAATGCAACAAATTCAACTGAAATTCGAACTGTATTTATTTTCGATTTTTCTAGTTGAATCATTCGCCTATATTGCATATGAAACATTGTATATAATTAGGTTAAAATAAAATTTATATTTTATATGAATACTGCCTTATGAAAATTGAGTTATATAAGGTGACCCCAAAAATGGGAATTTTTGAAGTGTGTATTGGCAGACATAAGCAAGTGGCAGCACTGCGAAACAGTGGCCTCACGAAGTAAACACTCTGCCATTTCGGTAACCATGGATCAAGATAAATTTCTAAGCAAGTTATGGATGCCAGATGAGGCCCATTTTCATCTCACAGGTTACGTGAATAAGCAGAACTACCGTTACTAGCCAGACACAAATCCTAATGAAGTTCATGAGCACCATTTACACGCTAGTAAGGTGACAGTATGGCATGCTGTTTCATTACATGTGATCATCGGACCTTATTTTTTTGAAAATGAACAGGGAATCTCAGTCACTGTCGCTGTGAATCGTTACGTGGAGACACCTGAATTTAACAATTTTTCATACGTTCAAGAGACCTGGTTTCAATAGGATGGAGCGACCTCACACACTGCACGGCAATCATTGGAATCTGTACGAGAATTCCATGGAATATTCCATGACCCCCCAGATCGCCAGATTTGTCCGTTTCTGTTTTTTTCTTGTGGGGCTATCTCAAGGGTAAAGTGTACACGACTTGACCAAGAGCTCTGGATGAGTTAAAACAGATAATTCAAGATTAAATTCACTGAAATGTTGCAGCGGACAATGAGGAGGAATCTCAGCAGCAGATTTCAAGAATGCATTCGTGCAGAAGGACGCCATCTACAGAACGTAATTTAAATAAAAAAAAGGAAAATTTCATCATTGTTTTTTAAAAGGCATGTTTTAAGGTTTCAATCATTTTGAATAAAAATTTTTTTTCCATCTCTTGGTTTTATTGGATTGTTAAAAATTTCCCTTTTTTTTAGTCACCCTATATTAGAGGGAGATACTCCGCATAATAGATTCTTAGGAAAGACCCTTGAGCCAGCCCTGTATCTTAGTATATTCAAGGAAGGCAGGGAATCAATTTATTTCTAATCAAATATTAATTAATTACAATTGTCTTATAGATCTGATTTTATAGATTGTAATAAATTAAACAACGCGGGGCTTTGTTTTTAAATCGATAAAATAACTAGCATATAAAAATGTCAAAGGCATGTCAAAAAGCCATGCACAAACTAAAAAAGACAATCAATATATACATGTATAAAAACGACAGGTTCCAGGAAAACGCCAAATATATATATATATAATATAAAATCCATTATTTTTCTATTAAACCTAATAGAAAACACATCGCTAGACATAAATAATAATAAAAATAAGTTCCAGCCACTTGCAATTTGGCGTGACTAAATTTAAAAAAAAAAACAACAACCTTCGAGTCTGCATCTCTTACAACAAAGATAAATACGAGACTTTGCAATAGGTCGTAGTCAGTTAAATGAATAAACTGACAGCTCGACGACACGAATCTACACAGAGACTCCCTTTAAGCAAACAAACGATCGAAGCGGCTAGAGATCAAAAGACTCACCGACAACACAAGGTATATTACAACTTCTCTAAACCAAAATATTTGTATTTCCTTTTCTCCAGAAAAATGCGAATAACGACATTTACTAAAAATTTACGAACTTTTTTTTTAATATATATCAGAACATTTATGAACATTTCAAATAAGAACCTTTATTATGTAAAGACACACAAGTTTATTATGTAAAGACGCACCCACAGAAATTTTTACTTATCATTGCATGCAATAAACGTTGTTGCAAATGTAAATTAGGTTTTAATTTTGCCACAATTAGTAGAAGCTTAATTACTAACACTGTTCAACTCCAGGTCGGTACTACGTCTACGACCTTTCAGTTGAAAAGCACCTCTACGTGGGTTTTATGTTAATGTAAGTCGCGAGATTTTATCTATCCATTGGGGACTTGCTAGGTCTGTCATGTTGCTTACAAGAGCTGGTTATTTCCCAACAGTCACCCATCTAAGTTTGTTTGAGTTTTGTTTAATGACATATGAACCTTTGTGGGTTATTTAATGCCAAAAAGTGGGGTTTTAAGGTATTTTTGTAATGTTTGGGTGTAGTGATAAATTTGATTTAGCCAGATTTTGATGAAAAATTTTATTTTAATTTTTTTTTTTATTTTAGAAATTAAAGATGTCTTCTAGTTTTGTATTCAAAAATGTATTGCTGGTAATAATGATGTATTATGACAATTTTTTTTCTTAAAAAATGTATTGGTGATATTTTTCTGTCAAAAATGTATATTTTTTATAAAAGTCCATTTTTATATATATATATTTCTATAAAGAGTCTATTGTTATACTTTCATAGTGTTTTGACCTCAGTTTAGGAGTTAACTATTTGCCCATAGCTGGGACCCTAACAGGTGCAAACCACTCCAGGTCCGGGCGGACCTGGGAACAACAGCAATTAAGAGGTGGTTCCATGCTCCTCACAACCAGAGGCTTTGCTGCCGGATGCAGTTTACCGTCATACCCAGGACCCCCATCTAAGTACTGACCAAACTGAAAGTTGCTTCCTAATGCTGCTATATATTTTATTATTCGTGTTTTAAAAGAATCATACATTTTGTGCTCGCTAAAGTACCGATAAATATGAAATGGTCTATGTCTAGGGTTGCCAGACGGCCCTTAAATACTACACATGGGACAGTATTGGTTAATTTTGTTATTTTTAATTTTGGTTATTTTTAATTTTGTCCTTTGTCCCGTACTGACCTTTCAGGAATGCCCCAAACGTCTCGTATTTTAATTCATTTTCAAATTTCGTAATAAAAATATATTTTTACTTATTTCTTATGGTTTTTGGTTGTATTTCTATAAGTAATCATACTTTTTTTTTCTTTTGATAAATAAAAAAAGCTAAACGTAACGAGAAGACTAGTTTATACACAACTGACGGGTTTGAAACCTGTTAGCTGAGGATAGCGACACAGTTATTTTGTTGCTTGTCAAAAGCGCTACTGTAAAATTCTGCATCAGCCCTGAATCATACTATCAACAAAGTAGTGTGTTTACTACGTGCCACGGCTCCATATTTTGTTTTCTACCTTAAAACAAAGACCTAATCCATCCCAAAACGTAAATGTAGATTTCGTGATGAATATTCCAACGAAAGGGAATTTATCAAACAAGGCGAAAACTGATTCGAAGCAAAATTGCAACGATTTCGATTTAACATATTCTTTTTGCTTATTTCTCGAGATATTTTCAAATGATTTAATTTCACTTTATTGCCTCTTTGTTATTTTTTCATTTTTCTGTCAGTCTCTGAAGAAGCTTTAATAAAAGTGAAACATGTTAGACTGAGATACGTTTCATATTTGTTTGTTCTTTTTCTTTATTCTATCATATATATATATATATATATATATATAAAACTACTAAAAAGTTGTCAGTTTAAAAATGTATTTTTTTGACAGTATTTATTTATTTCTATTATTATATATATATATATATATATATATATATAAAACTACTAAAAAGTTGTCAGTTTAAAAATGTGTTTTTTTGACAGTATTTATTTCTTTCTATTATATATATATATATATATATAAAACTACTAAAAAGTTGTCAGTTTAAAAATGTATTTTTTTGACTATTTATTTATTTCTATTATTATATATATATATATATATATATATATACTACTAAAAAGTTGTCAGTTTAAAAATGTATTTTTTTGACTATTTATTTATTTCTATTATTATATATATATATATATATATATAAAATACTACTAAAAAGTTGTCAATTTAAAAATGTATTTTTTTGACTATTTATTTATTTCTATTATTATATATATATATATATATATATATATATATATATATATAAAACTACTAAAAAGTTGTCAGTTTAAAAATGTATTTTTTGACTATTTATTTCTATTATTATATATATATATATACAGTATTTATTTATTTATTTCTGTTATTATATATATATGATATTTCAGACCGGCCTCGGCCTTTCATCAGAAACAATGATTTTAAAATTTAAACTAGAAGCGTTCGTCGTGAGAAGCGTCTGTCTCGAGATGTTTACATCACGTGATGTAGAAAGCGATAGTTTTTTGAATATTTTTAAACGTAAACCTAACTGTAATGATACTTTTAAATGTTTTAAAGAAAAAAATTTTAAATGTATCTAAAAAATGTTTAACTATTGAAATATTTATAAAGATTCAAAATACCAAAGTCCCTATTTAACCCTAGCCTATATGTATTTAATTTTAAAATCCAGTATTTTTCTTTCTTTCTGCGTGAGTATGTAGAACTAAAATCGGAATCTATCAATAAACATTTGCAGTTTTCTAATGTGTGTTCTGGTTGATAGAAGTATTCAGCTATGGAGAAATAAGGGTTGTTTTGGCGTATGCTTAGTTTAAGATTATTAAAACGGAATCTAAAACTTTCCAGATTCACCAATATATCCACTATTTGGACATATTGAACAGAAGAGAAAATATATTATATTTTGGCTGTCACAGGTGAGAGAAATAAATACTGTCAAAAAAATACATTTTTAAACTTACAACTTTTTAGTAGTTTTTCCCTATACATATTAAGAGAGTATACGTGGATCATCATTATGCTATATATATATATATATATATATATATATATATATATATATATAATAATGAATTAATTGTACATTGCGACACGGAAATTTCTATGTTTCAAGATTGGGTCCTTTTCACCTGGATTTATTATATATATATATATTATATGTACACAGAAAGATAGTCGGGGGGGGGGGGGGGGGGCAAAAATTCCATCAAAGATGATTAACAAGGGGACTGCGATTAAGCTTTTTAGTTAATTTTTATTGTGTTCGTATGAATATTTTCTCTTCTGAACATAAAGCGTACGAAAAATATCGTCCAAATGTTCTGAAAGTGAAAGAACACGTAGATTAAAACCCACTGTTCAAGCATTTACTTTTAAGAGTGATCGATACAGAGTACAGCTTATATAGTAATTTGTATCCGTAGCTTTTATAAATCATTCTAATAACAAAATAAATAAATATATATATATATATATATATATATATATATATATATATATACGAGCACTTATTTTAAAGCTTAAATGTAATTAAATTTTAAATAAATTCCTAATTAAGTTTTAACTGTAATTGGTATTAATTTGTGAGCATGCCAACTGTATTTGAAAAGGTTTATGGTTTTTTTTTTCAAGGTTGTGCTGCAAACGAAAATAGAATATGTATTTCTCTTTTGGCGAAATAACATAAATTTGGGTTAGAAAAAAGTCGCAAATTAATAAAAATCAATATTAAGTCGGATAGAAAAATATGGAGGGAGTCGTTTTTTCTGTAGACATAAAAAATACGAACATGGGAGATAACTATGCAAAATGCCTACATTTTTACTGAAAGCATAAATGGTTTCCTATATTGAATAAGCTGCCGAATGAATATTAGGCGTGAAGATACGGAAAAATGAAAATGGTTATAAAATTAAATTCTGATCCATCTGCTATAAGTGTTTGAAGTCATTCCAACTTTGCCAAGAGAAGAAAGACCGACACTTACAAATAACTCTTTTAGAATCTTATTAAAAAATAATAATAATTGAAATTAAATTCTTCAAAGATTCTGCTTTTTAAAAAGTTAAAAACTTCGAATATCTCGAGTTTTGAATAAAATGGGGTAACAGATGTAACAAAAACATTTCTAATAAATAATTAATTTGTGGATAAGATTATTTTATTTTGCACTGTTCGGACTGTTGTCCTCATTTTTATTGCCAAGTTTACAACGTTTGGCCGTTGTACCCTCCGACCTTCTTCAGGTGCTAGGAATTTCGAACAGAACCCTTTATTTTGATCATTTTTTGGAGTATATCATTCTTATTACATGCGCTATGCCACTTCCAGATACCATGTAGTTATCTCGGCCGAAACGTCTTAAGCATTGCAATAAAGATTAGGACAACAGTCCGAACAGTGAAATGTAAAAATACTACCTCATCACAGAAATATAGACAAATTCGTGAATAAGTTCTGAAAATTTCATTCATTGCAAAGAATTTCTAAATTAGTGTGTGTCACTGAAAAAAAAAAAAAAAAAAAAAAAAAAAAACGCTAAAGTTTGCTGTGTTATTTTATAGTCCATGAAAAACGCAAGAAAAACAAGACTTCGAATGTTCTAAAAAGAATTAAAAAATGTATTAAATAGTAATAATAAAAGCCCTTAATCCTCTTAATAATAACGTTAAAATTTTGACTATAAAACTTAATTTTCGTGAAGATTGGGCTTCTTTTTTTTTTTCATCGTAAGTGTGTTATTTTTCGGCGAATTTGTGAACATAGCTATAGTATAATTGTCTGATTTTTAGTCTGAAAGTGGCCTCATATTTAGAAAAATGTTTTTTTTTTGGTATCAATATATTATAGTTCGTTGCATGAATTTAATATTTTTGTTTACAGATAAATACTCCGCTACATGTATTTAATACGCGCGCGTATTTTGAGGTTTGCTCTATATTAAAAATTATTTTTAAAAAAAATACCCGCTTGAAAAGTAAATAACTTAACTTAAAAATAATTTGTGTGTGTGTGTGTGTGTGTGTGTGTGCTTGTATACCACAGAACGAAGTACCCACACTTACTTGCTAACCAGGTTTCGACTACACTGGTCTCCTCAGGCAAAGGCGAGAAGACCGATGTAGTCGAAAACTTAGGTAGCAAGTGGTGTATATTTCGTTCTGTGACAAATTGTTGGCTCTGCATATTCAGTTCTTTTGTCTTGATTGTGCATTGAGCACTTTTTTGATCTACCGTACACTCGTTCAACCGACACTTCTTTTATTGTGATTATAATAACTGAGTTATTTAATTGATAAAATGTACATAATCATTATGTATATTTATTAATTAATAATTAATTATTAATGTTATACGTCTATATAGTCCTACATTATATAAGTAGAAAATTCCAAAAATTCAATTTCGGAAATTTTGACTTACTTTATTTGGCTCTGGGAATAGATAATTCTATATATCGAGCCCTACACTTTCAGCAACTTTAATATTAATTTAAATTAATATCAATAGAATCGAGTTTTGGGATTTTATCTATTTACTCATTCTTTTTTAATTTTATATAAGATAAGATAAGATAAGATAAGATATGATAAATATTCACGTACAAATAAACTTAAAATATTGTTTTTATTTCGAACCGAAACTTTATTAAAATTCAACCCTCAACAAGGGTGTTCCCATTTCGTTGTCTATGTCAGGGGAGATAACTCGTATCAGTTAATTTAGTTCTGTCAAGTTTATTCACCTTTGTGATGTCACTTATATCTACCAACAAAATATTGTTTTTTTATCACTACCCAACCTAAACTGAATTGGGCAAATAAAGTTTCATAAAACAATGAAAAGAGTACTTAAATGTTACGCGATATCTGTTCTCTTGTATGGAAGCGAATGCTGGACAATCTCCTCAAACACGAGAAACGACTTGAAGAAACAGAAATGTGGTTCTGTAGTGAACAAAACTAGATCTAGATTTAAAATTCAAATGCTAAGCATTGACTCATTGATTTTGTTAGAAATTTAAGAAATTCGAATTTACAAACTTTGCTTAGCGCACACGCAAAAAACGAATCCAAAACAAAACTCGTGAAATGCCACACTTTGATGCAAAATGTTTTTCAGCCAGTGGAAGGCTAGGAAGAGTCTAAAAAACAAAATTCAAATAGTCTTCAATTCTCAGAAACAAATTCTTTTATGGACCTTTTCGCGAGCCGACGCGAAGTTTGTCGTCCAATGGAAATGCCAGAATCACATCCGGGAGTGAATTCCCAAATGATTTTTCGAGCCACACAAACAAAATGGGCAAGTTCGCCTGTCACAATAGAGAATATGACGAGCGTATTAACACATACCCTTGACAGACGTCAAACGATCGTTATTATCTCTTTCTCGCTCACGCCTTTCCTTTTTACCGTTCACCCATCTGCCTCTTATAATTGATAAACAAACTGATCCCTCTAAGACTGAGCGGTAACTTCAAAGATATTCCTACCCAACGATAACGCTCATACATACATATACACAAGTTATTACTACGAACTCTTGACACACTTAACTCCCTACTACTGTTTCTCATTGAAGATTTAACTTCTACCAATTCATGTTATCCTGTTCTGTTAATACATTTCTGTTTAAACATGCAAAAGGTATACTTTAATTCTTCCACAAATCCACCTTCTGGTAACTTTCTAATAACTCTGGATTAACCTTAAGTTGTGGGGATTGTCAGCTATGTTTGCAAATTGGCCTTGTACAAGACATGGCTGACCGTCCCTACAACTACAGTTCTACAGAAAGATACCATGGACCGAACATGTGAGCAACAACGCAGTTTTCGAGAGAATGGAAACAAAAAAAAACTTCTACTTAATAACATCAGGAAGAGACAGTTGACATTTCTGAGGCGTGTAATGAGAAAGGAGGGCTTGGAAAATCTGATAGCCACAAGTCAGACTGAGGGAAAGAAGGACAGAGGAGAGCAGCCCAAAACATACTTGATGGGTTTGAGTTAATGGATGGCGGAACGGGGTTTGGGAGAAATAACAAAAAGACTAAAGTAAATCATTAAGTGCTAGGATAAGAGGATGTCGAAGGCAATGATCGCCTATGTCCTGAAGGGACACGGCACATAACAGAAGAAGAATAATCTAGTTGTTACTATATTACAGTTTCGGTTCGAAATTCCAAGGTTATCAAAGTTGAAAGACATCTGAAAAGTGTTTGGGAGTTTGGATGAAGATAAAAATGGATATAAGAGTCTTAAAGATCAAATCATTGTATTAATTAGATTAAATGGTAATTCCTCATTTTAAATATTCAGATAAAAATATACTGAATTAAAAGATTTCAGTTGGCCCTTTACATTAAAATAGTTGCAAGTTTTAATTTTATTTTAATTGGAATCTAAAATAAAATAAGTTTGGGAAGTTAGATATTTTTCTTTGACAACCATATAGTTTCATGGCAAAAATAGAAAAACGTTTTTTCAACAGAATATATTTTCATATTTTAACCAGAAAACTTTCACTTGAGAACATCATCAAGGCAAAGTCTTAGAGAATTCGTTTTTACAATATTTTTTTGATATGAAAACAGTTTTTTTTTTCATTGTCGATCATAAAAGTATAACAATTCGGCTGTATTTATTTTTTTCTAAATTAACATAAAAAAAATCTAGTCACAAAGTTCAAGGGAGGTAACTCTTCATCCTTGCTATCTTTGAAATGAAGGGATTTTTATGACAAAAATTCGTATCAAATTTTACAATGTATTTTTTTCATTTTTGCTTGTTTTTTTTTTTTTAATTTTTTTCTTGATAAAACTTAACTCTGTATTCTTGATGTTATTGCTACAGAATTTCGACCAAACTAATCTTTAGCCTATTTCATTATATACAGGCTTGTTCAAAATTAGTTGGACAGTAGATGAAATTAAATAGGTTAAATTTACAATAGTGTTACTGTTGATTATATATATATATATATATATATATATTTTTTTTTTTTTAATCATTTCACCCCGAGCAAGGCGGAAACGCCACTGATGTGCAGGGGGCTACATAAATGTAAAAAGATTAATTAGAAAAGAGTGAGGAATACAAACTAGTTAGAAAGGAACAATAGAAAGCTGAGAAAGCAGGTGCGATGACAGGTACATAGGTGGAGAGAAAGGGAGGGTTATACAGGGGTGGGGAGAGAGCTAGAGTCCAGTGGTTAGTAGATGAGTGTTGACATTGCATTTAAATTTCTGGAGGTTGTAGCCATCAGGAAAGCAAGAATACGGAAGCGAGTTCCACAGGCGGGAAGTGCGAGAGAAGAAGCTGCAGGAGTAGAATTATATTATTCAAGAGAAGTCCGTGATTATCTTGAAGCATTTCCTGAGAAATTGATTGTTCGAAGAAGCCCAACTGATTGGCCAGCACGTTCACCTGACTTAACTCTAACGGAGCTGTTCTTTTGGGGTGTACTGAACGACAAAGTTTATGGTCAAAAACCAAGAAGTGTTGCTGATTTGAAATATTACATCAAAGATGCATTTCAAGAAATTAATACACAAAGAAACTTGTGCAAAAATCTTTATCAAAGCATGGAGGGCAGACTTCAAAGCTGTGTTGATAAAATTTAAGCACTTTTGTAATATTATACACAATAAAATTTGTCAGTGTAATAATTGTATTAGTAAATATAATTGTATATGTAATTTCAAAATAAATGTTATTTACTGTACACCTACTTTTGAACCACCCTGCATATATATATATATTTGGTGCTCCAAAAGCAGGTGGACAGTAGGTCGAGTAGGTTTGTGTATCAGTTAAATTTATTAATGGTGTTCATTATAATTATGGTATTTGTGCTATATTATTTCAAACTTTATAACTAAATTTATCTAAATTTAATCTGTTTTGTTTTCAGATAATTCAGAGAATCTATAATGGTAAATAATTTAAATATTGATGAAAGAAAATGGTTGAATTGTGATGGACAACAGTTTGAGCATCTGCGTTGAAATTTAAGCAATTTTTTTTTTTTTTTTACACAATAAAATTTAGTAGTCAATGTAATAATTGTATTAGCAAATATAACCATATATTTAATCTCAAAATAAATGTTATTTACTGTCCACCTACTTCTGGAACACCCTGTATATATATTTAATTGTCTATGTAATAATTGTATTAGTAAATATAATTGTATATGTAATCTCAAAATAAATGTTAACATTTACTGTCCACCTACTTTTGGACCACCCTGTCTAACCCGTAAGAGAAATATTAAAAACAAGCCAAATCATTTATTTTTAGACATGAAAAGAATAAAATTAAATTATTTTTTGAGTTTAATCTTTAGTTACCTCCTTTGGACTAATGTACAAAAAAAGCTTTGTTTTTTTTTGTTTGTTTTTTTTTAAAAATGAATTTAATCAAAGAGCTGAACACAACCACTTTATAAAAAGTTGTTTTTAAAAAAAAAAAAGCAAAGAAAAACTTTAAATTAAATTCGTTTAAATTAAACATTCAAAAATAGTAACTATTTTAAATTACTATGAAATTCTTTGAAAAATAAATATAAACTTTAAAATTTCTTCAACTGTTAGATGACAAAAATCCAATCATTTTATAACTGGTAGACTTAAAAACAAAAGAAAATATATATTTTAATTTTCAAATTGGCAAAAAATTATTTTGGTTGAATGTAATTTTTTCAACAGTTCCCTAAAGTTTGAATACCTGAACCGTTTTTTGTTTATTTGATGTTGTTGGTTCACTCTTCAATTCTTTATTTTTTGCCAGGAGAAAAAAAAAATATGACAAGAAAAGTGATCATTAGAATTGTTTTGTAAATATGAATGAGAGTAGAGAAAAAAAGAAGAGGGAGACAGAGCAATAAAGAGAGACAAAAAGAAATAGTGATAAAGAGAAGATAAGAGAGTGAGGGAGGGAGATAAAGAGAAGATAAGAGAGAGAGAGAGAGGGAAATAAAGAGAAGATAAGAGAGAGGGAGGGAGGGATAAAGAGAAGAAATGAGAGAGAGAGAGAGGGAGATAAAGAGAAGATAAAGAGAGAGAGGGAGGGATAAAGAGAAAAGAGAGAGAGAGAGGGAGATAAAGAGAAGATAAGAGAGAGAGAGGGAGGGAGATAAAGAGAAGATAAGAGAGAGAGAGGGAGGGAGGGATAAAGAGAAGATAAGAGAGAGGGAGGGAGGGAGATAAAGAGAAGATAAGAGAGAGGGAGGGAGGGAGGGAGGGAGATAAAGAGAAGATAAGAGAGAGAGGGAGGGAGGGATAAAGAGAAGATAAGAGAGAGAGAGGGAGGGAGGGATAAAGAGAAGATAAGAGAGAGAGAGAGAGGGAGGGAGGGATAAAGAGAAGATAAGAGAGAGGGAGGGAGGGAGAGGGAGATAAGAGAGAGGGAGGGAGGGAGATAAAGAGAGATAAGGGAGAGAGAGAGGGAGGGATAAAGAGAAGAGAAGAGAGAGAGAGAGAGGGAGGGAGGGAGATAAAGAGAACAAAAGAGAGTTAAAGAGAACAAAGAAAGAGTGAGTTAAATAGAAAAAGATACCAGGAAAGAACAATGAAAAAAGCCAAATATACAAAAATTAATCAATTTGTTAAACAATGAAAAAAAAAAAAAAAATGTTAGTACAAAATATTTAAAATATGGAAAATGCAATTAAAATTGAAAACCTACTTTTCAAACATTTCTAAAAAAAAATTTAAAAAAAAACAAAAAAAAAACATCCTAACTTCAGAAAATTGAACTGACAAATTATTTCAAAAAAGAATTATAAACTCAAGAAGGTTTTTTTTTTTAATTAAATATAAATAATTCTTTAGCTAACAAAAATCGTTGTTCCTTTAAGTTTGGAAATTTAAATTCTTGTTACAGTCTTCTTTTCAATGAGAACATTCTTTCTCCATGAGAAAGAAAAGAAATTTTGTTTGTCATAAAACTTCCCTTTCAAAGTACTAAATATGCAAGTGAAATTTGAAGGCAGTACAAAAAATAGTCCAGCCATATATTGTTGGCAAACAAACAAATACTTCACAGTGAGTTAAATAGTCATAATTGTATTATTTTATTATTAATTAATATTCAAAACTATTTTATATCAAGATAAATAATTTTCATTTCCCAAATTTTTTTTTAAATTTTAAAGAGAAAACTAATATGTGTCCAAAAACATAAGTTTTTTTTTTTTTGTCTTGGAGAGGTCTTAGAAAAATTTATAAAATAAACAAATTCAATAAATTTCTTAAATTTATCCCAATTTTTCAACAATGGAAAAAAATGTTTTAATGACTTTTCAAATGAAACCTCAAAGATCTGAGAGAGAGAGAAATTAAACCCAAAACCAGCATTAAAAAAAATTAATTTTTGTGTAACAAAAAAATTTTCTAGCAATGCTTTTCAAGTTTAGAAACATCATCAGACTTAATTTATGTTCATTGCAATGTAAATATAAACATAACAATGAAGTCTTAAATGACAAAACACATCACACAAAAATCTTTCCCACTTTGTTATATATCTTTCTCCTAAAATCATTTTATATATATATGAACATTTATATAACATTATCCCATATGCATGTTCGCGCATGTGTGTGTGTGTATATATATATATATATATATATATATACACACACACACACACACAAATGCTAAAATTTAACACATTAAGTTAAATTCCCTTTCCTTTATTCTTTTCTTAATCTTTTTTCTTCTTTTTTTTTTTTTTAACTTTTTCTATTCACTTGACTTACTGGATAAATTTGAACGATTCATTGTATGAATTTCGTCTGACAAGTGGTGATAAGAGAGCCGCAAAATGTAATATTACCAATGGGTTTATAAAAACATCCAACTTTTGTTCTTGATTATAATACTCTGTTAAATTTTAACATTGAGTTCTCTTTGGATTTAATCTCCTGCGGAATTTACCTTACCAAGTACCAAGGATTCTACTTATATAGATAGGTGTGAGTTTGTAACCCTGGGTTTTACGCTCTTGCGATCACACCTATCTATATGAATATGTCAGCTCTATCACTGATACTGAGCACTTTCAAATAAGTACCACGCATATATAATATAATATATATAACAAATTGCATATATATATTGATATTTATAATTATATACATGCACTTTTCATTCACACACACACACACATATATATATATATATATATGCGCGCACACACACACACAAAAGGTGCAATGGGAAAATTGTTGCCATTTTAAATTTTTTATTTCACCCATACGTGTTGTTTGTTTTACATTTTGTCTACTGCACAGTATAGTAGGGTCAGTTGGGCACTAACTGTGAGAAAAAGAGCACCATCACACAATTCACTCCACCAGAAATTTGGAAAAACTATGCTGTACTGCTTGACATTCATGTTGGAACCTCTAATATGAATATTTCAGAGTGTTTAGGTGTCAATCTATTGACAGTGCAGTGAATGCAGAAAGAGTCTGACGAGTCTAATGGTGATTACGAAGGTGTTTGGAGCAATCAATAGTGATGGCAACATTTATGATGCTTCCATTCATCTTCCTACATTGCCTCAGACTCAACATGGAAGCCTACATCAAGTGCCTTAAGGAGGCAGTGCTTCTCTGAGTCGAGACGGTGGCTGCTGGATGACCCTATGTCTGGCAACAGGACTCTGCACCATGCCACACAAACAAGAGAACCCCATCATGGCTGTCAGAAAATTTCTGCAACTAAATCACTTCTTACATCTGGGCACCTGATTCCCAGACTGCAACCCACTTAATTATCATGTGCGGGGGGGGGGGGGGCGCAAATGAGTGAGTGAGAAACCAACTTAAACAAGGAGATTGTCCAGATGAGTTTTTGGATATTCCGAAGGGGTCAGAAGGCTGTGGTTGAAGCCAATGGTGATATTACCGAATAATTTACACTTTAGTAATTCAAGATATTTTTGTGTGCTTTTTGGTGAATATATCAGTTAAAATGAGATGTTGATGTTTTATTTCACTTTGGTGCCATTTAGACGACAATTTATCGATCGCACCCTGTATATTTCTAATCTTAACTCTAGATAAGGCCTGTACATTACATTTAGAGTTAACAGACTATGAGTATTAAAAGGCATCTTACTATTAGACCCTTAAACCATGGGTTCGTTGTATATTCATTTTTTTTCAAATCTGGAGTTTTCCAAACATCTTCAAGTGATGTCTTAAATAGAAGGACAAGTCTCTGAATATCACTTAAGTTACGATGAATAATATTAAATTAATAATTATTATACCTTTCTGTTGGATATTTTCAAAGAAACAAAATTATAAAAATAAAAAATAATATGACTTCCTTTTAAATGACCTTTCTCACAATGACAAAAGTTTTGACAATTGTTGATAAAAAAATCAATTTTTAATTAGAGATCTCAAAGCAAGAAAAAAATTTGTCAAAAGATTTAAACAAATTTTTTGCTCTTAAATTTAAAAAAAAAAAGAAAAAAATTTTTTTTTTTTTTTTAAAAAAACAAAAGCAAATAATCTGGACAAGATAAACTGTAAAAGGAGTGGGGGAGCATCACATCTGTAACCCATTTTCTGTGGGTAATATAGATATGTGGTGCATTGTCTGTGATAGTACCTTTGCAATGACGTGGTTGACCCTGCTTTACTCAGGTGAATCAGAATGCAGAACTGTGTTGACTCATGGCCTACATCCAAGTCTCGCACATGGGTCCAAGTTAGATGGGCACTGTGACATCCACAGTCAACGGCATCAATCTGCTGGCTAAACTGCGTGAGGGTAGTCAGAAGGGTTTCCGATCTGACAAGTGAAGGGGAAAGTCTCTCTCTAACCCACCTGTGTCAAATGGTCATTGACCATTTGCCAGCTTGGGTGTAGGAGCTTAGAGGTCAACGGCTTTACCAGTGGGCAGAGGAAGTTTAGAAAGAAGGGACAGGGTGACCTTCACACCCTCAGCAAGCCACTGCAGTATTTTGACCATTAACCACAGGGAAGTGGTGACTATAATGACACAAAATGCACTAACTGAATAAATGACAATGAATATTGGACATGCCAGGCAACAACTGAAAGAGACGGCTGTATCAGCACTTTGAATACTTGACTTAACACCTCTCGTCACCGCCGACCAGTTTGCAGAATGCAGTCAGAGTGTGAAGACAATTTGGAAGCTCTCTATGCAATAAAGTTTCACGTTGACAGAGACTGATTCTCACCCTCTGCAACAGTCCAGACCTTGCTCCCTATGACTTTTACTGTTCCCTAAGGTGAAGCAGAACTTTAGGGGCAGTCATTTTGAAGACATTGGGAAGATGAAGAAGGTTGTGTTCCCTTTTAGATGACTTCCAAGAAGCCTTCTGAAAGTAGCACTTAGAGAAACAACAAGTCTTACATTGAAAGAGATTAGAGTCTTGTACTTCTTTGAAATTAATAAACGTCTCTCTCGAAAAAGTCTCCAAATTTCCATAGCACACCACAAAAAAAATCAAAAAGAAAAGCAAATCAACCAGTTTCCTTGAAAATGTGTCATTTTTAATCAACAATTCATGTAAATGCCTCAAACTCAATCACTGAATTTAGCCCTTGTCAGAGTTAACAATGGAGGTAACAGCTTTTCACCAACACTGTATACATTTATTGGTCACAGAAGAGTGGTTTAGCCATGTGATTAGTCTGCTTTGGTATTTTTTTAACAACCATTTATACAGATAATGACATTCAAAATATAAATATTATAATAAATTATTGGTTGAAATACATTTTAACTTCATAGATATTTGGAGGCCATACCAAAAAAAAGCGGGGCAGAATATTTTATGGAAATTTTTAAACTGAAACAATGCAGGAAAATGGATTTCATGGCATTGTGGCAATCATTGTCAAAGAGAGGTGTCCACCCACCAAAAAAAATGCTTGTCCATCATAAATGCCCTTAGTGACATCGAAAAAGATAAGAGCAAAAAGAAAAAAAAGATTCCAATTTCACAGTTTTTCACTGCTTAGAATGTTGCTCCTTAGCCACATGCAAAACCAAGATATCACGTCATTCAGATATATTAACCAGGTAGGAACAAATAACAATTGACAAAATCCTTTTTTAAAATCAAAGAATTTTATCTTAACTCCAAAGAACAATTAAATACACCTTTTCCTCTATTGTATAATCATTCTGAAGCTGTTCTTTATCCATCCTGATTGATATACAAGCATAGACCAAAAGAATATTTTTTTTTACCCTTTCATAAACACAAACTTAGCAAACATGTCTCTCAAAAATATAGCAATTGAAAGAGAATTTCAATAAAAGTCTGACGTTACATTATAAAAAGTTTTTTTCATAACCTATTGAAAACAATTTTGCTAAAGTTTTTTGATGATGCTAGTTTTAAACCTATAAAAGATAATTTAATATTATTGAATTAGTTTTTGTTGTAACCTAAAAGATTACTGAATGAGTCTTAACCAAAACAAAGGTTGGAAATAAATAACATCATCAAATACAGGACTAGCAAGCTGCATGAAGTAAATAACCACTGCTAATAGAGAAGTGCTAGACAGTTAGAAACACCACTTTCTCAATAGTGTCTGACGTATTATATAAAAATTGGGACATATCCATTACTGTCCAGAGGTATGTACATAACAGTTTTATTTATAATTTCACTATTGGTACTAAACTGGAGTATAATTTATTTTTAATAAGTATTTTACATGTATAATTGCAGTTTTGAATTAATAATTTCTGTATATTTATACTGCAATTTTGATTGATGGACTTTAAGAAATTAATTTAAAGCTAGTTATATGACTCAGCATTTCTAACAATGACCAAAAATTAATTTAAAAAAAAAAAATAAATAAATAAGAAATGGTGTTTTTAATTTTTATAATTTCATCACAAAATCTTAAAATTATCTATCATTCAAATTTTCAACTACTTACATTGTTCAAACTATTGTTCTTATCTTCATTGCTATGTTTATGACATTTTGGCTGTTGTATGCTCTGGCCTTCTCCGAAACGTCATAAACATGGCAGTAATGTTGAGGACAATAGTCTGAAAAATGTAAATAGTGTAAATACTACCTCATCTTAGAAGTATAGTCAAATTTTCAAAATAAATTATTCTTTAATTATTAGATGATAATATTAAAATAACAAACTTCCCTTTTTTAATTGGATGATTTAATATTTTCTTTAAATAAACTTATCTGGTCTTCAATTCCAAAATTAAAGGTTGACAATAGAGGTAACAGCTTTTTGCTAATACAGATTGTACCTCTTTATTTGTTACAGAAGAGTGGTCTGCCCATGCAATCAGTCAGTTTTACGATTTTTTTTTTCAACAAGCTATTTACATATATTCTTTTAATTTTATTAAAATATGTTACCTATTGCTTGAAATTCATTTTTAGTTTAATAAAATACAAAATAAAAAAGAAAGAAAAATGAATAAAAAAGCAAATTAAAAAATATATCAAGTAATCTTAAAAAAATTTACTACCCACCCCCCAATATGTTTAAGTAATATATACTTGAGTAGTGCAAGCTTTTATGATCAGTTTTTTTAGCATAAAAAAAAAAAAAAAAAAGTGGGTCAGACTACACTTGTTTCTTTCTTTGTCATATAAAGCTAACTGTATTTTACTCGAACCACAATAAGCAAAAAAGTATTTAAAATAAAATTATTAAAAAATACATCTCATATTTTGTGTGTAAGCAGACTTATCTAGTTTTCAATTCAATAATTAAGATTTATTTTAAAAACTTAAGTAAATAAAAAATATATCAAGAAATCCTAAAAAACAATATGGCTGCTAAAAAAAAAATCTAAATAGCAAAATAAAACATGACAACTTAAAAAGAAAAATTAACTAAATGCTTATATGATAAGTTTATACTTTAATTTTTTAAAATATTTTGAAATTAGTTATTTATTAATGAATTTGTTTCTATTATTTTAGATAACAACATGCATAATAATATATGTTTACAAAGATAAAATGTAAAGAAAATGAATAGGTATTAATTTTTTTCTCTCATGTACAGCTGTAATTTATTCTTCTCACAATAAGCCAAAATTTATTTTTTTTAAAAATTATCACAAATATGCATTGAAATTCTATTTCATTACTTTTTTCTGAGACTGCCTTCTTTTTTTTTTTTTTTTTTTTTTAAAATAAACTATTCATTATTCCAGGGTTTGGTCACAGTTCAAACAAAAACCAGTCACAGATTAAAATCATACATTCACAAAAACTCTAATATTAGAGCCGTAGTCAGCCAGACAGTAGAAGGCACCCAGATTAGAACTGCAGCCCAAATATGCATATGTAATTTAATCCTGTCACTAAATTGATACAGAACTCAAGCAAAGATTTTAATCACTCCCTATACATAATGACAGATGTGTGTCATGGAGCAAATGATATTGGCTCAGAATGAGAAATTGGAGAGCCAAGTTCAATTCCAGTCATTTCATTCATTTACACGCAAATACCCTTAGGAAAGGTAACAATCCATCTCCTCTCCCTCCAGCTATGGGTTAAGTAGGAGAACAGATTAGGTTCTATAGCTTTGGTTGGCCACCAGTCTACTACAGAAAATAATGGCATGAAAATCTTCTGCCTATTCAGTCATGTCTTTTTCAAGACATTATCACCCAAGTGTGTATGGCAATCGATTGATTGGCTGATATAAAATAGAACAGCACCATTGCAAATACTCTTAGTGGTCCAACTTTCAGAGTGAATCATGCTCAGCTTCACCTGAGGCGACAGGAAGTGTAACACCTGGATTTGACAACAGACTAGGGTGTAGGACTTAATTGAGTCCACCAAAAAGAGGCAAACATACATGGGTTATCCATATCTCTTGTCTCAGAGACTACCGGTGGACTATTCCAGCATCAGAATCGACACCAAGGCTGCATAAAAGAGAACTAGAAAGCGGCCAAAGGCAAGAGAGTGAAACTATCTGACCTTATACTTCAGCCCCGTATCGCCCAGTATGGTGAAAGATAAGAAGTAGTGGTGAGGGTTAAATAGGGTGGGGTTTCTTCAACAGGAGTGACAAGGCCCTGGATTTGAGATTTGGATTGGATATCATGTCATATGTGATACACTCTTGGGCAATCATGTCTCTTTCAATTTATGACTGATTAGGCGAAAGATTTGCTCGCTATTTCTTACTGCAATAGACTGGTTACCAACCAAGGCTATAGATCCCAATCTGTCCTGTTATTTAACTCATACCTGGAGGGAGAAGAGATAGATTAATACATTTTCCAAGGGAATTTGCACATAAGTAAATGCAAAGAATTCAACTGGAATTCAAACTTGGATCTCGGATTTCTCATTCAAATCTGATAACCATTGCACCGCTACAAACATCCAAAGATTGGATATCATAAATATTAATAGTTTGCATGGAAAACAGACATACCATGTTGAAACAACAATCAAAGTTAATCATCAAGTCTGGTCAGTAACCTAGAAAGGGGATGGCTTGGGAATATCAGGTGCTGTAAGGTTGGATGTGCAGATGGTGTAACAACAATGACTCAAGAGAAATGGTGACAGAAAAGAGAAAATTGAATTCTAAAGAAATATTTAAAAAAACTTTGAAGAGAGTTGGAAAACATACCAGCTAAGACACATCAAGAAAAAACAAAGAAATTGCACTGAATAATTTAATATACCATCTGTAGATTTGGGATCTGTAACTTTCAATGCTACCAGTGCAAGGGAGTTAAGATTTATCTCCCTTGCACTGCCACTGCCACATGGCAGTGGCTTTATTCACATTATTTACATGCAGACTACTGTCCTCATTTTTGTTGTTGTTATTGCAATGTTTGGGCCATTGTGCCCTCCAGCCTTCATCAGATGTCATTAATCCGAGTAACTTCCAGGGAATTCTAACTGAACCCTTTATTTAATCTATGGGGATAGCTTGTTCTCATTCAACTGCCCATTTAAAAGATATTTCATCTTGTTCTTATTTAATACTGCTTAGTTACTGATCACCCTGTCCACTAATGATAAATCCTCATCTGAGAAATTCAAACAGTCTGCAACTTTGTTATGACATAGCAGACTGAATGAATAATGCGAACCTAGAAATAAAAAAGCAACAAAAAAGGACTCCCAAAAGGATGCTTCCCACTATGCTATCAGGTACTGAGTTGGTCAAAAAATCTGTTCATTTGTCAAGTCGAAAAATTAGCCAACCCAATACAATATTTTAAGGATACCAAAATAGTTTATATATATATATATATATATATATTAGGTGAATATATGGATCATAATCCAACAAGATGAATAGAATAAGTAAATAACAAGTAGGAAAAAAAAATGTCTAATTCCTACTTGTTCTTTACAAATTATATATTATATTTTACCCCAGCATTTCACCCCAAACAAGGTGATAATGCCACTAAGACACAAAGGGTAACTAGTAATAAAAAAGAAAGAGAATATTTTAGTGACAAGGACAATAAAAAAAATTTTAAAAACTTGATTTAGGAAGATAAAAAATGGCAAGTGACATAATGATTTGTTTTCCCAATCAAGTTGCTGACAACAAACATCTGCAGTGAGGGCCCTTCCATTTTTCTGGTAGGTTCAAATGGATGACCCCTTTCATATTCCACCAGGCAGAAAGCAAGGGCTTCCATGGCTAAAGTTCTGGTTTTGGTGTCGGTACTGGTTTCTCATTTTGTAATAACCCCTGTCTTTTTCGGTTTCTGTTGACATGCAAAACCCATTTTTCATCACTTGTGACAATGCAGTACAAATATAAAAGGTTGTCAGTCCTGTTTAAAGGTTTCAGGAAGACAGAAGATGGCAATTGGCATTTGTGTTTAAATTTTCAAACATTTTAGGTGGCAGAGAAAGCAAGAAAAGAGTGGAATCAGCTATGATATCACATTTCAATTCAATTCATAAAAAAGTAGATTTTTATAAGGTTTTTAAATTTTATAGGCTTTTGTTTTTGTCATTTAAACCTTTTCTAACTGAGCAAAATAGAAATAAAATATTAAAATTTTCACTGGCTAAATGCAATAATAATATTTTATAAATTTTTATTTGAATTTAAGTCTATATTTTCCTTAGCACCTAAATAATATTATCATAAATGATAATTATACTTATGAATTATATGTTATTACAATTTTCTTTTGAATGGCCACATGGCCAAGTAATTAGAGTGTTTATTTTCCAACCATGAGATCCAGGTTCAAACCTCCTCATGGTTGATTTTTAACTTGATCTTATCTGTCTGGGGAGGTGATTCCAGTATGCAGCACCTTTGGAAAGTGCCTAAAAACCATACTATGGTTTGGGTAGAAGATACTATTTGGGGGCCATCAATGATTTATGCCAGCTTAAATTCACAAGTCATCGTGACCAAGGGTTTGACATTGCTGGTCTTGTTCAGACTGTTCATCATATCTGATAATGCACTCTCCCAAAAACTGTAACTAAGGTTTGATCAGCATGGTTGCAGTATAAGCCACAGATGAGATCAAACACAAATGTGTCTGAGCAGAGTCTGCAGCAGAGATTGGCTAGCCACCCTAGGAGCTGGGCATATTTGGATACGAGTGGCCAGCTATCATTCATTCACAACTTTTAGATATACACAACTGATTTTTTTTTACCATCTGGCATCAAATCACATTATACATTTTCTTATGTACAAATCTTATTGATTTGTTCACAGATATTGTAACCACAAATATTTCTAATTTTATTAAATTTTCAAATTAACCAGTGCTTTTAAGTATTAAGGCTGTCATGATAATCTTCATTAATTCATTTCAGTTCTTCTGAAAATAAACATTAGTTTTTTTAGATAAACATTAGTTTTATGTGTGAGCCTTTAGGTCGAGTTAATGAGCTCATGAGCGAAATTTTGACAAAAATTTAGAATTTAAGCAGCCATACTAGTTTTCAGATATTCCATTTCTATACTATAGCCTCAGGTCTAAACTCGACCAATGTTTTACCTAAAGGCTCACACATAAAACTAATGTTTATCTAAACTTGAGTATAAACCTGGCCAATGCCCTGCATTTACTCACGAGCTAATAACCTTGAGAAAAGTATTAATCCATCCCTTCCCTCCAGTTATGGGTTAAATAACAGGACTGATTGGGTTCTATAGCCTTGACTGGCAACCAGTCTACTGCAGCAGGATAATTAAAATGCCTGAGGTCTATACATGGTAGGACTTGGGACCCTACCCTTAAACAAATCCCAACAAATCTTTCTTCATCGCTTGAGAGAAAACCGACTCAACCTGACCGGGGAGAATGCCAAAATAGGTACAGGTAACTTGGATCAATACATAATAAAATCCCCCAACCCAAGGTTCAAGAGCCACTCAAAATTGAGGGTCACTGAATGAGGCAAATAAGACATGCACAGTATGAGGATATGCAGTGACAGCCCAAAGGTTACTGACACCCCTGATTAAGCTGAACTTACAAGAATAATTTTTTAATGTGAAAAAATTAAATGTATCATAACAAGTTTATTACAATATACGAGCTAAATAATAAAATAATAGGGGATCAGTTTATTACTTCATAACAATAGAAAAGCGATCACCCTCTATATGCCCAGTAAAAGCTTTACTTGTGTTTTCAACTATTTTATTCAGTCAGTTAAGTGCCATACATGATACACACTTGGGTGATCACGTCTTGAATAGATATGACTGACTAGGCAGAAGATTTTCTCACAGTAGGTTGCCACTAATTTCTGTAGTAGACTGGTTGCCAACCAAGGCTATAGAACCCAATCTGTTCTGCTTTTAACCCATAGCTGGAGAAAGATGCAACAGATTCATACCTTTCTTAAATGTATTTGTGTGTATGTGAATGCAACAAATTCAACTGGAATTTGAACTCGGTTCTCCGATTTCTTATTCTGAGCCGATATCCACTGCACCACCCACACATCCTGCCCAAAACATTTTTTTCTAGATCTGCAGATCTTTTCATAGCACTTTTTAAACCTATCTTCTTTACAAGATCATTTTCTTTTGACAAAATAGCCAAAGAATATAATGACTTGAGTTATGAACGACTGCAAGTATGCTTTTATAGGCTTTAGTTTTGGAAGATCCTAAACACGTGACATGATGGCATACTGAACGCCTGCTTAACACAAGCTAAAAAAAAAATTCATTATTCTACCTAAAACATTTTTTATTTAGTCTTTAGATATCTAAATCTTTTCATGACACTTTCACACCTATCTTCTTCACAAGATCATTTTCTATTGACAAAATGGCCAAAGAATTTAATCTGTTTTGAGTCATTAACTTGCAAATATGAGTTTTAGTTTTGGAAAATGCCAAATACATGACATAGCGGCAGAATGACACCCTCAGGCTTGATGATGCCCTGGGTGACTGCCCAAGTTGCCAGTACCTTGAACTGGGCCTGAGGATATGAAAGGTAGATAACATTTGATCACTAGACTTGAAGAGGTTTAATGATCAAGGAAGCATCCTATTAGGAGTCTGTTCTAAAAAGTGGCAATTCTGGGAAAGAAGATGTCTGAGTGGAACTTTTTCCTTACCAAAGGAATACAATGAGGGTGAACATGGCAGGTCCTAGCTGTGAAGGTCTGAACTAGTGGAACAAAGGAATTTAATTTAGCTCATCTGAACATTTGCCATGGTGAGTGGGTGCATGTGCAAGAGAGAGAGAGCTATGAAAATACACAGAGAAAGATGCAGAAAGAGAAAAATATGAAAAAATGGAAACAGTAAGATCAACAGAAAAAAAGAGAGGATTATAAACATGCACAAATTGAAATCTATAGTACAAGGCATGCAAGAGTGAATAGTAGAAATTCGTGTGCTTTTATACATAAAGTTTACAATCAGATGCTCTTTCTGACATCAGTTTTTTTTAAAAATTATTTTAGGTTGGATATGAGCTTGATTATTTATGTGTCCTCTACTTACATTTTTAAAACATCCATGCTTGCATCTTTGAGAAAGGTATCACTAGTCTGTATCCAAATTCATTGTGACATTCCAATGCTTGGAAAGGCCGCAGTTCTTGAGCAAGATGAAATTTGCAATAAAAAAAAAAACAGACTGGGAAACAATCTACTGAAAAGCCCCTTCAACTACCAACTTGGTTTCTTGAAAAAGAGAGTTCTCCAGTAAAAAAAAATTTTTTTAAAAAGTCATAAATTCAGGTCATTGTTTGGGAAGTCATTTGTGTTTGTGACTACATTTGAATCATCACTTTGAACATGACACGAAATGAGACTTGGCTTTATCAGAATAATGACTTTTGCACAATTTCTGTGCAGACATTATAACATTTTTGTGTTAAAAATAAATAAAATAAAATTTTAAAAAATAAATAAAATAAATTTTTTAAAAAATAAAGTGGGGAATTTTTCAGTACAATTAGGTCACTAGTTTCCAAATAATTCTTATGTATAAATAGATTAAAAAAAAAAACAAAACAACAAAAGTATCCAAGGGAGATAACTCCATTTCTATTAACTACTGATTACATCATTGTTTCTCTTTTTCTTAGAACAAGTAAGCAAGAAAACATCCTTAAAGGAAAAATTAATATTTGCAGACAATCATATTACAAGTTCTATAAATAAAAGGCTCCCTGAAGTCAAACTTAACCAAGCTTGGGAAAAAATATAATTCCAACTTAAAAAAAAAAAAAAAAAAAATTTAACCTTTTATTTTTTATTTTTTATTTTGGTGTTTTTTTCTTTTACAAATCATAATGGTCAAGACATTTTACAGATCATATCTGTCAAATAAGTAATCTGGATAGGAAATCCTCAGTTGCGATTTGAAACTGATTTCATATCCATGGAAGCCTATGTAACATGAACAATACTTCAGCTTAAAGAAAACATGGGCTTTGAGCACTTTACTGAGCAGGTAAGTTTGCTTTCAAGTCTTTTTTTTATTTTCTCAGTATTGTTGGTTATATTCAAGACTGTATCTGGATAAGAATTTTGGGTTTTGGCATGATGTCCATTTGTTTCACCAATGTTTTTTGTTTATATTTATATATATATAACAAAAAATTTAGGCAGACACATTATTTCATGGTAAATCGAAAGTCTAGGCCTATTTCAGGCAAACCATCATCAGCTTCCGTCTTTATTGTACAGAAGATTTTACACAAATTCATGCAAAATCTTTTGTACAATAAAGACGGAAGCTGATGATGGTTTGCCTGAAATAGGCCTAGACTTCCGATTTATCATGAAATGACATGTCTGCCTAAATTTCTTTCTTACTTTGCTCTATATGTATTTATATACATTTATATTTAGAGCTCTCTTAGAGAGTTATCCTACCACTGTATGTACAGGATACTCCTTTGGGTTCTTCTATATCTACACCGCATGCTTGTATATGTATATATATATATATATATATATATATATATATGGGGGTGTTTTACATTCCATGTTTAAATATAGAAACAAACTGAGGAAGAAAAAAGATAAAAGATAAGGATATTAGTCGAATTGAAATTATGAAAATCAAAAGATAATCTTTCAGTTTGTTTTTTTGTAATATAAAACTTTATCGACCCTAATTTCTTTTTTATTTTTAAATAAGAAATTCATTTTAATATTGAGCTTGTTTTTTAATTAAATATTCTTTAATGACAAAATTTTAAATTTAACAAAATGATAAAAATAAAAAACAAAATAAAAAAAATAAGAGAATATATGACATGAAATATTTTAGCAGACAGACATATGCTGGTTTTGGAGTATTTCATTTTATTTTTTATTCTTTTTTTGTTTAATGTCTTAGGACGGATATGGTAAATTATAAAAAACAGTAAACAAATTTTTAAAATTTTAAAAATAATAAAGAAAATATATTACCAATAATACCATGCCTTTTCTTGAACAATACATCTGAATAAATTTGTCTACCTACAATTTGATATTTTCTCAAATCAGTTCTTGATTTTTTTGTTTTCCTTGAAAATGCAATGTTTTTTGCATAATATCCACTGCAAATCACATTGTGAAGGCTTTAAAACTTTATAACAAGCCCAGAGGTAAAGTTGTTTTATATATATATATATAAGAGAAAAAAATCATATTTACTAACATAATCTAATATACACAAGACTTAGACTAATTTGAACAACAGTACCTTCCACACCAAAGTCTTATTTATAGGCCAAGAACTGAACAATGAAAATTCCCCAGAGACTAAAAAGCCTTAAATTAAAATCAGTCACAGCAGTGTGTGTGTGTATGTATATGGAGAACAAAATGAACTCAAGGTGCTAATTTCAGAAAAGGGAGATATTGATATCAATTGGTGTTTATCTGGAAAACTGGTAAAAAAGAAAAAAAAGTTTTTTTGATTCCAAATGTGTTAATAGAATAAGCTTTCTTAGTGAATAAGCAGATGACAAAATTGAAAAAAAAAAAACACCCTTAGTGATGTATCCTGTTCTAAGAAGTCTGAAGAAGTTCTCATTCAGGTTGAAACATATAACTAAGTATTTTTTTATATTTTGTCATTCACTGCACTGAGACATGTGTATGTATATATATATATATATATATATATATATATATATATACTTTTAAGGCATGCTATATTTCTAGGTAGATATGCTCCATGTCAGGGAATTGGGCATTATATATATATATATATATATATATATATATATATATATATATATATATATATGACTTGGCAAGAGTTTCTTGCTCGAACACAATCTTTGGACCATGAAGATTGTGTTAAAGGATGCTATTGCCATTTAAACACAAGAAAAATTGATAAATATAAGCAGTCAATTGCTGATACCCCCCGAGGGGTGGACAAACAGCTCCATCTACGCAACCCTGGAGTTGAAATGCTGAAATTAACATTGATCAGTTCAGCAACAAATTTTTACTTATATTAATTCTGTGTGTGTGTATGTGCCTGCATGAATAAAGACAAAAGAAAACTTATCTTGGCCAATATATTTCATTCTCCAATGAACTTTATGAAGGCAAAAGTAAGGATTTGATTTGCAACAAGTATTCATAAATAAGAATAAAAATCTTTATTGCCATGTTTATGACGTTTCAGCAGTTGTATGCTCCGGCTTCCTTCAGGTGCTAAGAATTTCAAACAGAACACTTTATTTTGTTTACTGACATATCATTCTCATTCCATATGTGATGCCACTTCTGGTAGCCATGTAGTTAACTACCTTTAACTCAACTCTCTAAGTTATTTGTTAAACACTGCTGTAGGCTGGTATTGAACCCACAACTCTTTGGGTCAAGTCACTGGAACTAACCAATGCCTATATCCACTGGGCCATATGTTCTAAAGATGAGGACAACAGTCTGAACAATGTAAATACTACCTCATTTCAGAAATATTGGCAAATACTGAAGAATAAAAATGTTAGTTTTTCAAGAGATGCTCATAGAGTCTAGGCAAATTATGGAAGATGCTAAGTGATATAATCTAGTGTCTAATAAAAGAAACTGCATAAATGATGAACTTTTTTTATGCAGTTAATATTTAAATTATTTTAACATGGAATAAAATTTATTTATTTATTATATATTTTAAATAAGGAGAGGTTAGGAATTTCTTACATTTGCCTTGATAAAGTCCCTCAAAGTAAGAAAACTTTCTAGAAAAATCTATTCCAATTTTTAAGAACAAAAGAAAATTTCTATAAAATTCCATTCCAATTTTTGAGTAAGAAAAATAGGAAAAAATTTCTAGAAAAATCAGTTCCAAGTTTTGAATATGAAAAAAATGATTTCTAGAAAAATCTATTCCAATTTTTGAGTAGGAAAAATTTCTAGAAAATCTATTCCAATTTTTGAGTAAAAACAAAAATTTCAAGAAAATTTCTTTCTAATTTTTGAGTAGGAAAAATATGAAAAATTTCTAGGAAAATCTATTCCAATTTTTAAGCATAAAAACAATTTCTAGAAAATTCCATTCCAATTTTTGAGTAGGTGAAAAAAAAATTACTTTCTGATTAAACTCATAACAGATTAAACTAACAATCAGTTTCTCTCACTCTCTCTCTGTGTTTGCCAGAATTTTACCTAATGATCACTGCATACATTGTCCTTGTTTTTGTTTTTAAAACAGAAAAAAATTCTTGTAGGGGTGTGAGGTATTTTAGATGTATTGCATGTTTCCAAATGTGTAAGTTTTTCTGTCTGTGAGTTTACAGTTCAACAACAGACAAAAAAGAGACAAAACAAACAAAAAACAAGGTCCCTTTCATTCAATCTCCATGAGCAAATCATCGCCTTCAAGTTTCATGCCGACATCAGCAGAAATATTCTTGATAGTTCCTGCAATTGGTGCTGTGACTATCATTTCCATTTTCATGGCACTAAGAACAAGCACCGGCTGTCCTTTCTCGACTTTATCGCCATTCTTTACACGAATGTTCACAATTGTGCCAGGCATGGGAGCACCCAATGATCCGGGGTCACTGGTCGCCTTCGGGTGAATTTTGAGATCCTGAAAAGAAAATGTAAAAAAAAAAAATATTACCACCTCTGTCTACTAATACATTGGCACATTTGCCTAGTTTTCTTTTGAATACTGGCAATACGTATTAAAAAATATTACTACCTTTGTCTCATAATCAGTCAGTCAGTTGAGTGCCATACGTGATACACGCTTTGGGTGATCATGTCTCGAAAGAGACATGACTGACTGGGCAGAAGATTATCCGGCAGTAGGTTGCCATTGCTTTCTGCGGTAGACTGGTTGCCGACCAAGGCTATAGAACCCAATCTCTATTATTTAACCCATAACTGGAGGGAAGAGATAGATTAATGCCTTTCCCAAGGGTATTTGTGCATAAGTGAATGCAAGGAATCCAACTGGAATTTGAACTCGGCTCCCAGATTTGTCGTTATGAGTTGATATCCACTGCACCATAATGCACATCCTTGTCTCATAATAGTTGGCACACTTGCCTTTTTTTTTTGATTATTGGCAACACCAATTAATATTACTACCTCTGTCTCATAATAGTTGGCACATTTGTATAGTTCTCTTTTGATTACTGTCAACACTCATTAATACATACTAGAAATACCCGTGAAAAATTTTATGGTTTTCCTATTTTAATTTTCTGATTAATCTTAATTTTTCTGTTAATGATAGAATCATGGTGTGTTCTACAAATATAAGCACCCATAGAAACTTCCCTATTGTAGCATTAAAAATTTGAGCTTAACAACATTAACAAAATATTGCAATAATGATTTTAAATATGAATGCTGGTTGTTATTGAAAGAAGTAAGGGGGTACAAATGTAAGAAAAATTGAAATTGACAAATTTTTCTGTTTCACTGAGTGTATGGAAGGAGAAGTTGGTGAACTGAGTTCAAATTCCAGTCAGGCTCATTACATTCACTTACACACAAATACCTCTGAGAAAGGTAGGAATCCATCTCTTCCTTCCCAGATATGGGTTAATAAATTGGACTTGTATCCAGAACAATTATTGTTATTATCAGGAAATTGTAAATTTAGTATTCGCTAATGGGTACTAAGGAAGATACAGTTAGTTGGCTGGGTACTAAGGAAGATACAGTTAGTTGGCTGGGTACCATGGAGCATTAAACTTGTCATTTGATTACCAGGCAAGATAAGGCTGGTTAGCTAGGTACCAAGGAAGATTAGGCCAGTTGATGGAGTAACAAAGAAAATTAGACCAGTCATTTGGGTATCGATGAGTATTAGGACTTTCAGCTGGTTACCAAGGAGCACGAGGCCTGTCAGCCGGGTGCCAAGGAGCACGAGGCCTGTCAGCCGGGTGCCAAGGAGCACGAGGCCTGTCAGCCGGGTGCCAAGGAGCACGAGGCCTGTCAGCCGGGTGCCAAGGAGCACGAGGCCTGTCAGCCGGGTACCAAGGAGCACGAGGCCTGTCAGCCGGGTACCAAGGAGCACGAAGCCTGTCAGCCGGGTACCAAGGGACAGTCCGTCAGCCTGGGTAACCAAGGAGCATGAAGCCTGTCAGCTGGGTACTAAAGAGTATTAACCTGGTTAGCTGGGTACTAAGGGACTTTAGCTGTAAAAACATCTTTAGCAAATGATACAATCATAATATGTGCAGTTGGAGGAACTTTACAAAAAGCTAAAACGGCAGGATTGAAAATCTATACAAGAACCCAAGTTGATATTTACAAAAGCAAATGAATTTATTTTTTTTAACAAATTGGTAAGAATAAGACACACCATTTCTTGGCTGACCAATTGAAACTAACCTTCATTGCTTTCTCATCCATTATTCTCACAGAACGCAACTGTCCATTAAGTTCGAAGAAGACTTCTCTTCGACCGTCATCCCCAATATCACCAACTGCCAAAGTTTTGATGTGTAGTGTCTTTCCTCTCTCAATCTCCACCTACAACAAACAAAATAAGGTTACTTTTGTGGCACATCAATTACTCTATAATAGTCATAAAGGTGAGAATTTTTATTATACAAAAGGTGAATCAATAATATTTAGCCTAGAGTTAGCTTATAACACAAAAACTAAGAATTAGCATTTCAATATCTTAAAAAAAAAAAAAAATCATATATATATATATATATATATATATATATGATTTTTTTTATATATATATATATATATGAGTGGTAGAAACAATGGATGTGTATTCCACAGTTTGATAATTATTACTTTTTACAAAGTGCTCAATACAGATGTAGAAATTTTATAGAAATATAGTTGTTGTTATTATTAGTGTTATAATAACATACGGGACTGCTATTCAAAAGCGTTCAGATTTTTGTGCCAAGTGCACCATAATCAGGCCTGATGATACTGCATTGGCATAAAAACCCGAAAGTTTTTGAGTTGCAGTCCCATATGTTATAACACTAGTAATAATTATCTCTCTCTCTCTCTCTTATATATACTGAAAGCAGGCAATCTAATTTTTCAGACATATTCCTTCACACTAGAAATGTGAAATTTCCCAACAATTAAAAATAAAATTTTAGAGAAACATAAAAAAAGCAAAAAAATATACAAAATGTTAACCCCCCCCCCAAAAAAAAACACAAAATATTAAACAAAAAAAAAAAACAAAAAAAACACAGTAACATTAACAAACCAAACAGGTAACCCTCCAAAAACACACAAAGCATTAAAACCAAAAACAAAAAAATTCAGAACTAAAATAAAAATACAAAAAATTAATCATAAAAAAAACAAACAGGAAACATAAAAAAAAAGACAAAAACAACACAAAACATTAAAAACACCCCAAAAATACAAAACATTAAAAAAGCAAAAAATTATTAAAAAAAACAAATAATTTAGAAAATATTTAAAATCAAGAAAAAAAATTTAAAAGCAAAAAAAATAAAGTTAAAATAAAAGGAAATTAAAAAAAAAAGATTAAAAAATAAAAAGAGGGAAATTAAAAATGAAGTAGTTAAATAAAAAAATAATAATCAAAATTAAAAAGCGTAAAAGATATGTAAAAAAAAAACAAAAAAAAAATAAAACTGAAATGATAATAACAGTCAAAATGTCAAGTACCTACCTCACATTCTTGAGCCATTCTTGGTCCAACAAAAAATAACTTTGTTGCTAGGCACTCAACTGGTCCATATTTCTCACGGAACTCCAGGTAATCCGTAAGCACTTTGGGATAGAGAGCGGCACTCATGATATCAGCTTCATGGACATTGGAACCAAACCTCTCTTTTAGGTCTTCTCGGAGTTTATCAAAATCAAATGGTTCCATTGTGGCTCCAGGACGGCCATTTATCTTGGGAATTCCTTTTAGAATCTGGAAGAAGAAAAAATTGTTCCTACTTAAACTTCTACTTCTTTTATATGCCATCTCTCTTCAGAAGGTAGGCGATCATTACCCTCCACATCTTCATCTCCCTTGTAGCTCATAATACCTTTTGTTATTTCTCCCAAGCCTTGCTCTGCCATTTGCTTAAGCCCATCAAGTATGTCAAGTGCTGTTTTCCCTTGTCTATCTTTCTCTATATTCTCCCTGTGAGTATTAGATTCTCTAAGCCTGCCTTCCTCATTACGTATCCCAGAAACTTCAGCTGTCTCTTTCTGATGTTAAGTTTCCTTTTTGTTTGATAAACAAGAAATTATAATTATATATATATATATATATATATATATATATATATATATATGTGTGTGTGTGTGTGTGTCATAAAAAAGTTTTGTTTTTTTAATTAGATCACAGAGAGGTGGGGAAAAAAAAACAATGTCCCTTAGCTCCAATCAAGCCAGGTCAATGGTGAATATAACACCACAAATGATGACAACAGTGGAAACACTGGCAAACAAAATTTCAAACAGTAGCAGACCACTTCTCTTAATTTTCTTTCTTTTTTCCATTTTTTTTTGATTGATAAAATCAAACTGATAAAAAAGTGTTTTATTTAATTAAAAAAACAAAACTTTTTTATCAGTTTGATTTCATCAAATCAAAAAAAAAAAAATGTGTATATATATATATATATATATATATATATAAAGTGGGGGATCAATTCTATATAATAAATATATAAATTGATCCCTCACTTTATAGTCACGGTAGTTTTTGTACAATTTATAGTCCATAGAATGTAAATAAATCTAAAAGAGATGCATGTGTAGCTAATCAGTTTTTGATAGATTGATTTGTTTTCTCCAGTTTAACCCTTTGCAGGCTATTTTAAGCCAGAAAATATTTTTAGATTGTAAGAACGTTTTTTTTGATTGAGATAATGGTTTAGTGATACAAATCTTACTAATTAACCTATAGCTGGGAGAGAAGAGGTGGATTCATACCATTGCAATGGGTATATGCACGTAAATGAATACAACGAATTCAATGCAAATTGAAAGTGGGACCTCGCTGATCAACAATTATTCATTACGTCATCGCACATCCAAGCTTACAACACCTAGCAATCCAACAGTCACCCAATAAGGAATTGGCCAGACACATTAACTTCAGTAACCAATGTTTCAACAATTTATGGCCATAAGCCATTCAAAATAAGAACAAAGCATGACTTGTAGTGAGTGCGATGGGTAAATTGTCACCCCCTCCCCTCCACTTTTTTTTTTTTAATTAGTTGTTCATTTCTGATTTTGTTGACCGCACAGTATACTAGGGTCAATTGTGCAGTATCCGTGAAGAAAAGAGCACTATGACACAATTCGCTCTGCCAGAAATTTGAAAACAGCATGCAGTACCGCTTGGCATTCATGCCAGAAGCTTCAAAACAAACATTTCAATACTTGGCTTTCAATCTCAGGACAATGCAGTGGATTCGGAAAGAGTTGGATAATTAATGCAATCAGCATCACATGCCTCCATACATTTTCCCCACAGAGCCTCAGGCTCAACATGGAGGCTTACATCAAGTGCTTTGTGCAGACAGTGCTGCCCTGGATCAAGAGGGTAGCTGCTGGAAGACTATGTCTGGTAACAGGACTCTGCACCATACCACACAAGCAAGAGAATCCAGTCATGGTTGTCAGACAATTTCTTTGACCACATCATCCCTTACATCTGGCCACCTATCTCCCCATACTGCACCCCACCTTGATTATTATGTGTGGGGCACTGTTGTGCAAGAGACCAACAAAACTCCTTGTAACATTAAAGATGACCTGAAGGCAAGAATTTACAAAATTGAACAAGGAGACTGTATAGTAGAGATGCAGGAGATTTCCAAGCCATCTGGAGGCTGTGGTTGAAGCCAATGATCAATTTTATTGAATAGATTTGCTCTTAAGAATTTCAAAAATATTTGTGCAATTTTGGTAAATATGTCTCTTAAAATGAGATGTCAGTGTTTTTCATTTTGGCATCATTTAGACGACAATTCATCCATCACACTCTGTATATATCTGTTAAAATGAGATGCCAGTGTTATCTTCATTTTGGTATCATTTAAACAACAATTTATACACCTCACTATCTGTATAAGCTGCTTCTTAATGTAACTCTCTACCCTGAGTGGCCCCTGGGACTTGTAAAAATAGACTTTAAAAAATAAAATTATATAAGCTCAAATCAAAATAAAGACCATCTTACCTTGGTCCTTAGGGGCTCAGGATATCCACCTGGTGGCTCTCCAAGCAATCCTTGGAAATATTCTACCACAGAAACTGGGAAGGAGAGTTCTTCTGCTCGTTCCTCAACATCTTTGGCATTCAATTTGTTCTGTACCATGAACTGTGCCATGTCACCCACAACCTTTGATGAAGGGGTCACCTAGAAAAAAAAATTAAAAAATAAAATTAAGCAAAGTTTATTCGAATTATCATTTGTGACTTCTTTCCCTGTTGTTTCTGTTGTACTGTTTCCACCAAGAAGTAGATTGAGTTTTGCTGAACGGCATATCAAACTCTGTGGGTTATTTAATGCCAAAAAGGTAGAGTTTAAAAATATTTTATTTTAATGTTCAGTTATAGTAAGAAGGTTGATTTAGCCAGATTTTGTTATTTTTATTTTAGAAAATTGAAGATGTCTTCTAGTTTTGTATTCAAAAATGTAAGATGGCAATGATTTTTTTTCTTCAAAAAATGTATTGTTGGTAATATTTTTCATTTTAAAAATGTATATTTTTCTATAAAAGTCTATTTATTTATATTTATTTATATATATATGTGCGTGTGTGTATTTCTATACATTCATCGTGTTTTGACCCCAGTTTGGGGGTTAACTATTTGCCCATAACTGGGACCCTAACAGGTGCTACCACTCTGGGTCAGGGTGGATCTGGGAGCAACAGCAATTAAGAGGTGGTTCCATGCTTCTCACAACCTCCTAATCAGAGGCCTTGCTGCTGGATGCAGTTTACCGTCATACCCAGGACCCCAAGAAGTACAAGTAATAGTATTAATAGCAGTAGCAGTAAGAGTGATTGACCGATTTTAGTTTCTATGGTTTATCAACCCTTTGCAGGTTATTCAAAGCCAGAAAATGTTTTTAGAGGCTCAGAATCATTTTAGAGATAATTTAGTGATACATGTTTTATTATTAATTAACCCATTGTGGGAGGGAAGAAGAGGTGTGTTGATACCTAATCAGAGTTTGATAAACAAGAAATTATAGTGGATATAAAGTGGGGGGATCATTTCTATATCAGAATTAATATATAAACTGATCCCTCACTTTGTGTTCACAGTTTCTAACACATATTGCAGAGAAAGTGTAGTCTTGGGTATGGTGATAAACTGCATTGGGAAGCAAGGACAAGAGATCAGAGAATTAGAGAGGCATGGAATCAATTCTTAATTGCTGTTGATCCGGGTGGTAACACCTGCTAGGGTCCCAGCTATGGACAAATAGTAACCCCCACCCAAACCAAAACATTATGAAAGTATAAAAATACATTTTTATAATAAAAGTACAATACATTTTCGTATAGTTACCAAAAATGCTTATTTGTAGTAAAATTCCCAACGATACTATTTTAAAGTAAAATGACCTCTGTAACTAATCAGTATTTTATACATTGACTGATTCATTATCTAAAGCTTATCAAGCACAGTATTTAAAGCCAGAAAATATTATTAGATTGTAGGAGTTTTTTTTTTTGAGATAAGAATTTATTAATACAAGTTTTACTAATTATCTCATAGCTCGTGAGAGAAGAGGTGTATTCATACCTTTCTCAAGGGTATTTGTGTGTAAGTGAATATGACGAACCCAACTGAAATTGGAACTCAGCTTTGTGATTAACAATGCCTAGTCATTATCTGTCACACCATCTTCAAATCCAAGTTTAATGCTAACTTCAGTAATTGAACGGGAACTGGTTTTCAACATTATACAGCTGCAAGCCACATAGTCATAATAATATCAGTCGTAGGAATAGTAGTAGTAATAGCAATTGTATTGTTTTTTAATCATTTCAACTAAAGCAAGGTTTTAAAGTCACTAGGCCACAAGAGTGGTTACTGAAAAAACTGTTACTGAGTAGAAATGGCAATAAAAGAGCGGGTTCCAAAAATACAACAGATGATGACCGACGTTGCATTAAGATATGAATGCAAGAACTTGAGCCATCTTCTTAAAAAGCCTTGCCAGATCTAGACTTTCATATGCACATCATACATGACATTCAACTAATTGAGAACGGCCTAAATTATCATCTAGATACAACCATTTTCAAAAATCAATGATTTATAATGGTTTCAATGGATTTATTAAGGAGATAATTCTTCAGAATGTTACTAAAAAAAAAAAAAAAAAGAAACTTTCTCTCTCACACACATACTCAGACACACACCAATGAGACTTCCAACCGATGCAACAAAAAATGTATAGCACAGAAGAAAAGGAGGAAGAGAAAAGAGGAGAGTAAGGAGAAGAAAAAGAAGAGAAGGAAAAAAGAGGAAGAAAAAAAGAATTTAAAAAATACCTTTGGTAAATCACCAAGTAACTTGTTGGCCACAACATACATCTGTTTAACACGCTCAAATTGGTCTGCAAGTCCAAGACTAAAGGCTTGAAACTGGAGATTTGTATATTGACCACCTGAAAAGAATTTATATTTTCAGCAAAAGAGTGACAAGAATTGAGTTTTGCATTAAAATCTGATTTTTTTTAAATAGAGAGAAGAAAAGAGGTAGAGAGAAAAAAAGAAAACAGAGAAGAGGTAGAGAGCGCCAAGAGAGAGAGACAGCAAAACGAGAGAGAGAGCGCCAAGAGAGAGAGACAGCAAAACGAGAGAGAGAGCGCCAAGAGAGAGAGACAGCAAAACGAGAGAGAGAGCGCCAAGAGAGAGAGACAGCAAAACGAGAGAGAGAGCGCCAAGAGAGAGAGAGACAGCAAAACGAGAGAGAGAGCGCCAAGAGAGAGAGACAGCAAAACGAGAGAGAGAGCGCCAAGAGAGAGAGACAGCAAAACGAGAGAGAGAGCGCCAAGAGAGAGAGACAGCAAAACGAGAGAGAGCGAGAGCAGCAAAAGAGAGAGACAGCAAAACGAGAGAGAGAGCAAAACCAAGAGAGAGAGAGACAGCAAAACGAGAGAGAGAGCGCCAAGAGAGAGAGACAGCAAAACGAGAGAGAGAGCGCCAAGAGAGAGAGACAGCAAAACGAGAGAGACAGCAAAACGAGAGAGAGAGCGCCAAGAGAGAGAGACAGCAAAACGAGAGAGAGAGCGCCAAGAGAGAGAGACAGCAAAACGAGAGAGAGCGCAGAGAGAGAGAGGGAAATGAAAGCGCAGAGAGAGAGAGAGAGGGAAATGAAAGCGAGAGAGAGAGAGAGAGGGAAATGAAAGCGCAGAGAGAGAGAGAGAGAGGGAAATGAAAGCGCAGAGAGAGAGAGAGAGAGGGAGGGAAAGAAAGCGAGAGAGAGAGAGAGAGGGAAATGAAAGCGCAGAGAGAGAGAGAGACAAATGAAAGCGCAGAGAGAGAGAGAGACAAATGAAAGCGCAGAGAGAGAGAGAGACAAATGAAAGCGCAGAGAGAGAGAGAGAGGGAAATGAAAGCGCAGAGAGAGAGAGAGAGGGAAATGAAAGCGCAGAGAGAGAGAGAGAGAAATGAAAGCAAAGAGAGAGAGAGAGAGAGAGAGAGAGAGAGAGACAAATGAAAGCGCAGAGAGAGAAAAATGAAAGCGCAGAGAGAGAGAGAGAGACAAATGGAAGCGCAGAGAGAGAGAGAGAGAGAGACAAATGGAAGCGCAGAGAGAGAGAGAGAGAGACAAATGAAAGCGCAGAGAGAGAGAGAGACAAATGAAAGGGCAGAGAGAGGGGGGATGAAAGAGCAGAGAGAGAGAGGGGGATATGAAAGAGCAGAGAGAGAGGGCGATATGAAAGAGCAGAGAGAGAGGGCGATATGAAAGAGCAGAGAGAGAGGGCGATATGAAAGAGCAGAGAGAAGGGCGATATGAAAGAGCAGAGAGAGAGGGAGAGGGCGATATGAAAGAGCAGAGAGAGGAGAGAGGGCGATATGAAAGAGCAGAGAGAGAGAGACGATATGAAAGAGCAGAGAGAGAGAGAAGGGCGATATGAAGAGCAGAGAGAGAGAGAGAGGCGATATGAAAGAGCAGAGAGAGAGAGAGGGCGATATGAAAGAGCAGAGAGAGAGAGGGGCGATATATGAAGAGCAGAGAGAGAGAGGGCGATATGAAAGAGCAGAGAGAGAGAGAGATAGAAAGGCAGAGAGAGAGAGGGAGCGATATGAAAGAGCAGAGAGAGAGACGATATGAAGGAGAGAGAGAGAGAAAGGGCGATATGAAAGAGCAGAGAGAGAGAGGGAAATCAAAAGGCAGAGAGAGAGAGGGAAATCAAAGAGCAGAGAGAGAGAGGGGGAAATCAAAAGGCAGAGAGAGAGAGGGGGAAATCAAAGAGCAGAGAGAGAGAGGGAAATCAAAGAGCAGAGAGAGAGGGAAATCAAAGAGCAGAGAGAGGAAATCAAAGAGCAGAGAGAGAGGGGGAAATCAAGAAACAGAGAGAGAGAGAGAAATCAAAGAGCAGAGAGAGAGAGGGAGAATGAAAGAGCAGAGAGAGAGTGGGGAGAGTAAAGAGCGAGAGAGAGAGACAGAAAGAGCAGAGAGAGAGAGAGAGAGAGAGAGAAAGGCAGAGAGAGAGAGAGAGAGAGAGAAAGCGCAGAGAGAGAGAGAGAGGGAAATGAAAGCGCAGAGAGAGAGAGAGAGAGAGAGAAAGCGCAGAGAGAGAGAGAGAGAAATGAAAGCGCAGAGAGAGAGAGAGAGTAAGCGCAGAGAGAGAGAGAGAGACAAATGAAAGCGCAGAGAGAGAGAGAGACAAATGAAAGCGCAGAGAGAGAGAGAGAGACAAATAGAAAGCGCAGAGAGAGAGAGAGAGACAAATGAAAGCGCAGAGAGAGAGAGAGACAAATGAAAGCACAGAGAGAGAGAGACAAATGAAAGCGCAGAGAGAGAGACAAATGAAAGCGCAGAGAGAGAGAGAGACAAATGAAAGCGCAGAGAGAGAGAGAGACAAATGAAAGCGCAGAGAGAGAGAGAGACAAATGAAAGCGCAGAGAGAGAGAGAGAGACAAATGAAAGCGCAGAGAGAGAGAGAGACAAATGAAAGCACAGAGAGAGAGAGACAAATGAAAGCGCAGAGAGAGAGAGAGACAAATGAAAGCGCAGAGAGAGAGACAAATGAAAGCGCAGAGAGAGAGAGACAAATGAAAGCGCAGAGAGAGAGAGAGACAAATGAAAGCGCAGAGAGAGAGAGACAAATGAAAGCGCAGAGAGAGAGAGGGAAATGAAAGCGCATAGAGAGGGGGATATGAAAGAGCAGAGAGAGGGGGATATGAAAGAGCAGAGAGAGAGAGGGGGATATGAAAGAGCAGAGAGAGAGAGGGGGATATGAAAGAGCAGAGAGAGAGAGGGGGATATGAAAGAGCAGAGAGAGAGAGGGGATATGAAAGAGCAGAGAGGGGGATATGAAAGAGCAGAGAGAGAGGGGGATATGAAAGAGCAGAGAGAGAGAGAGAGAGAGAGAGAAAGAGCAGAGAGAGAGAGAGGGGGAAATGAAAGAGCAGAGAGAGAGAGGGGGAAATGAAGAGCAGAGAGAGAGAGGGGGAAATGAAAGAGCAGAGAGAGAGAGAGAGGGGGAAATGAAAGAGCAGAGAGAGAGGGAAATGAAAGAGCAGAGAGAGAGAGGGAAATGAAAGAGCAGAGAGAGAGAGGGGGAAATGAAAGAGCAGAGAGAGAGGGGAATGAAAGAGCAGAGAGAGAGAGGGGGAATGAAAGAGCAGAGAGAGAGAGAGGGGGAATGAAAGAGCAGAGAGAGAGAGGGGGAATGAAAGAGCAGAGAGAGAGAGGGGAATGAAAGAGCAGAGAGAGAGGGGAATGAAAGAGCAGAGAGGGGGGGGAATGAAAGAGCAGGGAGAGAGAGAGAGGGAAATGAAAGAGCAGAGAGAGAGGGGAAATGAAAGAGCAGAGAGAGAGGGAAATGAAAGAGCAGAGAGAGGGGGAAATGAAAGAGCAGAGAGAGAGGGAAATGAAAGAGCAGAGAGAGAGAGAGAGAAAGAGCAGAGAGAGAGGGGGTAGAAATGAAAAAGAGAGAGAGAGAGCGAGAGAGAGGGAGAGAAAGCGCAGAGAGAGAGAGAGTAAGCGCAGAGAGAGAGAGAGAGGTCGCGCAGAGAGAGAGAGAGAGAGAGAGAAAGCGCAGAGAGAGAGAGAGAGAGTAAGCGCAGAGAGAGAGAGAGAGAGAGAGAGAGAGAGAGAGAGAGAGAGAGAGAGAGAGAGAGAGAGTAAGCGCAGAGAGAGAGAGAGAGAGAAAGCGCAGAGAGAGAGAGATAGGCGCAGAGAGAGAGAGAGACAAATGAAAGCGCAGAGAGAGAGACAAATGAAAGCGCAGAGAGAGAGAGAGACAGATAGGCGCAGAGAGAGAGAGAGAGACAAATGAAAGCGCAGAGAGAGAGAGAGAGACAAATGAAAGCGCAGAGAGAGAGAGACAAATGAAAGCGCAGAGAGAGAGAGAGACAAATGAAAGCGCAGAGAGAGAGAGAAGAGAGAGAGAGACAAATGAAAGCGCAGAGAGAGAAAAATGAAAGCGCAGAGAGAGAGAGAGAGACAAATGGAAGCGCAGAGAGAGAGAGAGACAAATGGAAGCGCAGAGAGAGAGAGAGAGAGAGACAAATGAAAGCGCAGAGAGAGAGAGAGAGACAAATGAAAGCGCAGAGAGAGGGGGGATGAAGAGCAGAGAGAGAGAGGGCGATATGAAAGAGCAGAGAGGGCGATATGAAAGAGCAAGAGAGAGGGAAGGGCGATATGAAAGAGCAGAGAGAGAGAGGGCGATATGAAAGAGCAGAGAGAGAGGGCGATATGAAAGAGCAGAGAGAGAGAGCGATATGAAAGAGCAGAGGGGGAGAGAGGGGCGATATGAAGGCAGAGAGAGAGAGGGCGATATATATAGAGACAGAGAGAGAGAGGGCGATATGAAAGAGCAGAGAGAGAGAGGGAAATCAAAGAGCAGAGAGAGAGGGGGAAATCAAAGAGCAGAGAGAGAGATGAAAGAGCAGAGAGAGAGGGAAATCAAAGAGCAGAGAGAGGAAATTGAAAGAGCAGAGAGAGAGGGAAATGAAAGAGCAGAGAGAGAGAGAGAGGAAATGAAAGCGCAGAGAGAGAGAGAGAGAGAAATGAAAGCGCAGAGAGAGAGAGAGAGAGAGAAAGCGCAGAGAGAGAGAGAGAGAGACAAATGAAAGCGCAGAGAGAGAGAGAGAGAGAGACAAATGAAAGCGCAGAGAGAGAGAGACAAATGAAAGCGCAGAGAGAGAGAGACAAATGAAAGCGCAGAGAGAGAGACAAATGAAAGCGCAGAGAGAGAGAGAGACAAATGAAAGCGCAGAGAGAGAGACAAATGAAAGCGCAGAGAGAGAGACAGAATGAAAGCGCAGAGAGAGAGAGAGACAAAATGAAAGCGCAGAGAGAGAGACAAATGAAAGCGCAGAGAGAGAGACAAATGAAAGCGCAGAGAGAGAGAGAGACAGAAACGCGCAGAGAGAGAGAGAGAAAGCGCAGAGAGAGAGAGACAAATGAAAGCGCAGAGAGAGAGAGACAAATGAAAGCGCAGAGAGAGAGATAAATGAAAGCGCAGAGAGAGAGAGACAAATGAAAGCGCAGAGAGAGAGAGACAAATGAAAGCGCAGAGAGAGAGAGACAAATGAAAGCGCAGAGAGAGAGAGAGAGACAAATGAAAGCGCAGAGAGAGAGAGAGAGACAAATGAAAGAGCGCAGAGAGAGAGAGACAAATGAAAGCGCAGAGAGAGAGAGACAAATGAAAGCGCAGAGAGAGAGAGAGACAAATGAAAGCGCAGAGAGAGAGAGAGACAAATGAAAGCGCAGAGAGAGAGACAAATAGAAAGCACAGAGAGAGAGAGACAAATGAAAGCGCAGAGAGAGAGAGAGAGTAAGCGCAGAGAGAGGGGGAAATGAAAGAGCAGAGAGAGGGAGGGGGGATATGAAAGAGCAGAGAGAGAGAGAGAGAGAGAGAGAGAGGGGGGGGGGGGGGGGGGGGGGGGGGGGGATATGAAAGAGCAGAGAGAGAGAGGGGGATATGAAGGCAGAGAGAGGGGGATATGAAAGAGCAGAGAGAGAGAGGGGGATATGAAAGAGCAGAGAGAGAGGGGGATATGAAAGAGCAGAGAGAGAGAGAGGGGGATATGAAAGAGCAGAGAGGAGAGAGGGGGATATGAAAGAGCAGAGAGAGAGAGAGATATGAAGCAGAGAGAGAGAGGGGATATGAAAGAGCAGAGAGAGAGAGGGGGATATGAAAGAGCAGAGAGAGAGAGGGGGATATGAAAGAGCAGAGAGAGAGAGGGGGAAATGAAAGGCAGAGAGAGAGGGGGAAATGAAAGAGCAGAGAGAGAGAGAGAGAAAGAGCAGAGAGAGAGAGGGGGAAATGAAGCAGAGAGAGAGAGAGGGGGGAAGCAGAGCAGAGAGAGAGAGGGAAATGAAAGAGCAGAGAGAGAGAGAGGAAATGAAAGAGCAGAGAGAGAGAGAGATGAAAGAGCAGAGAGAGAGAGAGAGGGAAATGAAAGAGCAGAGAGAGAGAGGGGGAAATGAAAGAGCAGAGAGAGGGGAATGAAAGAGCAGAGAGAGAGAGGGGGGAATGAAAGAGCAGAGAGAGAGGGGGAATGAAAGAGCAGAGAGAGAGAGACAGAAAGAGACAGAGAGAGAGAGAGACAGAAAGAGCAGAGAGAAATGAAAGAGCAGAGAGAGAGGGGAAATGAAAAGGCAGAGAGAGAGGGGGAAATGAAAGAGCAGAGAGAGAGAGAGAGGGAATGAAAGAGCAGAGAGAGAGAGAGAGGGAATGAAGAGCAGAGGGAAATATTAAAGAGCAGAGAGAGGGGGAGAGATGGAGAGAGCAGAGAGAGGGGGAATGAAAGAGCAGAGAGAGAGGGGGGAATGAAAGAGCAGAGAGAGAGGGGGAATGAAAGAGCAGAGAGAGGGGGAATGAAAGAGCAGAGAGAGAGAGGGGGAATGAAAGAGCAGAGAGAGAGGGGAATGAAAGAGCAGAGAGAGAGGGGGAATGAAGAGCAGAGAGAGAGGAGAGGGGAATGAAAGAGCAGAGAGAGAGGGGGGGGAATGAAAGAGCAGAGAGAGAGGGAAATGAAAGAGCAGAGAGAGAGGGGGAGAAATGAAAAAGGCAGAGAGAGGAAATTGAAGAGCAGAGAGGAAATTGAAAGAGCGAGAGAGAGAGAGGGAAATGAAAGAGCAGAGAGAGAGAGAGGGAAATGAAAGAGCAGAGAGAGAGTAAACTGGTTTATATTCAATGTCTCGGAGACAAGTTTCTTACCTGGAATCTCATTCTTATAGATGTCAGCATTACCACTTTTCATTGTCACGCAACACTCAAATGGACTGTACAAATTCCGGGTTTGTTCCCAATAGGCAGAATATTTTGATACAGTCTCTAAATCAATTCCTACGGACAAAAATAAGTAAATCAATATATATTCTGTCATAGTCGATAGATTGAAAGGATAAATCAGTCAAGAAAATGGGGGCAGAAAAAATATCATGAAAGGAGAGGGGTGATGCTGTTGCAAGTATGATAAATAATTTCATAAATTTATTTTTCCAAAAGCTATGTCTTGAATCAGTCATGGTAAAAAATTTAAAAAAAAAAAAACAGTTAAAAAAGAACAGTTAAAAAAAAAAACACACAGTAGTGACATGAACAAATATACAGAACAAGTCAATATATCAGAGAAAAAACAAAAAAGAATTGCATGATTTTAACAAAAATCAATACTATATAATAATTACCATTGTGTATTTATATCTTTTGTGTTACCCAGGAAAGCGGGAAGGGAGGTAAATCAACTTAAAGGTAGTAAATTTATAGTGAGAAGGTTGATTTTGTCAGACTTTGATGATTACTTTGTTTTTATTTTTTAACTTTATTTTTTTTTCTATTATTTTAGAAATCTGAAGATGACTTCTAGTTTTGTATTCAAAAATACATTGTTGACAATTTTTTCCTTCAAAAACGTATATTTTTCTATAAAGGTCTATTTTTATACTTTCATAGTGTTTTAACCCCACTATTTGCTCATAGCTGGAACCCTAACAGGTGCTACCACTCCAGGTCAGGGTGAACCTGGGAACAACAGCAATTAAGATTAATGCCCCTCACAACCTCTCAATCAGAGGCCTTGCTGCCGGATGCAGTTTACCATCATACCCAGGACCACTACACTTAGGCATTTTAATCAGTCAGTTAAATGTCATATATGATACAAGCATGGGCAATCATGTCTCTTGATTCATATTATATTTCCTGCAACTCTTCCGGGTGGTCTCCTTCTTTAAGATGGTGAATGCTGCTATAACCCTTGCCTTCAGTTCATCTTTGATATTACAAGTTTTGTTGGTATCTTGCTCAACTGAGCCCCAAACATAAAAATTAAGGGAGTTGCAGTCTGGGGATTTAGGTAGCCATATGTAAGGGGTGAAGTGGTCACAGAAATTGTCTGACAGCTATAACTAGGTTCTCCTGTTTGTGTGGCATGGTGCAGAGTCCTGTTGCTATACATAGTGTCTTCCAGCAACCACCCTCTTGACCCAAGAGCAGCACTATCTACTCAAAGCACTTGATGTAGGTCTCCATGTTGAGTGAGTACCTCATCAATAAATTCAGTTCTTTTCTCAACAGAACGATCAGAATGTGTTTTCTGAGTTTCCGTACTTTCATAATCACTATTAAACTTATCTAACCCTTTCTGAATCCTCAGCACTATTTTCAGATTCACACAGACACTCTGAAATATTCATATTAGAGCTTCCAGTGCAAATCAGCCAGACAGTTAAGTGCTATACGTGATACACGCTTTGGGCGATCATGTCTCGAAAGAGACTGGGCAGAAGATTATCCCGCAGTGTAGAGGCTCATCCCTTGTTTCCTGTTTAGGATGTGGTTTCCGGCTTTCTCTTTTCCAATCTTTTCACTCTTTTCTTTTTTTATTTTCTAATTGGAGTAGATAGACTAAACTATCGCCCGGTTCAGCTTTTGAGGGCAGCATATGGGTTTGGAATTCAGAGTTGTACTTCTCCTAAACTGGCTGACAAACAAGACCAGCCTGCTCTATTATTTAACCCATAGCCGTAGGATAGAGAAATTTATACCTTTCTCAAAAGAATAAGATGTAAATAACTCAACTGGAATATGCCAAGCCTTAATTAGTGGATGTGATGGTAGTGTAATGATTGAAAAACAAAATCAGAGAGCAGAGTTCAAATTCCTGTCAAGTTCATTATATTCAGATATTCACATATGACCTCTAGAAATGTATGAATTCTTCTCCTCTCCATCATCTAAGGGTTAAATAGTAATGAAAACAGCACTCTTCAGTTTTGTTTGGCAGCTAGTCTAAGAGAAGGATAACTCAGAATTCAACTTTTTATGTAGCCCTGGTAAAGTATATTCAATGAAGCTAATGAAAGAATCATGGAGTTTATGACGGCAATGAACCTTGATTAATTGGTCAATAGGAGGCATTTGAACATTCAATTTCATATGTGCCACAAATCAATTCCCAAATAGATTGCAAGATGAAGTAGAAAATTGTCACACGTATAGCCAGAAATGGTCATAGTTTTCTGAATTGCATAGACCAAAATCATATAAAGAGTTTATCTGTATACAATCCCCTGTCAAAGGGCCCCATGAATTCCATTTTATTAGTGAAGGTGCACAGTTACCTGTTTCGAGAGGTGTTCGCTCCAGGGAGGCCACAACAGCACCCATACTTGGTTGAGAAGTCATCCCAGACATAGAATCAACAGCAACATCAACAACATCAGCCCCAGCTTCTGCACAAGCCAACATAGATGCAACACCAGCCCCTGAAGTGTCATGAGTGTGTACATGGATAGGCAAGTCTGGATACTTGTCACGCAGATTACCAATCAACATTGTAGCCGCTTTGGGACGGAGAAGGCCAGCCATATCCTGCAAAATAAGATTTAAAATGTTTGGAGATAACACAGGAAATATTTTAAAATCAATTTCTTTTAAGAAATATAAAAAAAATTAAACATTTATTCTGAGTGAAATACCAGCATTCATTCCTGTTCAATAACGATTACTTTTCCCTGAAATGAAAGATAGTTAAAGTCATTTCAGACCCCTTCCTAATAATAACAACATCGTTTGTACTGCCTACATAATAAATAAAGGTAATTTTCAATGCATTCCCAACAGTAAAACCCTTTCCAATGCATTCCCAACGGTAAAACCCTTTGTAGTGGACGAAGCGTCCACTTACTAATTTAGATTTACGAGTCGACTCGACGTAACCTTAGTCATTTTGAAATAAAACAGACAATAAGAAAGAACGAGTAAGGCGAAAGTAACCAGAAAAACAATGTATTGACAAAGGTTACATGGGGTTGAGAGAGCATGCATAAGAAAGTGAAAAGGAAAGAGTCATTCCCCTTCGTCTGTTCGTAGAAACAAAATAAGATGTATGAAGTTTTTACTCTAGCTGAAAGAAAGGTTTGTAACAATTGTCAAGATTACCGTAAAGAGTTCAAAGTTCAAATCCTTGATGAAGAAAGTCAGACAGAAGACAAAGTTCTGTGTCTGTGTGTGCATTGAGTAGAGAGAGAGAGAGACTTACATGCGAATGTAGTAGCCTTAGGCAGTCTGTGGATTTCTACTGACGAAGGTTGGAAAAATTGTGAATTTATGTGTAGGAAGTTATTTTATGTAAGGTCCATGTTTGAATGAAAGTTAATGTGCATAGTGTTAATGTCGGAGAAGAAAAATAAAAGAAATTTGCGCCACTAATTGCTACCCGCAATTAGTGCGCGTGTGTTTGTGTGAGTTAGGGAGACATGTCTGCTCTTGTCAAAATCCTAACTGACGTACCACGTGATGTTCTTCGCTTTTATTGGCATCGTTTAGGCGGGAACAAGTCATCACGTGGACGCCGAGTGACCATGCATGTGTTTGTGTGTGTGTGTGTGTGTGTGTATATCAATGTATCAAACCCCACACCTTTCCAATGCATTCCCAACGGTAAAACCCTTTCCAATGAATTCCTAATAGTAAAATCATTTCCAATGAATTCCTAATAGTAAAATCATTTCCAATGCATTCTTAATAGTAAAATCATTTCCAATGAATTCCTAATAATAAAATCATTTCCAATGAATTCCTAATAGTAAAATCATTTCCAATGAATTCCTAATAGTAAAATCATTTCCAATGAATTCCTAATAGTAAAATCATTTCCAATGTATTCCTAAAAGTAAAATCATTTCCAATGAATTCCTAATAGTAAAATCATTTCCAATGCATTCCTAATAGTAAAATCATTTCCAATGCATTCCTAATAGTAAAATCATTTCCAATGAATTCCTAATAATAAAATCATTTCCAATGAATTCCTAATAGTAAAATCATTTCCAATGAATTCCTAATAGTAAAATCATTTCCAATGAATTCCTAATAGTAAAATCATTTCCAATGAATTCCTAATAGTAAAATCATTTCCAATGAATTCCTAATAGTAAAATCATTTCCAATGAATTCCTAATAGTAAAATCATTTCCAATGCATTCCTAATAGTAAAATCATTTCCAATGCATTCCTAATAGTAAAATCATTTCCAATGAATTCCTAATAATAAAATCATTTCCAATGAATTCCTAATAGTAAAATCATTTCCAATGAATTCCTAATAGTAAAATCATTTCCAATGAATTCCTAATAGTAAAATCATTTCCAATGAATTCCTAATAGTAAAATCACTTCCAATGAATTCCTAATAGTAAAATCATTTCCAATGAATACCTAATAGTAAAATCATTTCCAACGGATTCCTAAAAGTAAAATCATTTCCAATGAATTCCTAATAGTAAAATCATTTCCAATGCATTCCTAATAGTAAAATCATTTCCAATGAATTCCTAATAATAAAATCATTTCCAATGAATTCCTAATAGTAAAATCATTTCCAATGAATTCCTAATAGTAAAATCATTTCCAATGAATTCCTAATAGTAAAATCATTTCCAATGAATTCCTAATAGTAAAATCATTTCCAATGAATTCCTAATAGTAAAATCACTTCCAATGAATTCCTAATAGTAAAATCATTTCCAATGAATTCCTAATAGTAAAATCACTTCCAATGAATTCCTAATAGTAAAATCACTTCCAATGAATTCCTAATAGTAAAATCACTTCCAATGCATTCTAAATAATAAAATCCTTCTCAACATATTCCAAATAGTAAAATCATTTCCAGTGCATTCCTAATAGTAATATTATTTCCAATGCATTCATGTACCTTTTAAATTTGACATGTCACATTTCTTCTAGACAAGTTCAAGACCTTTCAGAAGCTACTTTAGTCCTGTTTCATCCTACTTTTTTTTAGCAGTCAAACAAAAATCATAATAAATGTAATATCTAAGAAAAATGCTTTTAAAAATAAATAAAATGTCGAAAAAGATTAGGGAAAAACTCTCTCTGATTAGATTTGTTTCCAATTGGTTTAAGATACTGTCAATGAAGGACAAACTCTCAAGATATTTAACAATCTAATTATATCTAAGCTTAAAATCTGGAATAAAAACCAACAATAATATGAAGAAAAAGTAGCAAGCCTACAATTACTAATAAAGAGCATGTTTCATTCATGCATCAAAAAAAGAAATGAAATGAAAGCAAAACTTACTTTGATAGAAAGAATGTGTGTTCCAGCCTTGACCAATTCGTTGGCCAGATTCATGTAGTAATTCATATCGTATTTTGTCTTGGTAGGGTCAGCGACATCACCAGTGTATGAAATGGCAGCCTCAATCACACCACCTGAAACACACCACACGTACAAGAACTTAGAATACATATATGTATTTGTTAGTACTTTAAATATTACTAGAAAGGCCCTTGTAAATTTCACAGTTTCCCTATCTGAATTTTCAGATGAATCTTAATTCTTAAGTTTATATTTGAATAAGCTGATGGCGAGTCCTCTGACAATAAAATATCCAGAGAAATCCCCTAATCACATCTTAAAATATTTGAGCTTAACAACTTTAACTAAATGTCATAATATCAATCATACGTATGAATGCTGGTCATTATTTTAAGAAGTGGGTACAAATTAAAAGATTTGAAATTGACAAATTTTTCCATTCCACTGAAACAGCCATTAAAACAGCCATTAAAACAGCCATTAAACACTTGTATCTTCCCTTCTTTTCTTCCTTCATTTTCTCACTGAATTTAAATTTTGTTTAACAGCATATCAAACTTTGTGGGTTATTTAATGCCAAAACCGTAGGGTTTTAAAGTATATTTTTTAATGTTCAATTATAGTGAGAACGTTGATTTAGTCAGATTTTAATAAAAAAATTATTTTATTTTATTTATTTAAAAAATTTTTTTTTTATTTTAGAAAACTGAAGATGTCTTCTATTTTTGTATTTGAAAATGTATTGCTGGTAATTTCAGAAAAGTATTGTTGGTAATATTATTCTTTCAAAGATATATATTTTTCTATAAAAGATTTTTTTTATGTATATATTTCTATAAAAGTCTTTCATAGTGTTTGACTCCAGTTTGGGTGTTAACTATTTGCTCATAGCTAGGACCCTAACAGGTGCTACCACTCTGGGTCAGGGTGGACCTGGAAACAACAGCAATTAAGAGGTGGTTCAGTGCTCCTCACAGCCTCCCGATCAGAGACCTTGCTGCTGGATGCAGTTTACCATCATACCCAGGAACATTTTCTCACTGAAGCCAAGTAGTGTATGCCTTGTTTTTCTAAATAATCAAAATGGAAGAATCCATTATTGAGAAGGAATTGCCTAGAGACAATCATTTATCTTCCTTTCTTTCTTTCTAGCCAAATCCCTACCTTACAAATATATTTCTTAAAGGATTAAAGGAAAGCGAAAAAGGAGGAATATAAAAGGAAAATGCAAAGAAAAAATAAATGAGAAAAGGAGGAAAATGAGAAAGAGGAAAGAGAAAAGGGTAATGTAAAAGAAAAATGGGAAAAGAGAATGAAGGAAAGGAAAATGTAGAGGGGAAAAGAGAAAAGAGAAAGATTTCTTCTCAAATTTATTTCTTTACTAGCAGTATAGCCCGGCATTGCTCAGGTGTAATGAAAGCTTTAAAACTAATCCATGGTCCTGGAGCTCAGACTAAAGAATATTTGTGTGAAGTTTGGTGAGAATTGGATGAAAATTGTGGATTTGTATAAAAGACATACAGACAGATAAACAGATGCACACAAAAAGCATCTTGCCTTTTTATATATATATATATATATATATATATATATATATATATATATGTGTGTGTGTGTGTAAAATCGATTTTCTGCACTATTGTAAGAACTGCAAGCTTGAAACTTCTGAATATCGTTTCTCATGTCTTTGTCTATGAGTGTATCAAATTTAATTAAAATCGGACCACTCCTTCTATAACCTGATTTTTTTTATTATTGATTTTCGATATTTATCAGGGGTACCTCAACACAAAACCTAGCTAAGAACACTCACAGACGCTTATAGTACAACTGTGTAAATTTTCAAGAAAATTGGTTCAGCCGTTTGAGTCTATAGATATCGGACACGCACACACAAAGTTCCATTTATAAGTAAGTTTAGATAAAATGGTAAGTAATAAATCTTTATATAAGGTAAATATCGCATTGTTCTTGGTTGACATATTTTTATAACTTTGTAAATAAGCAATAAAGTAAGGATGGAATAAATATTAAAAAAATAATATTGGTTTCCAGTTTCTTAATTCATCATCAGGAGAAAAGAAATAAGTCAGAGAAAAGAGGGGAAAAGAGAAAAGAGGAAAAAAAAATGTGAAAAAAAAAGAAAAAACAAGAAGGAAAGGAATGTGTGAAAAAAAAAACTGAGAAAGGAGGGAAAAGAGAAAGGAGGAAAAAGAGAAAAGAAGAAAAAGAGAATGTGAAAAAAAAAAGAAAAAACAAGAAGGAAAGGAATGTGTGAAAAAGAACTGAGAAAGGAGGAAAAAGAGAAGGGAAGAAAGGAAAAAAATGATAAGGAGAAAAAGAGAATATGAAAGAAAAAGAGGAAAAAGGAAACAAGAAAAAGAGAAATGAGGAAAGGAGAATGTGAAAGAAAAAAGAAAAAGAGAAAGGCGAAAAAGAGAATGTAAAAGAAGGAGAAAATGAGAAACAAGGAAAAGGGAAAGAAAAAAGAATGAGAAAGAAAATGGAGAAAAAAAATGAGAAAGGAGGAAAAGAAAATGTGAAAAAAAAAAAAACAAGAAGGAAAGGCACGTGTGGAAAAAAAAAGACTGAGAAAGGAGGAAAAAAAGAGAAAGGAGGAAAGGAAAAACAAAAATAGAAAGAAAATGAAACAGAGAAAGAAAATGAAACAGAGAAAGAAAATGAAACAGAGAAAGAAAATGAAACAGAGAAAGAAAATGAAACAGAGAAAGAAAATGAAACAGAGAAAGAAAATGAAACAGAGAAAGAAAATGAAACAGAGAAAGAAAATGAAACAGAGAAAGAAAATGAAACAGAGAAAGAAAATGAAACAGAGAAAGAAAATGAAACAGAGAAAGAAAATGAAACAGAGAAAGAAAATGAAACAGAGAAAGAAAATGAAACAGAGAAAATCAATTAAAGAGATTACCTGCATTTCCTACTGCATCCATTCCAACTACAAGATTTGGTACATAATTCAAGGAATCAAATACCCTGAATATATCCATGCCATGAGCAACTGCCATTTCACAGAACCTGAAAGGTTAATCCAAGAAAAGAAAAAAATTATTTTATTTGAAAAAAAAAATTTAAAAAAAAAAAAATTAAAGGCAAGATTTTCTAATTTTATGAAAAATTAGAAAATCTTGCCTTTAATTTTCTTTTTTTTTGCCAAATCTTTTGTTCAGGTATTTACAAAAGTTGTGTCAAATGGACAGTTATTCCCTTAACACCGCTATTACTGAATACATTTTTTAACTCCTTCAGCCATGTTTATTTACAAGATTATAATATGTAAACCAAGTATAATGCGATATATTATTTACCGTTTATAAAGTTTCATATATCCCCTGAAGAAGGGCAGTGTGCAACAACAAAATGTTGTGAATATGATAAAGGACAACAGTCTGAACAATGTAAATAGCGTAAATATTTTTAAAAATTAGTGTTCTAACATTTTCAGCATTTTGTCTATGCATAATGATTACCTATGTTTGCATTTTTATATCCTCCACTCTCCTTCATACACATATGTAATTTCATCAGCAAAGACTTCAGTCCAATGAAGCCCTGAAGGATAAAACAAATCCCACAAAAATTTTTTTTGACATTTTGTCATTAATTTTAATGTTCTGATATATAAAAATTTACCTTACCATATTGTTATTTTTAGTGGATACCTGTATTTAAGTAAGCACTGTTTTCTGTTTTTTTTATAACTGATGTTCTAATTCACTAGAATGTTCTGCATGCTATTCAGCTACAAGTTTGGCAGTATGAAAAGGTGCATTATCATCCTGAAATATGGCATTTCCTTCTGGAAACAGTCCCTGAACCATAAGATGAAGCTGATCATTAAAATGCTTAAATAGTCCTGGCTGTCGATTTTAATAAACTTATTTAAATATCCGTATAAAAACAATTACTAATATGAAGTAGTACTAAAAATGAACTATTACTAATACTACTAACTTTTCTTATAAATAACAACATTGTTTCTTTCCATATAAACTGACATCTGAAAATTCATAGGTTGTTCATCCTGTCGCCCAAAAAGTCATCAACAGCTGACATGTTATCATCAATGTGATATTTGTTCTCAGCCAGATGTTTTCTTTTCATGTTGATGAACAGATCATAATAAAATCAAGACAATAGGGAGAGTGATCAAAGCAATTCAATTCAAAACAAGATAACTGGATGTTTTCCTCTTTAAATCAATCCCCCATGAGGTTAATGCACTTTTCTATCCTTCTCTACCATGCTTCTAGGAACTGCTAGAAGGATTCTTGTTCGATGCTGCTTGATCACATCGCGTTATGGCCTTTTTGAAGGCCTCTCCGGTTTCAGAATGGGTCCACTTTAGCTTGGGGAAAAACAAGAAATGCACAGGGAGCAAGATCAGGTGAATAGGTAAATTGTTCCAGTACAGAGATGTTATTCTCAGCCAGGAACTGTCATATGTTCAGAGCACTGTGATTAAGTGCATTGTCGTTGTGCAGCAACCACAACTTGTTCATTTTACCACAACTCTTGCATGCAAAAATAAAATGCACAGGTTGTTCAAAGCTAACATTACATTCACATACTTCCAAGATGTCAGTAAAATAATTGCTGGTTGGACAAGCACATAGTCAATCAAAAAAGTGCTCAAAGCACAATCAAAACAAATGACCAGAATATGCAAAGCTAACAATATGTCAAAGAACCGAACACACACCACTTACTTGCTACCTAGGTATTGACCACACCGGTCCCTTCAAGCAAAGTAGTCTGGCGTGGTTGAAACCTAGATAGCTAGTAAGTGGTGTGTGCTCTGTTTATATATACACACACAATTATTGTTAACCAGCTTTTGGTCATAATTAACTTACACTAGTATACAGTTGTATTAAAAAGTGCTCAATTCATATATAATGTAGAGCGTTTGAATATTTTTCATTTGAAAACCAGTTATTTACACAACTTTGGTTTCAACCTTACGCTATCTTCAAGCAATTTATAAAAACTGATTTCCCAATGTTTTCAAACGTACAACAGGAATTTTTACAAGCATGTAACTGGAAGATTAAAATAACTAAAATTTCAAAATTAGGAAAAGTTACTCAAGGATTTTAAACACTTTCATCCGAATTTGTATGATCCTAAAATATATTTTTTGGTGTGATTACATTCCAGTCTTTCATTTAGTAATTTTTTTTGTTCTGAAAATATTATGGCAAACTTTTCTTCTAGGTACAATCTGCAGACATATCCACAGTTGTAAGGTGTAGCTTTTTTTTATTATACTCTATGATATATCAAAGTTTTTGTTATATTTTTCTTTTAATTTCCAGACATGATTAGCCAGTTTAATACAATTTTTAAGGTTTTCCAGCTTGAATGTAGACTTATGATTATTTCATCTGTTTTTAAAAGTACCTTTTGTGAATCCTAAATATGTTTTTCTTTGTCCATATGTATCATGTACTTCTGCTTTGTAAATAACTGCTTCTGTTTACAGTTACATTATTAGCAATATTATGTTGCATGTTATTTTTCAAGTTTCTGATCTTTCGTTTTTGTATGTAGTTTTTAAATTACTATAAACTTACTTGAAGACCACATTGTCTGGATAGTTTGTGTAACCAACAGCATTGGCTCCTCTAAGAAGCATTTGGAAAGGAATGTTTGGGACCAATTTACGCAGTTCTTGAAGCCTGTTCCAGGGACATTCGTGCAGAAACCTGAGAGCAACATCAAATGTGGCACCTGAAAAAAGAAAATGTCAAGTATTGTTAAGTTTAGAATTTCAAACGTATTTTGTAAGCTAAACACAGATTTATGTCACTTACTTTCCATGAAAATGTTTTTTGAAGTGAAAACAGAAAAAAATAAACTTTTTGGCCCAACTGCTATAACCTTCCTAAAACCAGATCTGATTCATGTTACACAAATTTCTACCACTGGCTGGATGTGAACACTCTGAAACCTAAGACTGAACTAAAAAACTACAAACAGGCTCCACACATAGCTTGTGTTTCACTTAAACACTCAATGAAAAATGCAATTCAGAATTTTCAGAAATAGCACCCACTCCCGCATGAAGAAACAAAATCAAAATTGAAGTCAACGTGAGCCTAAGAAAAGGATATAAAAACCAAAAAAAGGGACTTTTTTGGCAATCAGTTAGCATACCAGCCATGATTCACAATATCCATTAGGATGCAACATCCCTTCTCCATTGGCACCTACCAAAGACTGTCATCATAGTAAGTCAAAGCTCACCCTGTCTCTCCTGCTGTCTGCCTCCGCAGACAACTTTGATGACTACTTATCTCTTTCTTTTGATGAAACATTCACATTGATTTACCACTTGGATTATTTTGTTAATACAATTATTTATTTCCTAAACCTCTGCCATTTCTTCTTTGTTCGGCCACTATATGCTTATACAACACAACTATGAAAGAAATAAATTGATAAAAAAAAAAAAAAAAAACAAATTGAAAAAATATCCATTAGTCCAAATTTGGGAAATGGACCCCTGGCCGAATGATTAATGTTAGACTCCCAACCATGAGACCAGGTTTTAAATCTCACCATGGTCAACTTTTCAAAGAATTAAAGCAGTTTGTGTTCACTGTGCTGTCATATCTTGGTAGTGGGGCATAAATTCACCTCTTCTTCCTCTAGCTCTTGTTTAAATAGCAGGGCAGATTGGGCTCTCTAGCCTTGGTTGGTAACCAGTGTAGGCTTAAGAACAGGCATGACAGTGCACAGTTTGCAGATATTAAACAAAGTGAAGTTGTGGGGATCCACAATTTTCGACATCTACATTGTTCAACAGAACAAGGACAATCTATCTCTGTATATTCACTTTTTTTTTTTTTAATCAATTCACCTCAAGCAAGATGATAATGCCACTAAGATGCAAGAGGCTAGTGTGAGTAAAAGAATGAAAAAAATTTTAGAAGGAACTGGGAACCCAATCCTAAATGGAAAACTAGGAATAAACCTAAAAAAAAAAAAAAAAAAAAAAAAAAAATGATGAAGAGTGTGAACCAGAAAATAGGTGAGCTTATCTACTCTTAAGACGAAGTGGCCGAGTGGTTAAGGCGATGGACTGCTAATCCTTTGGGGTTTCCCCACGTGAGTTTGAATCTCATCTTCGTCGTTATATTTAGGGATGTGCGTTGTGGAGCATTGGATATCGGCTCGGAACGAGAAATTGGGGAGCCGAGTTCGAATTCCAGCTGAATTCATTGCATTCACTTACGCGCAAATACCCTTGGGAAAGGTATTAATCCGTCTATTCCTTCCAGTTATGGGTTAAATAACAGGACAGATTGGGTTCTATAGCCTTGGTCGGCAACCAGTCTACCGCAGAAAGCAATGGCAACCTACTGCGGGATAATCTTCTGCCCAGTCAGTCATGTCTCTTTCGAGACATGATCGCCCAAGCGTGTATCACGTATGGCACTTAAACTGACTGATCTACTCTTAGTAAAATAAAATAAAAGGTTTGGTTCTTATTGAAATACTCTGAATGTTACCCAGAGTACTCGATAGTTGGCCTCAAGATACAGTAAATGTTTGCACTTCCTGACCAGCCTCGACCAATTACAACCTTTATTACTCTGATAAAAGAAAACTACTTTGGATGGCTGGCTGTTTTAAGAAGGTGACTGAAGAAGTGTTATGTCGCCAAGTATAAATGAATAACTCAACAACAGAATCAGAATATAAGTTGTATTCCACGAAAAGACGGTTAGTATGTACAGAAGTGATTAGTAATATTTACAATAGAAAAGATACAAGAGTGCAATCCGTCGTAAGACGTGTGTATACGTGATTACTTCCGGTACGCCACTGGAAGTGTGACTAACTCTTCACTGACTCGCACTGACTCGCACTGACTCTCAAGTGACTCTCTATGACTCCGTACGACTCTGTACGAACTCTGTACGAACTCTCCACAACTCTTCCCATAGAGAATCCACCATTGCTATATATAGCAATGGGAACAGTCCATTTGTAGTCAAATAGGAGTGGCGCCCTAACAAGAAGATAGCTGGAATTTTTTGATCCCTGGCATTTTTGACTTTGGGATTTGACTCCCAGTTTTCCATGATTTCTAATTTCTCCGACAACTTACCTTCCCTGCATTTCAGATGGAACAAAGTGTTGAAATTGGGATGCAGATTTTTGACCCACAGCATTTTTGACTTTGGATTTGATCTTTACCCTGCCCACTATTCCTAATTTCTCCAATAACAACTTACATCCACGGTATTCCAGACTGAAAAAAGTGCTGAAATAGGATGTAGATTTTTGGCCCTGGCATTGTCCTCTACTTCTAACGATTGCTAATTTCTCTGACAACAACTGACAACAACTTACCTCCCCAGCATTCCAGACTGAACAAATTGTTGAAATTGTGTGAGACAAATGGTGAAATGTGTAGCAAGTCCTTTGTTCGCACGCGAGTGGCCAACAGAGACTGGTGAGCATCTCGGAACGTTGTGTCCATCAGCAAGAGACCTTTGTATGCACGAACCTTCTTGGCAAAAACTTCAGGTCCTTCTTGCAGCAAGACCGTTCTCCAGCCACCAGGTCGGCTCTTATCTGAAAGAGACACAAAAATTATAATCCAAAGAAAAAAAACATGGAAAACATGTATAAAAACATGGAAACATGTATAACAGGGTAGTGGGCCTTTACTGAGCGCTACTAGTGCATGGTAAGTGGTTAGTGATAAGAGGTATTGAGAGACTTAATAATTCTGAGCAAAGAGGTAGAAATATTAGAAGAAAAATATGGGGGAGTGGTTAATCAGATTGGAGCCTGATGGGAAAAAATTCAGGTTTAAAAATATTAATTTAAGCCCATAAAAAGAAGTTTGAAATGAAATTAAACTTTGAATGTAGGACAATATCAACAAAGATGAAGAAAAAACTGGAAACAGCTGAAATGTGGTTCTACAGAAGGATGCTGTGGATATCATGGACCGAGCATGTGAGCAATGATGAGGTGTTGGAAAGGATGGAAACTAAAAAAAATTAATATTGAGCATTAGGAAGAGACAACTAAAGTTCCTGGTACATGCAATAAGGAAGGAGGGCTTGGAGAACCTGATACTAACAGACCAGATAAAGGGACAAAGAGACAGAGAAAAGCAGCAGTTAACATTTGAAGGGTCTGAGCAGGTGGATGACTGAACAGGGGCTGCAAGATGTTACAAGAGAAAGCGTGCTAAGAGCCACCAGGGATAGGGAGCCGTGGAAGGCCATGATCGCCTACATTCCTGAAAGGACAAGGCACATAGAAGATTCAGCAAAACTGACACTCTCAGCCCAACTCTATAACCACAAGGAAGTTGGTGTGGCATGACTAATGAGTGTTCCAAAAGTTCACGGATTATTGGTCATTCTAGGTTTGTTTACTTAGAAATCTATTCATCATATTGTTATATACCCAATCATCTATGGTATATCCTGCTGCTGCTGGAACAACAAACACCTTGACAAATGATAAACACATACGTATAAAAATATAATCTTATATTTTTATTCAGTTCAGAGACTGTTATATCTAGAGGAGTAGTCAGAGGTAGGCACACACATATAAGAGAGTTGATCAACTAGAGTTGCTGTCCTTGGTGTTATCTCCAACTTCTCGGTTGGCTTTGTCTCTCTTCCTGGAACGTTGCTCTTACATAAGCCAAATTTCACTTGATTTTGGCATCTTTTCCGCCCACAGGTATATTTATTTATTATTTTTGAATTATTGATATTGCCATTGACCAACTACCTTTGACGTCATTACTTTCTTTGTTATTGTTTAATATATCCTGTTGGAGCAAATTCTGTGGTCACAGATGTGTCATCTTAATTCCTGTTATACCATGTATTTTCTGAACGTGAAAATAGCTGCTGACAAAAACATAACCACATTCCTTCAATGCAAAGCTGGTCTTACGTTCTTAATTTGCCCAAAATAATATTTATTTTAATGTAAATACATTTTTGTTTTTATATTTTTATATTTCCTGACCTTGAGAACAGCAATTTCGTTTGCTACAGTGTCTGCATTCCTGATTTTTCAAAACTTTTTTTTTTTTTTTTTTTGCCAGCCTGCATTTTTGCTGTTCAATAATGTAAATATGCATCTGACTGAAATTATATACCGTGGTCACAGAATATATAACAATATCTGTGTTTATGGTCATCAGCAAAAGATACAACCCAAAATGCCAAATACAGGTAGGGGATAACAGAATCAAACAAGTACAAGAATTTAAGTACCTAGGAAGTGTTCTAACAGGAGATGGAAAGTGCGACACGGAGATCCGAAGGCGAATTGGCATGGCAAAGGACGCGTTCCAGAAGATGAGCAAAATACTAACACACAGGAAGATCTCAATAGAAACGAAGAAAAGAGTACTAGACTGCTACGTGATGTCAGTTCTTCAATACGGCTGTGAATGCTGAACAATATCATCGAAAATGAGGACAAAACAAGAAGCGGCCGAAATGTGGTTCTACAGAAGGATGCTACGGATATTGTGGACTGAGCATACAAGCAACGACGAAGTGTTAGAAAGAATGGCAACAAAAAGGAAATTGATGCTGAGCATCAGGAAGAGACAACTGAAGTTCTTGGGACATGCAATGAGGAAGGAGAGCCTGGAGAACCTGATACTGACTGGACAGATAGAAGGAAGGAGAGACAGAGGAAGGCAGCGGATAACATATTTTCAGGGTCTGATCAGGTGGATGACGGAACGGGGGTTGCCAGGAGCAACAGGAGCAAACATACTAAGAGCCACAAGGGATAGGGAGACGTGGAGATCCATGATCGCCTACGTCCTGAAGGGACAGGGCACATAGAAGAAGAAGAAGTTTTTAAACTTAAAAATCAAGGTCAAAATTGAAAAGCACTTCATATGTGGGCATCTGGATTAATTAACAGAGCTTCTTTGTTTAAGAAGCTAATTTGTCTTGTCTATTTCTCAAACTGAAATTTATATAAAGTTCATATGTATATAAAATGTAGATATATAAAACATATAAAATGTAGATAAAAAGTTGCAACCTGAGAGACGGTTATCAAAAAAAAAAAAAAAAAAACCCCATGTCTCATTTAATTATTACTAGCAGTATAGCCCGGCATTGCTCGGGTGTAATGAAAGCTTTAAAACTAATCCTGGAGCTCAGACTCAGCTTAAAGAATATTTGTGTGAAGTTTGCTGAGAATCGGATAAAAGGACATACAGACAGATAAACAGGCAAACATCTTGCCCTTATATATTATCGATTTTCTGCACTATTGTAAGAACTGCAACCTTGGAACTTCTGAATATCATTTCTTATGTCTTTGTCTATGAATGTATCAAATTTGATTAAAATCGGACCCACTTCTTCTATAACCCAATTTTTTCGATTATCGATATTTATCAGGGGTACCTCAACACAAAACCTAGCTAAGAACACTGGCAGACGCTTATAGTACAACTGTGTAAATTTTCAAGAAAATCAATTCAGCCATTTCGGAGTCTATAGGTAACAGAGACACACACACACACAAAGTTCCATTTATAAATAAGTTTAGATTAGCACTACCAGCATTATTTAACAAACAGACTTCTCTCAATACCTCAAGGGTAGAAAAGGATTTATTCTGATGAAGCATTCTCATAGCTGTCTATATTTCTGAGATGAGGTATTTCACTATTTAGATTGTTTTGGCTGTTGTCCTCATCTTTGTCATATTCACAACGTTTTGGCTGTTGTATGTTCTGACCGTCTTCAGATGGTATATGTTGAAATTTTGAACTGAGCCTTTTATTTCATCAACTAGGGTAGATTGTTCTAGTGTCTTTTCTGGATATGACAGTTTCAGTTGTTTCCCTTTAGTAACTTCAACTCTCCAAGTTTTTGTTCACCTCTGCTGTGGCCAGGTATTGAAAAGTCACTGGATTACTTCAACTAATACTTTTTATCCATTGAGCCATGTGTCCTTGGAACAAGAACAATCCCTACCAGTGAACAAATTGCCAATATTGGAATTCAGAAGTATTCTACTGAATGCCTGACACCCTCAACTACCAGTATCCCATCCTCAGGCATCACAGGTCACTATCGATGGCAAATAGGTGGCCTCGTTGGGAGTGGAGATCTTGCTCCTCTGTAGAGGTGCAGTCGGATTATTCTGAAATCATAGCCAACAGGGCAACAGTAATTGTGGCTAGCTAAGTTTAAGATAAGAAATATTGAAGACCAGCTTTCACCTATCCACCCCACTTTTGGCCTTGTGCCATATTTTTGTATTTTTCAAAATAAATATTAATTTCCTCTCTGGCAACTTGATTTTATGAATTTCTGCACAATACTAGATTTGTCTCATCATTTTACAGTGGATTGGTAATTTGATAAATTTAACACTTCACTGTCTAATTCAGTTATAGCAGTGATTTTATTTAAAAAGAAAAATAATGTGAAGTTATATTTAAATTTTTAATTTTATACTTTTTTCTAATATTCACAGATCTTAAATGCGTAAAACAGACTCCCAAGAGGATGCTTCCCAAATCACTAAAATCACCTTTCCAAGTCTATGATCAACCATTATCTATCATACATATCCTCATAATCTGCCCTTACTTCTTGTTATATCCATACACCCTCATTCAGTAACCCATTACCTTGAGTGACTGTTGGGTCTTTTATTGGGTGAACATTTAGTTAAAAAAATAAATCAATAAATATAATAATGCAAGCTTGTAGATGACCAAAATACCATTCTAAATGCAAAAATGCTTCCAACCCAAATATCTAAATGCAAATAACAGAAAAGAAACATTAAAAGCAACCCTCTTACTTACCAACTGGTGTCTCTGGTACAGTTGGTACAATGTCAGCTGGTTCTAGATTTGTGGCCAGAGGAGTTTGTGGCCCATTGACCATCACTTGACCAAGATAGTGGAGAAGCTTCTGAGCTCGGTTCTGGGATGGCTCAAATTGAAACAACTCTGGGTGTTCATCAATGAAATTAGTATCCAGGACTCCAGAGAGGAAGCGCTCATTTTGAAGAACATTGAGCAAAAACGGAATGTTGGTCTGCAATTGAAACATTGAAAAATAAGGTAAGGGTGTGGCATTATTGGTGGTTGGAAACACTTAGCAGGTTATTGCCTTAGCAATTAAGGAGAAACCGACAGAGAAGAGAGAAAATGGGAAGAAATAAAAAAAAAAATAATGATGAATGAGGCCATAGACAAACAAGACACAGCATGGCATGCAGTATGGAACTTCCAAAAGAAAATGCACCAAAGGAACATCTTTACAGGACACTGAATCTTCACCAAAAGTAGACTGCTGCTGATCCCCGCACCACCACCATTGCAATTATTGACATACGACAGTTAACAAATGACCGAGATCTAGACAAGTTGCGTAGAGATCCATATCTGGATATGACAAGCTGTTCTGGTGCTAACGGGCGGAATTCAGATATGACTAACTTTGACAAACAAGTCTGTATGCAACTCAAGGCCTATTTTATGTTTGTACTGACATATTCGCCACATGAAAGGAACCGATTTAAAACAATGGTTCAAGTTTTTGTTTTATGGTTTACCAACCTTTGCAAGTTATTTCAAGCTAGAAAGTATTTTTAAATTGTAAGAATTTTGGAGGGATAATGATTTACTTATACAAGTTCTTCTAATTAACCCATAGCTTGGGAGTAAAAATGTGGATTCAAACCTTTCCCAAGGGTATTTGTACCTAAGTGAATATAATGAAGCTGACTGAAATTGGAACTCAGCTCTTAGAATTCCAATTCTGAGCAGTTAACCATTATACCAACTGCACATCCGAACTTACAGCATCTGGTATTCCCAAGTAGGCTTCCATCTAAACACTGACCAGATCTAACGTTGCTTTACTCTGGTGGTCATACAGAGACCGATGTTTCAATGTGATATGACATAAGCCCAGGAGTTCAAGGACATTAAGATTCAATATTATCTATCATCACTGACATTCCCTCTTGAACTGTATTCGTTAACCTTTTCCCATCAGCCACATCACTTATGCTGGTCGTCTTTGTGCATTTTCAATTATGGGTCCCAGTTACACTTGTATATAATTATCAAGATGTGATTACTTATAAGAAAAAAAATACTTGCATATATTTCTGAGATGAGGTATTTAGATTATTTACATTGTTCCGACTGTTGTTCTCATCTTTTTGAAGATGAGAACAGTCCAGACAAAGTAAATAGTATGAGTAATTACAATACCTCATCTCAGAAATATAGACAGACTAGCAGTATAACCCGGCATTGCTTGGGTGTAATGAAAGCTTTAAAATTAATCCATGGTCCTGGAGCTCAGACGCTTTGGACATTGGCACAAAAGACTAAAAAGAGATAGTTGTTTCCAGTTAAAGCGAAACCATAGACTGAAAGAATAATGAATGGATGTAAGTCAAATTTTGATTTCATGGTATCGATATCAAATAAGTTTTTTTCATCAAAAACTGAATTTTGAAGGCTAAATAAATCCTCTGAGTAAATGGTATCATGGCTGAGACTAAGAACTACAATTATACCAACTTAGAGCCAAACCTGAAGCGAAAACTAAAATAAATGGGCTGAAAAAAATACAGACATACAGGCAGATAAACAGACACACAAACATCTTGCCTTATACATATATATATATAAAAATCGATTTTCTGCACTATTGTAAGAACTGCAACCTTGAAACTTCTGAATATTGTTTCTTATGTCTTTGTCTATGAGTGTATCAAATTTGATTAAAATCGGACTACTCCTATAATCCGATTATCGATATTTATTGGGAGTACCTCGACACAAAACCTAGCTAAGAACACTTGCAGACGCTTATAGTACAACTGTAAATTTTCAAGAAAATCGGTTCAGCCATTTCGGAGTATATAGGTAATGAACACACATGCACACAAACAAACACCCACACACACAAAGTTCCATTTATAAATAAAAATAAGTTTAGATTAGATTTAGATATTGAAGGTAAATATGGTAACAAAGTTGAGAACAAATGTTTAAACAATGTAAATAGTGTAAGTAATTAAAATACCTCATCTCAGAACTATAGACAGATATTGAAGGTGAATATGGCACAAAGATGAGGACAACAGTCCGAACAATGTAAATAGTGTAAATAATTACAATACATCATCTCAGAAATATAGACAGATATTGAAGGTGAATATGGCACAAAGATGAGGACAACAGTCCAAACAATGTAAATAGTGTAAATAAGTACAATACCTCATGTCATAAATATAGACAGATATTGAAGGTGAATATGGCAACAAAGATGAGGACAACAGTTCGAACAATGTAAATAATAAACAACAGATGTTGTGATGTTGAAATGAGTCATGGTAACTATATTTATGAAAAGGGAGAGAAAAATTTGTCTGCTGCCCACTCAACAGACCAGAAAGAAAAATGGAAGCTCTTTCTCCTATAAAAATAAACAAGCAAAGACCATTCTTCTTCAAAGGGACTGGTGCTACAGAAAAACAAAGAACAGAAACCCCATCACTTGAGAACTTTCAACAGCAGCAACCACTAAAATGGATATCAACAAGTAACTTGAAGAAAACTTAAAGACATAATCAAGATGTTGATGTTCCACACTGCTTCAAACAAAAAATTAGGAAGGAAACCCCTGTCAAGACTGGAAAGAGCAATAATAGCAACCAAACTTGAGAAAACTAGTTTCCTGAAAAATTGTTTCATGAGATGGATTTTATAGGTTTAAATTGACAATATTCTCAGTTATTTAATATATCAATTTCTATTAGTAACTAATAGAAACAGAGATGGCATTATATAAGGGTTCAAATATCCTAGATTTTATGAATTTAAGCATGGTACTAGATTGGCTGTTAGGTCTCATTTTACAGTTGAACTGGTGAGATGTAACCCTGTTCCTTGATAATAGTTTTTCTTGCACTTTTCATCTGTGGAACTCTCTTCTGGCCTCATGCTTTCTAGTCAACTTGGATCTTCAAAAATTTTTATTGTAATGTAAATCATTATCTTTTGTCTTCTTAATTCCTCTTCTTTTATTGTTCTCTCTCCTTAATAATGTTTTTCTTTTTCTCATTCTTTCACACTCAGTAACCCTTAAATGCAATGTCAATCGTTATTTTCTGTTTTCTTAATTCCTGTTCTTTTATTGTTCTCTCTCCTTAATAATGTTTTTCTTTTTCTCATTCTTTCACACTCAGTAACCCTTAAATGCAATGTCAATCATTATCTTCTGTTTTCTTAATTCCTCTTCTTTTATTGTTCTCACTCCTTAATAATGTTTTTCTTTTTCTCATTCTTTCACACTCAGTAACCCTTAAATGCAATGTCAATCGTTATCTTCTGTCTTCTTAATTCCTCTTCTTTTATTGTTCTCTCTCCTTAATAATGTTTTTCTTTTTCTCATTCTTTCACACTCAGTAACCCTTAAATGCAATGTCAATCATTATTTTCTGTTTTCTTAAGTCCTCTTTCATTGTTCTTGCTTTTTAATAATGTTTCTCTTCTTGTTCTTTCACATTCAGGAACTTTTTGTATCTTAGTGTTATATGCTCTTTGCTCGGTGTAAAATTTCTCCTAGAAGTGTATTTGCATTTAACAACACAGGGCCAGCAAGATTTGAAAAGTAAGAGAAAATAAATCTTGTTTTGAGGTGACAGAGTACGAGCACCAGGTGCAAGATTGGTCTTGTTTTGACGAACAAGCGAGGTTGAGGTCAAAGAAATAAGCACTTGAAAGATATAACAAAATGCATCGGAAGTGTCACATATCGGGTGAAGCTGACCTGTTTAAGGAAGCAGTGACGAGAAGGCTAGACAGTTTAGTTTTGGAATGAGTTCAAATAACAGAGAGAGACAGAGAAGATAAAATGGGAGAGGCCTGCCAAATGCTCTTGTGTGCATGTCACCTCCAACCGAACCCCTACTCCACAACCATGTCACCAAAGAAATGGAATAAAGATATAATTGTATATTTTAGATATACGTGTAGCTGTTTATCTTTTTGCATGTGAAGATAATCATTTTTGGTCCTAGTTTATTCCTCATCATATTGGTATGCAATATTAGTGTCTTTATAGCCTTGCTTGGAGTGAAATGATTAAAAAAACAAAATCAATTTGTCATTGACAAACATATATACTATCAATTTCTGAAGGTGAACAATTCCATATTTTAAAAACAAAAGAAAGAAAATTATTAATATCTGTCATCTTTTTACCTTCACACCCCGTATTCGGAACTCCATGAGGGCTCGAAGCATTTTGGCACTTGCAGACTGATGATCCCAGGCAGAAGCAATAACTTTCACCAACAAGGAATCATAGTATGGAGAGATAATGGCGCCTGCAAAAGCAGAAGCGCTATCAAGACGGATTCCCATGCCTTCTCCACTCCGGAACACCTAGACAAAGAAAAAATATATAAATAGATATTCAAATATTAAAGTAACATTTTTCATACGAGGTCTGGTTAAAAAAACAAAAAAGTATTGGGACAAGTGCTATATAAAAGAAAATGATAACTTTTTTTTTTTTAACTAGTATTTAACATGTAAATATTTTGATTGATTTATTTTTAAGCAATTTTTGTAAAATGTTATTTCTTTTAGTTTTTAAATGGAATTTATTAAAGTATCAAGCAATATCCCAAATAATCCATACCGCATTTTAGGAGTTTTCCTTTTGTAAATAGTCTAAGTCACATTAATCACTCTATTATAAACATTTTGTGAGATGTAGTTAAAAATAAGAATAAAAAGGAAAGTTATAAAAAAGAAAGACCAAACAAATAAGATATAATAAAGAAGTTAAAAGGGGAGAAGGAGAAAGAGAAAGAAAACTAGTAAGACGAGCCAATATGATAAAGCGTTTTATTAATGTATATATATATATATATATATATATATATATATATATATATGTATAATCACATCCAGAAGCTTGATGTCTTCCACAAAAATTGCCTTAGAACAATTTGTGGTCTCACCCTAGGCAATCAGATGTCTAATGTGGACCTGTTCACACGCTGCAGTACTAGCAGAATTGAAAGCTTTTTGATGCAATCACAGCTGCGTTGGGTAGGACATGTTCTACATATGGAAGATGACCAGATACCAAAGCAAATGATGTACGGTGAGCTCAGCAGTGGACAGCGGAATGTGGGTAGACCTCTGCTTCACTTTAAGGATAAGCTGAAAATGAATTTGACATGTACAAATATTCCTCACCGTGATTTTGAACGAATTGCCTCTCAATGAAAGGAATGGTTATCTGCCTGCCAGAGAGGCATTAAGCAGTTCTCTGAGACTGAGATTGACCAGCTGCGCGTAAGACACGAGAGAACCAAAGCATCTGCAAGTGTCCCAGCCAATCATTCATGCAATCTTCCTTCTTGCCTCCATTGTGGGCTTGCTTGCAAGTCTCTTGCAGGACTCAAATGCCATTTACGATTGAGTAAGTGCAGGCATGCTACGTTGGCTTAAACAGTTGTCTAGACCTCATACGTCGAAATTGATGGGAGAGTCCATCATATATATATATATATATATATATATATATATATGTGCAAAGTGTATGTGTATAATTATAAACAATATTCATATAGACAGGTGTGAGTTTATTACTGATATTGAGTGCTTTCAAATAAGTACCATGCATATATAATATATAAATAATATATATAACAAATTGCATATATATATATATATATATATATATATATATCGCTTTCAAATAAGTACCATGCATATATAATATATAAATAATATATATAACAAATTGCATATATATATATATATATATATATATATATTAAAAAAGGATTAATTCAAAGATGTTGAATGGCCATTTCGATATGACGATCCCCACGGGGAGCGACACATCACCTCAGCAACAGAAAAAAACCTTTCAGAAACTGGAGAAAAATTAGTCTACTTTTCCTTTTTAAATAGATTGCAAAGAAATTAAAAAATAAATAATAATAAAATAAAAAAAAATAAAATAAAATAAAAATAAAAATAAAGGGAAAGAAAAAGAAAAGGAAAAAGAAAAAGAAAAGGATAGAATAAAATCAAATAAATAAGAAAAGAAAAAAAATTGACATCGTCTGGGTTTGCAAAAAAAAGGGGAGAATGTAACTAAAAATTAACAGACCCCGTGTTGAATCATTTAAAGCAACACGGAAAAAAGTTGGTAAGAGAGATAAAAGAAGGAAGGGAGGGAAAAAGAAAGAAACTAAAGAAAAAAATTTTTTTTAAATATTACAGACGCTGGACAAATTCAAAAATCTAATTTCCCCAAAACGTTGAAGTATTAAAAAAAGCCTTTACTTAAAAAGGCATAAATTATTGATAAAAGGGAATAAAAAGATATAGGATTTGAAATAAAATTATTTTTTTAAAAAAATTAGGTCATTTGAAATTAAACTAAATAAAGACAATACTAGGTAAAAAAAAAAATTACAATTATTATATATACATATCAATAGAAGTACACACACATATATATATATATATATATATATACACACACACACCATTTAACGAATAAGAATACATATATACATACACATACACACACATACATTCAATTTATTACACACTAATATACATATACATGCGCATACACACATATACATATATATGCATGTATATATGCACATATACATATATATTTGCTCTGTAATATTTTATTACATGGAGCTCTCTTCCTGTATCATTTTTTAATATTAAAATAAATTTTTAATATTAATTAGGCTCGGTTTTTTGGAATTTACCTTCCTGCTTTTTTCCTTTGGATTGAAGTATCTGAATTAAAATATATATATATATATATATATATATATATATGCAATTTGCATATATATATATATATATATATATATATATATATATGCAATTTGTTATATATATTATTTATATATTATATATGCATGGTACTTATATATATATATGCAATTTGTTATATATATTATTTATATATTATATATGCATGGTACTTATTTGAAAGCACTCAATATCAGTAATAAACTCACACCTATCTATATGAATACACACACACACACATATATATATATATATATATATATAGATAGAGAGAGAGAGAGAGAGAGATTTGTTTTTTTTCTCTTCTTCCAAAAGACACCCTGTCTTGATTGTATGAAAGGAAGATCAGTACAACCAAGCTTACCTGATCTATAACATCGAATAGCTCAAGCGAAGTCTTGATTAGATGCCATTTTCTGGGGGAACTTATATAATGCAGATCCTAAAGCTAGTAGCAAATTTTATTGTGTGCAGACAGAATACTGATAATATTCAGTCGGGTTGCCTATCGAAGAAGTCTGTTGTTTTTTTAGACCTGAAATTTCTTGTGATGTGGGAGCAACAACACTGATGATGCACCTAGATTCGGCATTTAAAGGTGCATTTTTAACAAAATCAAGTCAGCATTTAATCTTCTTCAAAGCAGTCCCCTTTCTGAAGCCACACACTTTCTCCAGTATTTAACGTCTCCTGCCAGTAACTCATAAATAAATGCTCTACTCAAACACAGTCATTCAGTCATTTAAGTGCCATACGTGATACACACTTGGGCGAGCATGTCTCGAAAGAGACATGACTGACTGGGCATAAAATTATCCTGCAGTAGGTTGCCATTGCTTTCTGCAGTAGACTGGTTGCCGACCAAGGCTATAGAACCCAATCTGCCCTGTTATTTGACTCATAGCTAGAGCAGGAAGAGATGTATTATATTTTTAAGTAGTAATTAGTGGGGGATCAGTTTATTACTTCATAATAATATAAAATTGATCCCCACTTTATGCCCAGTAAAAGCCTTAATCATGTTTCCAACTATTATATTCAGTCAGTCAGTTAAGTGCCATACGTGATATACGCTTGAGTGATCATGTCTCAAAAGAGACATGACTGACTGTGCAGAAGATTATTCTGCAGTAGGTTTCTGCGGTAGACTGTTTCCCAACCAAGGCTATAGAACCCAATCTGTCCTGCTATTTAACCCATAACTGGAAGGAAGAGACGGATTAATACCTTTCCCAATGGTATTTGCACGTAAGTGAATACAATGGATTCAACTGGAATTCGAACTCAGCTCCCCAGTTTCTCGTTCCAAGTCAATATCCACTGTACCACAATGCACATCCACTCAAACACAACCTTGTCGAAATTTCTGTCTCATGGCAGAGAGGAACCCAGGTAAGGCTTTGCCAAACATCAAAGTCTTATCTGAGGAAAAATAGACAAAACCAAATCCTGTTTATGCAGGGTCTACGAGAAATTTTTGCCCAAGTGTACGCACTCGTAAATCCCGGCCTTGTGCCACCTCCAGCCTCAGTAGGGAGGACTTAGATAAATACCTCATGGGAAGAGAGGAGAAGACACTCCTTGCTTTCAGTGAGAGAAAAAAAAGAAAGGGAGCTAGAATTGTTTAATGGCTGCTTAAATAAATGGAAAAGTTGTCAATTTCAAATTTTTTCATGTGTACCACCTTACTTCTTAAAATAAGATCAGTATTAATATTTAGGATTGTTAGTGAAATGTTCCATTAAAGTTGTTGAGTTCAAATATTTAACAATATGATAGGAGAATTTCTATGGATATTTTACTGTCATAGAACTCCCCATGACCTTATTCAATTATTAACATAAGAATTAAGATTCATCAGAAATTTCAAATAAGAAAACTGTAAAATTATTTCATATTATTGTAAATAGTATTTTTTTTGTGGGGGACACGTGTTGTTATATCCCTTTATGTCCTTAAACTGAAATTACTAAAAAAAAAAAAAATGGCCTAAATTGAGAAGTCCTACAATAAAGAAAATTGTACCTCCAACAGGAATTGAATATGCATTCCCTCCCACCCCCAATCAAAACCCACTTTTTTAGCCATAATTTGCCACAACCAGTTTGGTCACAGAGACCAGCCAGAGAGGGCAAGGGTTTTAGTGGGGACATGTGTTTGAGTTGCTATCCTTCATTTTTATTTTCTCAAATAATGAAATTAACAATGGCCAGCCTAGATTGAGAATTCCTACTAAAATAAATTGGTGCCTCCAACAGAAATTGAACTAGAAATTGAACTTTTTTTTTTTAGTACAGAACCCACTACTTGTTTGGGCTGCAAGTATTGGAATGAGTGACAGGCCCAAGTACATAACTGACCAATGCTTGCCAACAGGCCCAAGCATATAGCCAACCAATGTCCAAAAATACATAGAGAGAAAGAGAAAGAGAAAGAGAATACTTATAGAGAAAGAAAAATACATTCAGATAGAGAAAATACATTCGGAGAGTCAGAGAGGAAATATAGAGAGAAAATACAGAGAGAAAATACATACAAAGAGTGAAAGAGAGAAAATTTGGCAGAATAAGCTTCCTTACTTACCTCAATTCTACCCGTATCAGGTTGGAAGTTTTTGGCCGGATCTTCTGTTGTCATCCGACACTGGATAGAATAGCCATTAAGTCTTATATTCTCTTGTGAAAGACCCATGTCAGGCAATGACCTGCCTTCAGCGACACGAATTTGAGACTGCACCAAGTCAACTCTGAAAACCAAATGACAAAATAAGCATTCAATTCATCCTAAGTGCCAAATCAAGATTGTTCCAAAAGAAAATATCTGAATACGTTATGCCTGAAACTCCAATCTGAACTTTGAGCATGCAACTTAAAAAATTTCCTCCCACTTCATTTTACCATCCATTTACACAAGCTAGTTAGCTAGGTTATTCACCATTTCAAACTGCTTTTCAATATGTCATGTGAGTGTCAGATTCTCCAACCCCTCATTCCACATGCCATAGAGGAGAATTTATATTACATATCAATTCAGGTCTCTTTTCTTTGTTTCTAACAAAATTTTCCTGTTGTTTAATACTTTGCTTAGATTCTAGAAGGCAACTTTCACTATTCCAATGTACCTTTAGATTTCATGATAACGTTTTTCATTGTTTTAAACGTTTCAAAGATGATTAAATTTCTCTCATGATATCTCCAATTTGTAGCTCACATCTTGGGCTGACAGCCATACATTCTATCTTACAGTTAGTAGTTAGTTCTTTTTTGCTGCTTTCCTTTATTAGTTTGTCTAGGAGTTCCTGCTGTTTTGCAAGATATTTTTAGCCTAACACATGAAAGAGAAGAAGAAATTTAATTTTAAAAATTAAGAAGGCACCTCCATGCCAAAGACAGAGGTCACTGTTCAATCTCAGATAAAAGGCAGCATCTTGATTTTCTAGGAAGGCAGACTTCCCTATTTGGAAGGCTGGATAAACTTGGAAAACTATATAAACAGCAACAAGATGCTTCAAGCACTTACCCAGTGACTTCTTCAGTAACAGTATGTTCCACCTGCAATCGAGCATTCACCTCAATGAAGTAAAACTGTCCATCACCATCCAAAAGAAATTCCACAGTGCCTGCATTCTCATAGCCAACATGCCTGGCCAGGCTGATTGCACTTTTTGCCATTGCATCTCGAATGCTGGGATCAAGTTGTGGGGCTGGGGCAATCTCGACAACTTTCTGATGCCGTCGCTGGACAGAACAGTCTCGCTCATAGAGATGGACAACATTACCATGTTTATCACCTGAAAACAAAAACAGGAAAGTAAAGAGTTAAAGAAAAGAGATGAACAATTTTAGATATGACAGCACAAAATTTTACAATGAGAGAATCAGCAGTCAAAACACACTTATTGCCAGAGAATCGTAGATGAAAAAAACAAACACACTTATTGCCAGAAAATCATAGAGGAAAAACAAACACACTTATTGCCAGAGAATTGAAAAGGAAAAAAGAAACAAATTTGCTGCCAGAAATTAAAAATGACTGCCAGAGAATTCAAGTAAAAAAAACGAAAAAGTTTTTATCAGAAAACCATAAAAGAAAAAAAAAACAAATTTACTAACAAACAATTGTAAAAGAAAGAATTAACAAAATTATTACCAGTATAAGATACAAATCTTATATCATTCAACAATTAACTGAAATGCAAAAATGGATCTGAATGACTGAAAACATTTTGTAAAAACCAGACCAAGGCAAATTTCACAACCAGTGTGAAAATTAAGATTCTGGATTCTGATTGGATAGGAAATAGCAAATGGAACTATGACTCCGGTCAAATATTCTTAACACTTAAAAAATGGGTTTTCAGTTGTATCTGATCACATGACTGGATTTCACTACTTATCCACATCTTTTGACCAGCCAAAGACAATCGGATAAGAGCAGGAATCTGATAAGGACCTCGTCACAATGACAGGAAGAAATTTCAAGATGCTGACCCTGTCAGCATATTTTGTCAACATATTTTCATTTTCCTCTCTTTCCAATTTTCCTTTCTTTGTCTTCACTCACATGCCATCAATGAAACAACAACAAGAAGACATCTTTGAATGACTCCTAAAAATTAACTTCGATACGTACAATTTTGTAATTTGTTGCTTTACCTTCTTTCTTACTGACCATAAAAAAAGGAAAGGAATACAAATTTTATTTGTAACCTGTTAATCTTTTTACATACACAAATTCTGCTACTTACTACGATTTCTCTGGAACATTTAACTACATACATTTTCTCTTGAAGGTCCTTATCAGATTCCTAGTCCTATTGGACTGTCTTTGGCCGGTCAAGAGACGCAGGTAAGTAGTGAGATCCAGTCACATGATTGGATACAACTGCAAACCCATTTTTCAAGTGTTAAGAATATTTAACTGGGGTCATAGTTCAATTTGCTGTTTTCTATTAAACATGATTTTTAAATGCCCATCTTAAAATTCTTGATGATGTTACTCTCGGTAACTCCTTTTGCAGATTGAATAAGAATTCCAAGGGCTTGTTCTGTTTTACACTTTAATTCATCTTTGGTGCGAGCTCGCACGCATATATCATTTTGATATATTATTATGTTCACTGCTTTTCCTTTTTTCCTCTTTTAAATACAATGCCAATAGGCATCTTCTCTTTTTCTGATGCCTGTACTTTTATTGTCTTTTCTCCAAACTAAAGTCTTATCGTTCTCTTTAAGTCTCAGTAACACCTTGCATCTTAGTGACTTTATTGTCTTGCATGGGATGAAATGATTAAAGAAAAAAAAGAATAGATTAAAAAAAAAAATAGCATTAAGTGTACATGCCCAATGCCCTGGATGATTACAAGATGGATACGTACCCAATATCTGGACCTCAATATGTCGGGGTTTTTCAATGAATCTTTCCAAAATGGATACGTACCCAATATCTGAACCTCAATATATCGGTGCTTTTCAATGAACCTTTCCAAAATGGATACATACCCAATATCTAGACCTCAATATGTCGGGGCTTTTTAATGAACCTTTTCAAAATGGATACGTACCCAATATCTGGACCTCAATATATCGGTGCTTTTCAATGAACCTTTCCAAAATGGATACATACCCAATATCTAGACCTCAATATGTCGGGGCTTTTAATGAACCTTTCCAAAATGGATACGTACCCAATATCTGGACCTCAATATGTCGGGGTTTTTCAATGAACCTTTCCAAAAACAAAGAACCATCACCAAATGCAGAGAGTGCTTCTGAATACGCTCGGTCAAAATTCTCTTTTAATTCCTGGAAATTAAAAAAAAAAAAGAATTTCAAAAGTCAGATTTTCAATTTTTTTTCTTTTTTGCAATGAAGTTCACTCCATTACAAGGCCCAAGAGCCACTCAAGATAGTGGAGTTACAAAGTAAGAGGCACAATTTATAGTCATATATGAGGAGGATAATGGTTGACAATAGAGAGATAAATGGGTCACTTGAAGATGAGACGTGAACAGGGTAAGATTGTAGCGTTCAGAGAAGCATCCTCTTGGGTGTCAGTTCCACAAAACAGTGATTCATGGAAAGAAGCTGCTTGAGTGGCACTTACATCTCACTGCTTCAATACAGAGAGAATTGGGGTGGAGGGGTTGAATGAAGCACAAATATTGACAGCAACTGAAAAATCAAGTTCTGTTTAAGAAATATCACTGTTAAAGTAATTATTCCTTGCAGCTGCCACAGTAAAACTGCTTTGTCCATACATACATATATATATATATATATATATATATGTATCAGTAAAATAGGTACTAGTTAGACCAGTAGAGAGTTGTTTTTTTTTAAATGTTCAATGTATAATCAAATAAATTATATAACTCAGACTGTTAGTACTAACAATGCACATCCGTCACTGAATGCTTACAGCGCCTGGTATTCCCAAGTGGTCACCCATCTAAGTACTGACCATGCTCAATGTTGCTTAACTTTGGTGATCAAACAAGAACCAGTGTATTTAACGTGATATGCTGTAAGCAGTGACGGATGTGCGTTGTGGTGCAGTGGATATCAGCTTGGAAAGAGAAATCGGTGAGCCAAGTTCAAATTCCAGTTGAGTACCCTGCATTCACTTCAGCACTGGTACCCTTGGAAAAGGTATTAATCCGTCACATCCCTCCAATTATGGGTTAAATAACAGGATGGGGCCTGGAGGCATCACATCCAGTGTTGGTGTCACAATAAAAACACCCTTGGTAGCCCTGGCGAAGCATCAAGTATTCAGCTATTTGACAAGATAAGAATTTCGCTGCAAACTGCACCAGGGTTCCAAATGCACAGGGAATACTGGAGGGGTGTAGTGAGTTCTATCTCAGCCAATGGCCGCAAGATGACGGGTGTTAGTACTAACTGAATTCCTTGCCTTCTTTTACATTTTGGTCAACGGTAGTGTTAATATTAAGCATTTTCTTATAAGGAAAAAATTGTCATTCATTAGCCAAGCAGCCAATACACATTAAGATTAAGTTTGTCTATATTTCTGAAATGAGGTACTGCAATTATTTACACTATTTACATTGTTCAGAGTGTTCTCCTCATCTTTGTTGCCTGATTCACAATGTTCCGGCTGTTGAATATGTCAACCTCCTTCAGGTGATTGGAATTTTGAACTAATTCCTTTATTCTGATCACTAGGGTAGATTGTTTTCATTCATAAGTCATGCCACTTCCATATGTCTTAATTATCTCCCTTTAAGTTTTTTGTTCACCACTTGAACTCAACTTTTTTGTTTGTTTACTGATTCTGATATTGAGCAACATTTTTAATATATGATACAAGAAAGGAAAAAGGAAAAAAAAAAGGAAAAAAAAAGGAAAAAAAAAGAAAAAACAAATAAAAAGAAAGAAAAGTTGTGCAGTTTATGGAGAAGGTACTGCAGACAATAAAATATGTCAAAAGTGGTTTGCAAACTTTTGTGCTGACGATTTCGGCAAAACAATAGTGCAGGTTTAGTAAAGTCACTATATAAATTTTGCTTAAAAGTCACTAATCATCTCTATTTCATTTCTAAATAAGGCATATAAATTTATTTAGAAGATTATATACGTACATCCATGGATCTGACCACTCTCATACCGCGACCGCCACCCCCAAAGGCTGCCTTGAAGATCACAGGAAAACCATGTTCTTTGCAAAATTCAACAGCTTCTTCTGAGCTTTTAAGTGGCATATCAGTACCTGGAACAACTTTTACACCTGAGATAATAAAAAATAAAAACAATCTTTTAAATTTTTACATCTTTTTAATAATCTTCAGAAATCTTTGACATTTTTGTAATATTGACCTTCTTTGGAGTTTATTAAAAATTCGGCACATTGATAATCACTGGAAAAATAAAATTCAATCATTCAGTTGTTTGCAATATTCAGTTGTTTGCAATATTCAGTTGTTTGCAATATTCAGTTGTTTGATATTTTTTTTAACCTATGGAAATCCATTAATAAAAACCAAAAAAATTACCCACAATGCATTTCAGCAATACTTTAATAGACTTGTTCACTTGTAAAAACATTAACAGATTTGTCTACAGTTTATCAACACTTCGCAGGTTACTTAAAACTAGAAATATTTTTCAGATTTTTTTAAAAATAATGATTTAGAGCAAGCTCTGGGTTTAGAAGAAATAATAAAAATAAAAAACATTAAGATCTACAAGAAACAAGAAGGTATGGAGGGCTATGATCGCCTACATCCTGAATGAAAACAGCACATAATAGAAGATACACATCTTACTAATTAACCCATAGCTAGGGGTAAGAGATGGATTCAAACTTTGTGGATATAAAGTGGGCTATCAATTCTATATTACAATCAATATATAATCTGATCTCTCACTTTGTGGCCACAGTAGTTTCTATACAATTTTACATTCCAGAGAATGTAAATAAATCTAAAAGACATGCCTGTGTAGCTAATCAGTATTTGAGTGATTGATACGTTTTCTATTTGTTTTCTTTTATGGAAATAGTGAGGGATCAGTTCTATACTACAATCAATATATAAACTGATCCCTCACTTTATGACCACGGTAGTTTCTATACAATTTACATTCCAGAGAATGCAAATAAGTCTAAAAGACATGCCTAGGTAGCTAATCAGTATTTGATTGATTCATTCATTTTCTATTTGTTTTACAATTTGGAAATAGTGGGGAATCAAGTCTATATTACAATCAATATATGAACAGTTCCCTCATTTTGTGGTCACAGTAGTTTTTATACAATTTACATTCCAGAGAATGTAAATAAATCTAACAGACATGCCTGTGTAGCTAATCAGTATTTGATTGATTGATTTGTTTTCTATATGTTTTTTAATTTGGAAATAGTGGGGGATCAATTCTATATTACAGTCAATATATAAACAGATCCCTCACTATGCAGCTACAGCAGTTTCTATACAATTTCTATTCCACAGAATAGAATTGGGTAGACAGTTTCTTTAGAGAAGCTATCGATGGTTGTGCTAGCTTGAAGTCACAAGTCATCGTGACCAAGGGTTTGGGTATCCTGGCCTTGTTCAGATTGTTGTTCATGCCAGATTACATGCTCTCATCCAGAAACTGTAACTAGGATCTGCTCAGCATAGTTGCAGTATAAACCACAGGTGAGCTATGTGGGTGTTGAATAAGCAAAAGTGTGCCTGACCAAGCATCTGCAATCATTGAAGACAAGCATCCTCAGATACAATAGGTCAGCTATATCAACCACCAAGATTAAATTAATGCCAAAATAAATAATTTTAACAGTTTTATGCCCTCAACTAAATATAATTTGAATGCAATTGTAATATATTACCTTCACCTGGAAAAAATATGTTTGACAAAAATATATTCAAGCCATGGATGGTGGCAATGTCTTGAAACATCAAAAGACAGAACCACAGGCAACAGTCGACAAAGATATCATTGACATCAAAGACAGAAAGCACAGGCAACAACAAAGGCTTAAAATACATATTTGCAAAAATGTTTAACAGAGGTATCTGGCCATAGATGATGTCAATTAAGTGACAACCTGAAAAAGCAGAAATGCACATGAATTTTTGGGTTATATGAATCTGGGGTTTCTGACCAAAGAGACAAAAAACAGATGAGTGAATGAGTGAGTGAGGGAGGAAGAGAGAGAGAGAGAGAGAGGAAGAGAGAGAGAAAGAGGAAGAGAGAGAGAAAGAGAAAGAGGAAGAGAGAGATGAACTCTTACTGGCTAACGGATCCCTGACAACTTCTGCATGCGCACAATCTCGTCACTCCTCCTCCACACAAACATCACTGACAAAGAATAAAAATATAAGTTTATATTTTTATATGTATGTTCTTGTTGGCCAAACTGATTGTCATCATTATTCATTGAGATCCAGAACCAGGCAGTAATATAACACTATTGCATGCCTCCAACTAAATACATTTTGGACGCAACTGTATGCCTCCAACTAAATACATTTTGGACGCAACTGTATGCCTCCAACTAAATACATTTTGGACGCAACTGTATGCCTCCAACTAAATACATTTTGGACGCAACTGTATGCCTCCAACTAAATACATTTTGGACGCAACTGTATGCCTCCAACTAAATACATTTTGGACGCAACTGTATGCCTCCAACTAAATACATTTTGGACGCAACTGTATGCCTCCAACTAAATACATTTTGGACGCAACTGTATGCCTCCAACTAAATACAAATATAAGGGGCCTCATACTAATCTGTATATGTTAAGTGAATTGTGTTACACAAGGCCTTTTTTAGGAAATACTAAATATAGTAATTACTACAACAAGTACATGTATTGCAACTGGGAAAATATATATCATAATAGAAAGATCCATTTTATTTGAGTTGGTTCTCAAAAAGTGAGAGAATGTCACTTTTTGACCAAAGAGACTGCCCACCTATATAAATCAAAGGGCTGGTTTGTCTCACCAGTTTAGTTCACTTACAAACAATTTCACTACCATGGAAAAGATCAAAGAACTGACCCTGACTACAGATGAACAGACTTACTGAGTATTGTTATCTTTCTGAAGCCTGGTGTATTGTTCATATGTTTATCATGTTGATCAACATATTTTTAATGTTTTAACATTACTTTTGTGAAAACACCAATAAAACAAATATATGTTGAATAATTTTAGCCATTTATTTTTTATTTCTGTGAGTGGTTGTTGTAGTGGCCCCAGCACACTGAATGCTGTTAAGATGACTCTGAAATGAGTTGAAATCTTGCCTCTGTTCTTGTAATCTTTTGTCTGGTCCTGTTTGTAATTGATTTATTGCATACTAGCAGTATAGCCCGGCGTTGTTCGGGTGTAATGAAAGCTTTAAAACTAATTCAAGATCCTGGAGCTCAGACTCTTTGGACATTGGCTCGAAAGACTAAAAAGCAATAGTTGTTTCCAGTTAAAGTGAAACCGTAGACTGAAAGAAAAATGAATGGATGTAAGTCAAATTTTCATTTCCTGATATCAATATCAAATAAGTTTTTTTCATCGTAAACTGAATTTTGAAGGCTAAATAAGTCCTCTGAGTAAATGGTATCATGGCTGAGACTAAGAACTACATTTATACCTACTTAGAGCCAAACTTGAAGTAAAAAGTAAAATAAAAGGGCTGAAAAAAATAGACATACAGGCAGATAAACAGACACAAACACAAACATCTTGCCTTTTATATAAATATATATATATATATATATATAAATCGATTTTCTGCACTATTGTAAGAATTGCAACCTTGAAACTTCTGAATATCATTTCTTATGTCTTTGTCTATGAGTGTATCAAATTTGATTAAAATCAGACCACTCCTTCTATAACCCGATTTTTTCGATTATTGATATTTATTGGGGGTACCTCGACACAAAACCTAGCTAAGAACACTCGCAGACACTTATAGTACAACTGTGTAAATTTTCAAGAAAATTGGTTCAGCCATTTCAGAGTCTATAGGTAATGGGCACACACACACACAAAGTTCCGTTTATAAATAAGATTAGATTAGATTAGATTAGATTAGATTCTTCAGTAAGATATTTAGGAAATTTCTTTGTTAACTTAAGTCAGAACAATACTCCAACTCTTGTAAAAATAGACCATGACAACAAGAGTAAGATACTTTCTGGTGGGCTACAAGAAATTGACCATTCTTCCAGCACATGATTTGGTGCTTCTGCTATACATTTAGAGATTCTTGGGGCAGGGAATGGCTTCTTAATTTTAACACCTTCAAAATAAAACTGCTCTCTGTTAATCATCCGAGAGAACCCTTTTCTGCTATTGATTGCCTGGCTAATGCTAACCTCCAGGTGAGTGACTTGTTGACCCTTCTCAGAGTAACATCTTTTGCGGACATGGCATGAAAATATTGTAGTGAATCAATTTCTAGGTCCACTCTTATAAATTGGTTCTCTGTGGCATGGTGGTCCTGGGCATGACTAAACTGCATCCGGCAGCAAGGCCTCTGATTGCGAGGTTGTGAGGAGCATGAAACCACCTCTTAATTGCTGTTGTTCCCAGATCCACCCTGACCTGGAGTGGTATCACCTGTTACAGTCCAAGCTATGGGCAAATAGTTAACCCCCAAACTGAGGTTAAAAAACTATGAAAGTATAAAAATACACTTTTATTGAAATATATACATAAAAATAGACTTATAGAAAATTGTTTATTTTTGAAGGAAAAATATTACCAACAATATATTTTTGAAGAAAAAATTATTACCATAACATTTTTGAAGGAAAAAGATATTCTCAGCAAAACATTTTCGAATACAAAACTAGAGGACATTTTCAGTTTTTTAAAATAAAAAATAAAAACAAAAAATTTTCATTAGAATCTGACTAAATCAACATTCTCACACAAAAAAAAACCTTAAAACCCCACCTTTTTGGCAATAAATAACCCAAAGGTTGATATGATGTTAAACAAAACCCAAATTCAAACACTGTGGCATGGTAGCCCATTTTTCTTGATCAAAGTTATCTTATATATTTATAAGTCTAGCACTCATCCATATTTGGAATATTGCTGCCACATATGGTCTGGTGCTCCTGCTATATATTTAGAAATTCTTGATACAATATAAAGAAGAATCTGCAATGTTATTGGTTTCAACTTGGCATTGTGGCTTAACTTACTTCTTTCCACTCACATCAAGGTATTAATCCATTTCTTCTCCCTCCAGTTATGGGTTGAATAGCAAGACAGATCATATTCTATAACCTTGGTTAGCAACCAGTCTACTGCAGAAAGTAATGACAACCTACTGTGAGAAAATCTTCTGCCTCATCAGTCATAAATAGTAAGAGACATGATTGCCCATGCGTGTGTCATGTATGGCAATTAACTGATTGACCCGAGTTTCTCTGTGCGTTTTCTATAAATACCAGGTGCAGCTGAAATACCTCCGACATAATGGTAAGACTACAGCCAGATGAAGACATTCATGTCTTACCATTATGTTGGAGGCTATTCTGCCTTGCTTGGGGTAAAATCAATTTAAAAAAAAAAATAAAAAAATTAAAACTGTGTGAAATATCCTCCAATATGGATAGCAGAAAGAGAAGAATAACCCCCCTGTGGATTGAACAAAAAGATCAGTTCAATATTCCTTGAATGATATGGACTATAACAGATACTTGAAGGTTGAAGACTATCCTGGTCAAAATATGATAATAACAACCAAGATTAGGATAAGTAAATCCATGTATATTGAAGTGCTTTGATTCGAGTTCTTGTTATACATCGACGGCAACTTAATCAATCTAATCACAGAAACTAAAGATCGAAAGCAAAACAAATAAGCCACAAAGTCTTACCTGCTTGTATAGCTGCTTGTCGAGCTTCTATCTTGTCTCCCATTTGTTGAACAACCTTAGGGCTTGGACCGACGAAGTTAATACCAGCATCCAGACACGCCTGGGCAAAATCGGACCTCTCCGACAAAAATCCATAACCCGGGTGTACAGCATCAACATCATTCTCCTGAAATAAAGATAATTATATCTGAATTTCGTATGCAAAAATACAAAATTTAAAAAAGGAATACCCATTAAATTTCAAACTTAAAAATATCATTTTAAGCTTAAACCTGACAGGATCTTTCATAATTAAAACATGACAGGTAAGATAACAGATTAACAGGTGATTTGAGAAATGGTGATAGCGACCTACCCTAACAGACCATGACTACAGTATTTATATTATTCCAACTATTGTCCTTATCTTTGTTGCCATTCATACGTTTCGGTCGTTGTACGCTCTGGTCTTCTTCAGGTGCTATGAATTTCGAACCGAACCCTTTATTACAATCACTGGGGTATATCATCCTCATTCCTTGCATAAAGCCTCGGTTGGAAGTCATGAGTTATCTCTCTCTAACCTTGCAAGTTACTTGCTCACCACTGCTGTAGCCTGGTACTGAACTCACAACTCTTTGGGTCAAGTCAGGAACTAACCAACTGTATCTACTGTGCCATGTGCCCTTAACTGGATTTTTGGGACTTATAAACCTAATGTCCAGTAACCCTTCCAATCAAGGCTTTAAGCAGCCAGCATCAAAAGCAATAATCAGTGAAAATGATTAACAGATATGCCTAAGCAAAACCCAGGGTGAAGGGGCAAAAATGTGTGAAAATTTCAGCTTATATATTTCTGTAACCCAACAGAAATATGATTAACATCAAAAGAAGGACCAACGTAAGTGTGGTTGATGTCGAAAGCAGAAAATACAGAATGTCCATAAAGATCGTGTGCACTTTAAAAAATTTTACTTTATTCTGCAGCTTGAACAATTAAACTTGAAAGATAATACAGTGTTTCAACAAGATGGAGCTCCTTGTCACTTTGCTCTGCATGTTAGACACTTTCTAAATCAGGAATTGCCTAACAGATGGATCAGAAGGGGATGTGGTTTCAGGCATTACTGTAAATCAGTTGGAAAAGGTTTTCCGTGAACTGCAAAATCATATTACCCTTTGTATTGCTAATGATGGAGGACAAGTGGAAACTTTAAAAAAATTTCAATAAAACCTTAAAAATATAGATTTACCTATTTCTAATCCTTTTTACAATTTATTTCTATCACAAATACAAATAAAGTTATAAATTTTTTAAAGTGCACACAAACTTTATGGACACCCTGTATAAACAAGGCCGACAGAAGTGTGATTACATCAAAAGCAGCCAGCATCAAAAGCAATAATCAGCAAAAATGATTAACAGATGTGCCTAGCCATAGATGACACAATTAAGCTAAAACCCTAAAAGGTAAAAATCCACAAAATTTCAGTTTAGTGTTTTTGCGGGCCAAAATGAGAACACCGAGATGAAGCAGAGTGAACTCATCAAAGAGAGAAGAGAAAGCAGCTCCTGCTGTCAACTCCCTCATATGTGTGATTCCCTCTGACAACTACTCCATAACAAATGTCACTGACAAAGAATAAAAATATAAAGTTTGTATTTTTTTTTTATCTGTGCATCTTTGTGTTCATTTGTTGGCCAAGACGATTGTTGTTTCCAACAGCAGCAGGAGGCATTATACATCATATGATAAGAGACAGTTGCCATATAACTTTTCTCCATACAAGAAATGAAATTAAGGATGGCAAATTGAATTATTAATTTTTTGGACAATATATATATATATATATATATATATATATATATATATATATATATATATATATATATATAATGTGCATTGCAGGGTAATGGATATCAGCTCAGAATGAGAATTTGGAGAGCCAGATTCGAATTCCAGTCAAATTCAGTGAATTCATTTACGTGCAAATACCCTTGAGAAAGATATTAATCTATCTCTTTTCCCTCCAGCTATGGGTAAAATAGCAGGACAGATTGGGTTCTATAGCCTTGTTTGGCAACTAGTCTACTGCAGAAACAAATGGTAACCTACTGCGGAAAAATATTCTGCCTAATCAGTCATGGAACAAAAGAGGCATGATCACCCAAGAGTGCATCATGCATGGCACTTAAATGATATAAAATGTACCGAGTGTCATTTTGCTGTAAAAAATTGTATTGTTCATCTATTTCTGTTTTTTTTTTTTGTTTTTTAAATAAAAATGTATTGTTGGTAATTTTTACTATAAAAAAGGTATTTTATAATTTCCTAGTGTTTTTGCTTGGTGTGGGGGTCACTATTTGCCTATAGCTGATACCTTAACAAGTGCTACCACTCTGGGTCAGGGTGGACCTGGGAAGAGCAGCAATTAAGAGATGGTCCCATGCTTCTGAAAACTTCCACTCTCCAGATCAGAGGGCTTGCTGCTGGATATAGTTTTACAATCGTACCCATGATGGTTCATATGTTCGGGTTTTATTTAATTTCCAATTGTTGCTTTTTAAAACAATAAACATTGCTGATGAAGTTTACAAATAATAGCGGTGTCAAGAGAATAACCATCTTGTTGAGACCCAATTTGTTTTTCAAAGCACACAGGTAACTTTCTTCTGTGTTCCCTTGCAATCAAAAAGTTATAGTAAAATTATTTACCTGAGGCAATGGCAGGTCATAGCACATGTGCTAACACAGAAACAAGTAGAATTATATGAAGCTGCACTTCATTTATTTCTACATCAAAACCTGAAACACTAAAACATGATGTATTACACACGGCTGGATTTTAATATTGGCCAATATGGATACTGGGTAGAGGAAGGCCACAAAAAACACAGAGAAGAAGAAGGGCCCAGAAACAAAGCAAAGAGAGGGCCCAGAAACATAGAGTAGGGAGTGAGGGCCCAGAAACATGGGCTTAAAGCAAAGAAAGGCAGCTGAAACAAAAATTTACAACAGAGGAAAGCAAAGAACAGACGGAGGTCAAAATCAATTACCTGAACAACTGTAGCAAAAAGGAATTTACTTACCTTGGCAATATGAATTATTTCTGGAATATTAAGGTAAGCAGCTACAGGTGCCAACCCTTTGCCTATCAAGTAGGATTCATCTGCTTTTTGTCTGTGCATATGCATCATATCTTGCTCTGAATAAATAGCCACAGTTCGAATGCCCATCTCTGTGCAAGCACGGAACACACGAATAGCAATTTCCCCTGAAAGTGAGAAATTAAAGTAAAGTTATTAGCTTGAACACAAACAATTTGATTTGAATGAAGTATTTAAAAAAAAAAAAAAAAATTGAAATGGCAGGTGGGATATATTAACAACCCCCTACCTTGAGGGCCTCTTGGGCCTTGTAAAACCTGGAAGTTAATAGACAAGTATTTCATAACAATGACAAAATATAACTATATTGTTTACAAGATCAGTAACAGTCAATATTCTTGTATTATTTCAAACAATTGTTCTCATCTTGGTTGATAAAGATGTTATTGTATTTGTAGAATGGTATGTGTAGGAACAAACTTCTTTTCTTTCTTGCCTCCTTTTCTTCTTAATGTGCTAATGATCCATGCCCTTCAACAACTGAGAGCACAACTCCCAAATGTCAAATTCATCTCTCGGGCAGACCACGATTTGCATACATGTGAGCCTCCATTTCAGTTCTCCCACACAGAGTCATTCCAAGCATCACCGCCATGTTGCTTGCTTTATTTAGCACCAGTTCTTCAGTTACAAAAGACGCAGACAACCCTAAGTCTCTTGCTTCATCTAGGACCATGTTCACCACAGTTATTATAGACAACATTTTGGTCAAGTACCATCTGATCATCATTAGATGTCATACCAGCCAATCAATGGATGATTACCAGAGGATAATTGTCCAAAATGTTTCTATAACAACATTTATATTAATCAAAATGACAAAAATATTTCAAAATGATAAAAGGAAAAAGTAACAAATATATACATCTCCAGTAATTGCCTAGGTTTCTAATCATGATTTATGCTAATGTTGGCCCATTTTAACATTTTCATTGGTATAGCATTGATGCCTGGCTGTGCTGGCCCATTTGGAGTAGGCCAGGGGATTAACACTCACTGCTGCATTGTTATAATATTGTTGACTGGCTATGCTGGCCCATTTGGAATAAGCCAAGAGATTGACACTCACTGCTGCATTGTTATAGTACTGTTGACTGGCTGTTTTGGCCTATTTTGGGGTCATATTTATCTGCAGTAAATATGAAGTTAAACAACACTTCCAACAAAAAATACATCATAAAACAGGTCATATTTTTACTACAAGATTTTTTTTAATCATTATACCCCAAAAAACGCAATAGAGCCACTAAGATACAAGGGGGTCACTAAGTGTGAAACAATATAAGAAAAACTTTATTAATGACAGAGAACAATAAAAAAAAAAGAGTAAAGACAAATGATAACAATTAACATTTCATTTAAGTTTTTGAAGATTCCAGTTGAGTGGAAAGCAAGAGACCAGAAGAGAGTTCAACAGCTGAGAAGTACGAGAGAAGAAACTATCAGCATAGAACTTACAGTTACATCTAGTCAAATCAACTACCAACTTCTTGCTTTCCAGCCAACTCTGATCTTCAAAAATTTGAAAGCAATGTCAATCATTATCTACTGGCTTCTTGATTTCTCTTTCATTGCTTTTCCTTCACACTCAGTATCTCTTTCTATCTTAGTGGCTTTATTGCCTTGCTTGTGGTGAAATGATTGGGAAAAATTTTTTTTTAAATATTATGTTGTTACAAAAATAATGGCCACTGAAAGTGTTGTATTTTGAAAAGTCGTTTTGACATAGTATTCATTAACTTATTTGCAGACAGAAATATTCTTGAAGCATAAAAGCCCTTAATTATGAACCTGACAAAACATGATCTTCATTTACTTTTCTTGCATGAGTTTAAACTTAAGCCCAGTACCTCCCAAACTTCTGCCAATATAAACAGAACATGGGGAGATGGGTCCACAAGTGATTTGATAGTATGAAGGTGGTTCTAGAAATTCCATGCTGGTGATGAGAGCCTTGAAAATGAAGGTAGAGGCCAGTCATGCAGTCTTGATAATGAACAATTGCAAGCAGTTATTGAATAAAACCCACGTCAAAGTGTTAGAGAAATGTCTCAGATGCTTAGTGTTAGCACTGAAACAATCTTACGCCATTTTCCAAGTATTGGCAAAGTGAAAAAGTTCAATAAAGGAGCTCTTTATGATCTTGATGAAAATCAAAAACTTAGGCATTTTGAAGTGCGCTCGATGCTCTTTCTGTATGATCCTTTTCTTTATCAAATAGTCACTTGTGATAAAAAGTGGATCCTTTATGATAACCATAAATGATCAGGTCAGTGGCTTGATCGTGATGAGTCCACCAAGCATTTCCCAAAGCCAAAGTTGCATCAGCAAAAGATTATAGTGACTGTCTGGTAGTGTGCAATTGGTGTTATCCACTACAGCTTTCTGGAAGCCATTCAGAGTATTAATGCATTAGGTTTACTGTAATCATCTTACTGAAATGCATGCATGACTGCAAAAAATGAAACCTGAATTAGTGAATGCATGTGGTCCAATTTGGCTCCACAATAATATGCAACATGTTACAAGAATGACATTGCAAAAATTCATGGATTTGGGATATAAGTGTTTACCCCATCTTCCATAATTTCCTGATCTTTCACCCACTGATTATCATTTTTTTTTAAGCACTTAAGCACATTTTCAAATACTAAGACTTTTAGGTTCAAACCAAAGGTTGAATCAGCTTTCAAAAATTATGTTGCATTACAATAAAAAAAATTTTTATCACCAAAAAATAAATAATCTTGTCGATCTATGGCAGTAGTGCATAAATGCTCAAGGCTTGTATTTTGACTAATTTCAAAATTTCTATAGTTATTTGTTCAAGAATAAAATTATGTTTCTGAAATCAGCCATTATTTTTGTAGTAACTTAATATATCATTTTGAAATTAAGTTTCCTTCTAGACTGGATGCCACCTCAAGGCAAGAAAGACCAGTCTACCCTGCTATTTAGCACATAGTTGGAGAGAAAAAGAAATGACTTCATGTAACAAACTCAACTAGAACTTGAACACTGCTCCCCAATTTCTTCTTTCTGAACTGCTAAACATTAAGCTATCTGTATGTCCTGGTCAGGATGTACAGGTAAGTTTACCTGGTTTACTCATTAAGGTTGTTTTAATGTGGGGAGCACCATACATATGTATGCATATAGGTCAAGGACAAAAATTTAATCCTGTCTACATAACTAGTCATGCTGGCAATATTACACCAACCCCACAAAAAATTCTCTAAGTGCAATGAGGGAGGTGCTGTCACAGGATTAGAATCCCCAGGATCAAGTGCTTTCACCTATCTAAAATGAGAAGAGTTTACTTGATTTCTGGTTAAATGTGAACAGTTGTGCAAGAGAAGAAACTAATGCAATAAAGTGCGGAGTAGGAATCACTTACCTCTGTTTGCAACCAGTAATTTCTGAATAGGTTTTCCATCATTGGATGCAGAGGATACCTGCCGGAGAGATTCAGGTAACCGGTACCCTGGGTGCTGAGGGATTCTGGACAACACAGGTGCCAGGTTGTCCCCTGTCACAATCCGTAGCTGTGCTACGTGACGTTGAAGTCGTAGCATCGTGCTAGCTAGCTGCTATATGGAAATCTGTAAAAGAAAGATAAAAAAAACAATATAAACCGAAATTAGATCCATTAAAGTTAATTTTTTTCGTTTTAATTATTTCTCTCAGGATAACTCAAACTAAAGATATAGATTTACTTTGAGTCATATATTATAGGATACAAATCCTATATCATCCAACAATTAACTGAAACGAAAAAAGTAGAGTTGCACACATGCAAAAATAGATCAAAATGACTGCAAACATTTTGGAAAACCCAGACCAAGGCAAATTTCACAAGTCAGCGTGAAAATGAAGATTCTGGATTCCGATTGAATAAGAAATAGCAAATTGATCTATGATAACCCCACACCCCACCCACGTCAATTTTTCTTAACACCTAGAAAATGGGTATGCAGTTCATAGCTGACCATGTGACCTGCTAAGCACTTATAGATGAAACCCTAAAACGTAACAAAAAAAACCAAAAAACTTCAAGCTGACCTGGATGAAAGGGCACATCACACATTCATTTTTTCCTCTCCTCCCAATTTTCCTTTCTTCGTCTTCACCCACAAACCATCAAAGAAAACAACAACATACTTCAACTAACTCTTAAAAACTAACGTCCGATAAGTACAATCTCCTTTATTGCTTGACTTTCCTTTTCACTCTCTTCCCTGCCATAAAAAGGAAAACACAGACTTTATTAGTAACCTTTTTAATCTTATATATATATATATATATATATATATATATATACCCATTCTGCTACTATTAACTAGAAGCCCTGAACTTCTGTGGAACATTTAACTACAGAGCGCCCATAAAGGTTGTGTGCACTTTAAAAAATTTATCACTTTATTTGTATTTGCAATAGAAATAATTTGTAAATATGGTTAGAAAGAAGGAAATCTATATTTAAGGTTTTATTGAAATTTTATTCAAGTTTCTACATCCTGCACCATTTGCAATACAAAAGGTAACACGATTTTGCAGTTCACAGAAAACATTTACCAACTGATTTACAGTAATGCCTGAAATCACATTAGTTATTTTAGCTTTCAAATCTTCTAATGAATTAGGTTTGGTTGCATACTCAATTGTTTTCATACAAAAAAAAAAATCTAATGGAGTCAAATCTGGCAAACGTGGAGGCCAATAAAATGGCCCACTCCTTCTGATCAATCTGTTTACTTATCTAAAAATTTTGTGGTAAAGAATTATTCAATAGCTATACTTAAAACTAAGTACATTAAACTTTATAACATTTTTTACAGATTATATGTATTTGTGGTAGAAATAAAGTTATAAATTTTTTAAAGTTCACACAGACTTTATAGACACCCTGTACTTAGATTTTCTCTTTGAACAATTAACTACATGCATTTTCTATTTGAACATTTTCTTCATAAAAATTTTTTATTCTGTTCAGTAATTACAATTTCATTTATTTTCCAAATTAAAGACTTATTCAACCTTCTGATATTTTAAATTGTGGATACTTCAGCTGCATTTGGCACAAGGCCAATTTGATAAACATCAATGAGGCCCCTACAATATATATATATATATATATATATATATATATATATAGTACTGTGCAAAAGTATTAGGGCAATAACTACTTTATCTTTTATGAGGCATATTACTGATCTCGGAAACAATATAGTTATATTTTGTCATTGTTATGAAATACGTTTTTATTAACTCTCAATTTAATTAAAGTAATTTTATTTGATTTACTCAAATGCTTTAACAAGAAAAAATACTTGTTACAAAATAAATTTAATATTTAGTATAATAGCCTTTTGCTTTGATCACAGCTTTTATTGTCATGCATTGACATCACAAGCTTCTTCAATGTATCTAATGGTATCTCCTGCCAAGCAGCTTGTATTTGTTCCCAAAGTGTGTCTTTCAAATTAACATTAGATTTATCAATTTTTTTATCCTAAATATCCTATAGATGTTCAATACGATTGAGATTAGGGCCTTGTGTGGGCTAATTCAAATTCTGAAGCCTTCCTTCCTCTTTAGTTAAATAATTTTTACAAAGGTTTAGCTTTTCACCTTGTATTTGAATTTCAGTGAGGTTTTTAGGAAAATCATCCCTGTCCTAATACTTTTGCATACTACCAGTAGTGTCCAAAAGGGGTGATTTTAAACTTTATTTTGATGCCACATAAAAGATAAAATAGTTCTTGTCCTAATACTTTTGCACGGTACTATATATATATATAGAGAGAGAGAGAGTAAAAGAGGTACTGGTTAGATTAGCAGATGATTATTTTAAAAAGTGCTCAACACACAATCAAAAGAACTGAATATGCAGAGCTGACAATATATTAACCACCTCATAAGACCGACATGGTTGAACCTGGGTAGCAAGTAACTGGTGAACATATCATTTTTTATATATATCTGAAAACATGAGAAAAAAAAAAAAGAAGAACAGAGACATAACCACCCTTGAAAACGGTTACTGAAGTGGCCAAAATATGGGATGATAAAAATTATGGACAGTTTTTATATTCCTCATCTCCAACAAAACAGAAAAATGTTAGGATGCTGGAAAAACTTTAAAAAATTAAGTTTTCTTTGTCGGCCATACTGAGAGTTAAACATTTGCCCATAGCTGGGACCCTAACAGGTGCTACCACCACAGGTCAGGGTGGATTCAAGAACAACAGCAATTAAATGGTTCCATGCCCTTCAAAAATTTGCTGCCAGCTATAGTTTATTATCATACCCAAAACAAGCATTTGGAAAGGGATATAGCTAAAATATCCAGAAAAAGCATGGGATGTGGAACTAGAACAATCTGCACTTCCACCTTTCATGGACTAAATAAAGGATTTGCTTCAAAATTCTAACATATATCAGCTGAAGAAAGCTGGAGTGTACAGTGACTGAAATGTTGTGAATATGACAAAAATGAGGGAACAATGTAAATTAATTTTATTACAACTAAAATATAGGGGTTTGTATCCCTAGAGCCTCTTTCAATAAACTTGTGGCCCCACCCACAAATTTACAAAGTCCACTTGTGACCATGTGGACCCTGGTTAAAAAGCACTGGTTTACGTTAATAACTGTTATACCAACCCATTTTATAGATTTATTCCATTTTTCTTGTTAAATTTTTTTATTTTTTAATTACAAAATTTAAACAAATTTTAGTGTACCAGTTATTTATTTTCAACAGGTTGAATGACAAACAAAACCCAGGTGCTCTTGATCAGCAAGAAGTATAAACATTTTTGGAATGTATTCTATAAACACTGTTCTAGAAAAAGCCGACAACTAGGTCAAACACAAAACAAAAAAGCAAACAAGATTTTAATTAGCAGAGAGAACAGAATATAAAATAATGATTTCATTAATTTGTATACCTCCCTTGTTGGGATGGGCATGGAGGCTAATTTAATGGATTTATATTTTATTCTTCAAACTATCCTTGGCAATGTTTAACCTTCAAACAAACAAACAAAAGACAGTTTTTGCATATATTTTTTAAAACAGTTTTTACATATTTTTTAATCTAGTCGATAAACAATTTAACAACTTGATAAGATTTTTGTTATTAAAACTTTAAACATAGTGTTTTACAACAAATATCTACATCTCAAGATTCTTGACAAAATCCAAGGAAGGGTCTGCAATATTATTGATCCTGATCAGGCATCTTGACCTCAGTCACTTTCTAACTAATGTGACATGGCTTCCCTCTATCAATATTTTCATGTTTTCATGGCAACTGCTCTGATGAGCTTTTTTTTCCCCCCTGATGCTCCAAAGAGATGAATTTAAGCATGATACTAGATTGGCAGTTAGGTCTCGCCATTTAACAGTTGAACTAGCTAGATGCAACTATAAGTTCTATTCTAATAGTTTTCTTTTTTTTTTTTTCCTCACACTTCCCACCAATGGAGCTAGATTCCGATTTCTTGTTTACAACCTTTAAAAATGTAAATGTAACCTCAATTGTCATTTTCTGTTTTCTTAAACCCAGTTCATTTTTTTTGTCTTCCCCTTAAACCGCCTGCATTGTCTGTTTTCCCATTCTCTTTCACTCCCTGTAACCCCATGCGGGGTAGTATTCCTTACCGAACAAAAAAAGAAAATGGGTCTGCAGTTGGTCCAAGGAAAATAGGTAACTGATTACAGATTGAAAAAGAGAGGATACTCATACCTGAAACTGAACCAAGTTAAGCAACGTCGAGCCTGGTGAGTATCTAGATGGGTGACTGCTTGGAAATATCAGTTACTGTAGATGGTGTAATAGATTATGGCTTGTAATTGTTAATTGGAGAACCACATTTAAATTACTTTTCGGTTAGTTATATTTTCAGACACACAAATAACCTCGGAAAATATATGAATGCACTTCTTTATTCTTGCTATGGGCTAATTAGTAAGATTCGTATCCCTAAAACATTACCTCACTCCAGCCAAAAAAAAAAAAAAAAAAAAAAAAAAAATCTTACAATCTAAAATTATTTTCTGGCTTTAAATAGCCTGCAATGAGTTGATAGGTCATAAAAAGCAAACTAATCAATCAATAATCCATATACTGAGGTGTCTTGAGCATTTAGAGTTTGTTATTTTCACATTCTGAATTTATATGATGGATTCATGTTATTCAATTTACATTGTTCAAAGGGTTTCCGTCAGTGTTTTCATTCTAATCCTTTTATGTTGGAAAGAATGATGAGATGTTTTTTTGTTCAAGATCTTTCTTTTACCAAACTATGAATGTAAATGTGGGCCTGAGAAATTTTTAAAGTGGCCTAAGGTAGATAGTTAACTGACTGCAGATTGAGGATACTTATGCCCTAAACTGAACCAAGGTTTGGAAGTTCAACTTGATGAACTGATAGATAGGCAAACACTAGGAGCAGTGTCATTATTAGTTAGGATTTATATTTTCTATTATAGTATAACCCGTATATAAGATAAACCCTCATATAAGAGATTTTCTCTGGTCCCAAATTAGAGCCTCTGGTAATGTACATAAAATAGACCAAACCTGGATATAAGAGAAACCTGGATATAAGATAATTCTATCTGGTCCCGACGACTCTCTTATATCCGGGTTACACTGTACATTGAATACTGTTACCAATGTCTGGTCTGGTGCTCCTGCTGTAAATCTTGAGATTATTATCAAAATCCAAAGAATGGTCTGCAATATAATCGATCTTCACCAGACATATTGATTTTAATCACTTTCTCACTGACATGAGATGGATCCTCTGTTTTTTTTCTATGATCACCAAAGTTAAGCTACGTCGAGCCTGGTCAGCAGCCAGATGAGTAACTGATTGCAGATTGTAAAGAAAGGATACGTATGTCCGAAGCTGAACCAAGGCTTGGAAATTCAACTTGATGAGCTGAGAGTCAAACACTCGGAGCAGTATAGTCGTTGGTTAAGATTTAAATTTTCTACTACATTTTGCTTTTGTAAATAAGATGAATATCCTTTGACATGGAATTTCTATATGTGCTAATGTGGGCCTGAAACATTTTTGACCCCAAAAATAGGCCACATGGAAGAAAAGGTTGAGAAACACTGATCTAAAATACATTTTGCGAACATCTGTCTTCCCCATCTGGACAAATCAAACCCCAATGTTGTGTTTAGATTCTCATTCGTGCAGGTGTGGACAAATATTGCTGAAGTATTTGGTGTAGATTCAGAACATGAAAATGATGTCAAGAAATGAAGAATCCTCTTCTAACTTATTTAAATGGGCCTGGGGACTGCAGGAACAATGTAGTCCTTAGTCAGAAGTTATGTTTTCTATCACATTGAATAATGTTGCCAATACCTGGTCTGGTGCTCCTGCTGTAGAGCTTGAGATTATTAACAAAATCCAAAGAAGGGTCTGCAATATAATCAACCCTGACCAGGCATCTCAGATTTAGTCTTTCTCATTGACGTAATTTGACGTCTCTGTTTTTCTACAAATATATTCATGGCAACTGCTTTGATAAGCTTGTTTTCTTGGTGCCTGACTACAAGAATTTAAGCATGCTACTAGACTGGCAATTAGGTCTCACTATTTTACTGTTGAACTAGCTAGATGCAACTGCCTCTTCTACTCTTACAGTTTCTCGTAGTTCCTGCTGTGGATCTCTATTCTGATTTCTTACTTCCCTAATAACTACAGAAGCCAAAACAAAATATGCTAGTACTACATGATTTCTCAATTTTTTTTTTTAAGAAATAATTTTAAAAAATAAACCTCTTTAGCAAGATTGCTGGTTTGCATTCAGGGTTCTCCTTTTCCTAGATAGGTTGCCAACAAAGGCAATAGGACCCAGTCTGTCCTATTTAACCCGTAGCTGGTGGGAGAAGAAATGGGGATTCATACCTTTCCCAACAGTATCTAAACTTATTTATAAATGGAACTTTGTGTGTGTGTGTGTGTGTGTGTCCATTACCTATAGACTCCAAAACAGCTGAACTGATTTTCTTGAAAATTTACACAGTTGTACTATACGCGTCTGCGAGTGTTCTTAGCTAGGTTTTGTGTCGAGGTACCCCCAATAAATATCAAAAATCGATAATCGAAAAAAAAAAAAAAAAAAAAAAAAAATCGGCTTATAGAAGGAGTGGTCCGATTTTAATCAAATTTGATACACTCATAGACAAAGACATAGAAAACGATATTCAGAAAATCAATAATATATATATATATATATATAAAAGGCAAGATGTTTGTGTGTGTGTCTGTTTATCTGCCTGTATGTCTGTATTTTTTTCAGCCCTTTTATTTTAGTTTTTGCTTCGGGTTTGGCTCTAAGTAGGTATAATTGTAGTTCTTAGTCTCAGCCATGATACCATTTACTCAGAGGACTTATTTAGCCTTCAAAATTCAGTTTAAGACAAAAAAGCTTATTTGATATCGATACTAGAAAATCAAAATTTGACTTACATCCATTCATTTTTCTTTCAGTCTACAGTTTCGCTTTAACTGGAAACAATTATTGCTTTTTAGTCTTTTGTGCCAACATCCAAAGAGTCTGAGCTCCAGGACCATAGATTAGTTTTAAAGCTTTCATTACACCCGAGCAACACCGGGCTATACTGCTAGTTTGGGCATAAGTGAATGAACTGGAATTTGAACTGTGCTCCAATTTCTCATTTTGAACCACTACCACCTGCACATCCACCACATCCTCCTAGTCAAAGTACTTAATCTAAAACTCTACCAAAGCTAGATTTTTTTTTTATAATATTGTTTTTTGTAACGTTATTTTGAAGGGACCTTTTGGTAACTCACTATTAGTGTGTTATAATATTTTGGTATCTTCATGTAAAGTCAACATATTAACGAATCCTTTGAATAATACACAATAGTGCTCTCAGAATAATTCCCTTGAGTAAGTGGTGCCCCCTGTGTATGAATTTACTTGAGCCACTAGATTAGTAACTAGGTCCCACTCTTTTACTGTGAAACCAATAAAATGCAAGCACAACTTCTACTCTAATAGCTTCTTTTTTCACACTTCCTGCTTGTGGAATTCCATTCCGTTTACTTGCTTCCCTGACAACTACAATCTCCAAGAATTTAAATGTAAAGTCAATAGTCATCTTCTGTCTCATTGACTTGCATCCTCTCTCTCACGCTCCTTTTTCTGTCCACTCCACTTTCATCAGATCAGCATTCTGATCCTTCTCTTACCCACTTCCTGACACCCTGTATAACCTGTCCCTCTTTCTCATAACTTTCCCTCTATGTAACCCCTTGTGCACCAGTGGCAGTAAACTGCCTTGCTTGGGGCGATATGACACACAATAGCGGAATGATGCAAGCAGAAAACACTCTCAGACTTCTGTCTGAGTGCTTTATATACTAAATATTTATGGTTACATGATCTCAGTAGCACAATCCATTCCATGGTTACACTTGCTGCCTGGAGAATCGAGTTCGACCACATGTCAGTATCAATATTTTCTTCCTACATAAACTTCTGAGTATAAAGTGAGGGATCAGTTTTCTATTATTATGAAGTAATAAACTGATCTCCCACTAATTACTATTTTATAATATAATACATCTCTTCCCCCTCTAGCTATGAGTCAAATAATAGAACAGATTGGGTTCTATAGCCTAGGTTGGCAGCCAGTCTACCACAGAAAGCAATCACAACTTACTGCGGGATAATCTGCCCAGTCAGTCATATCAAATATGGCACTTATCAATATAGAACTAATATAACAAAAAATTGTGAAAAATATTTTTATATAGATTTGTTCTGGTGCACCTGCTATATAGTTAGAGATTCTTGATAAAATCCGAAGAAGAATCTGCAAGGTTTCATGGTAATTGTTTTGATGAACATTCCTCTACAATACCTAAACTGTATCAATTTAAGTGCAGTACAAGATTGGATATGGGTTGTAGTGCAGTGGATATCGGCTGAGAACAAGAGATGAGCGAGCCGAGTTTGAATTTCAGTTGAATTCCTTGCATTCATTTACACGCAAATACTCTCGAAAAAGATATTAATCTATCTCTTCTCCCTCTAGCTATGGGTTAAATGGCAGGACAGATTAGATTCTATAGCCTTGGTTGGCAACCAGTCTACTGGTAGAAAGTAAAGGCAACCTGCTCCAGAAAAATCTTCTGTGCAGTCATGTCTCTTTAAGACATGATCACCCAAACATGTATCATGTATGGCACTTAACTGACTGATTAGATTAGAAGCAAAGTCTCATTTTACAGTTGAAATGGCTAGATATAACCATAATTTTTATGTTAACAGTTTCTTCTATTGCCCTTCTCACTAGTGGAACTCTCTTCCAGCTTCTTGCTCTGTAGTCAACTTTGATCTCTAAAAATTTAAATGCAATGTCAATGTCATAAAAACTCGTTCTTTTATTGTCCTCTCTCCTTAATAGTAGCCTTCCTCATATTCTCTAACAACCAATAACCACTTGCAAGATATTTCTTTATTGCCTTGCTTGGGGTGAAATTAAGGAGGACACAAGTTTGAGTTGCATTTTTTTTTCTTAATAATGGCTCAATCATAAATACATTTCTATAAATACTTTCATGGTAACTGTTTTGATGAACGTTCGTCTATGGAACCTTGACTTTATGAATTTAAACACGGTACTATATTGGTAACTATGTTTCATCAATTCACAGTTTAATCTGCTAAATGTAACTAAGTTCTATGCTAACAGTTTCTTTTATCGCACTTCTCACTTGCAGAACTCTATTCTGGCTTCTTGCTTTCCAGTCAACTTTGAGATTCAAAAACATAAATGCAATGTCAATCCATATCTTCTGATGTCCTAATTCTTATTCTTTTATTGTTTTCTCTCCTTAATAATATTTTTTTCATATTCTCTAAGACTCAGAAACACCTTGCATCTTAGTGGCATTATTGCCTTTCTTTGGATGAAATGATTAAGAAAAATCAATCTGATTAATAAATCAAAATCTGGATGGTTTTTACTGATATAGCCTTGGTTGGCAAATTCTACCACAGAAAGAAATGGCAACCTACTGCAGGAAAATCTTCTGCCCAGTCAGTCATGTCTCTTTCAAGACATGATCACCCAAGCATGTATCACATATGTCACTTCAATGACTGACTAGATTAGAAGCAAAGTCATCATTTTACAGCTGAAATGGCTAGATGTAGCCATTTTATGCTAACAGTTTCTTCTGTCGCACTTCTCGCTTGTGGAACTCTCTTCCAGCTTCATGCTCTATAATCAACTTTGATTGCCAAAATTTTAAATGCAATTTCAATCAATATCTACTGTCTTAAAGTCCTGTTCTTTTATTGTCCTCTTTCTTTAATAGTACTCTTTTTCATATTCTCTATCCCTCAGTAACCACTTGTGACCTAGTGATTTGAACACATCACTCAATAAGTCCAAAGCCTGACAAATAGATAGCACCACTAATAAAAAATTCATATAATTTTTATGAAGTACTAACCTTCAAATGGCACATGATGAAATTTGGGCCCAGTCAGATTATTAGTTTACAAATTGCAGTTATTTAAGTGAAGCTACAATTGCAAATTTTCAAAACAATGGAAAAATTTGAATTTCATGTGTTGATTAAGCATTGCTTTCTGATGGGATAAAATTCTGTTCAGACAAAGCAATAGCTTGATAAGTGATATTCAGATTCTGCTCCATCAGAAACAATGGTTAAGAGATGGTATACTGACTTTAAACGTGGTCATACAGACACAAATCATGCTGAACACTCAGGTCACCCCAAATCGCCAGTTGTCCCAGAAAACATAAAAAAATCCACAAATTAATTTTGGCCAATCCTAAAGTTGTGTAAAATAGCAGAGGAGATGAACATATTAAAATGGCAGTGTATTCACCATTTTGCATGAACATTTGTCATGATAAAGCTGTGTTCAAAGTGGGTGCCACATTTGCTCAGAGTAGATCTAAAACAACAACGCATCAACGATTAAGAGTGTTGTTTGCAACTGTTTCAATGCAACAAAGAGATTTTATAAAAATATGTGTCAATGGATGAAACATGGATCACTCTGGAGTCAAATAGGTAGTCAGCTGAGTGGCCAGCAGCGGGTGAAAGCCATCCAAAGCAACCAAAGATGCAAACATCAACAGGCAAGGTTTTGGCCTCCATATTTTGGTATGCGCAAAATATTTTGTTCATCAATTACCTTGAAAAAGGAAGAATAATCAATTATGTAGCATTATTAATGTGTTTGAAGGAAAAAATTGCCAAAAAATGACCACAAATCAAGAAAAAGTGATCTGGCCCCCAGCGACTACTTTGCAGACCTCAAAAGAATGCTCCAATCAAAGAAATTTGGCTCCAGTGAAGAAGTGATATCGGAAACCAAGGCGTATTTTGACGCCAAAAAGAAATTGTTTTACAAAAAAAAAAAAAAAAAAAAAAAAGGCATTGGAATCAATGTATCACCCTAAAAGGTATTTTATTAGTAAGTCTCAGCATTTATTGAGTGATGTGTTATTGCCTTGCTTGGGGTGAAATTGGGATGAACACAAGTTTGAGATGCTGTTTCCTTTTATTATTTTCTTAAGTGAAATTAATAACAACTGGACTAAATCCTACAAACAAAAATTCATTTATAGTAATATAAAATAAGGTCGGATAAAACAAAATCCATTGTACCTACACTATAAATTTTACAATTGAAACGGCCAAATGTAACCGTAAGTTCAATGCAAACAGTTTCTTATCTCAGACTTTTCAGTTGTAGAACTCTTCCAGCTTCTTGCTTCCGAGGCAACTTTGATCTTTCAAAATTTAAATGCAATGTCAATCATTATCTTCTGTTTTCTTAATTCCTGTTCTTTTCTTGTGAACCATCCTTAATAGTGTTCTTTTTCTCTCTCATATTCTCTAACACTCAGTAACCCATTGCATCTTAGTGGCCTTGTTGCCTTCCTCAGATGAAATGAAAAAAAAAGAAAAAAAAAAACTTTCTTTAGGCACTAAAAACAAACTGCTTGGATCTGAAGCAACTCTGCTGACTGTTGTATTATTTTTAAGTTTTCCACATCAGACAACAAACCTTGAACTTTGGTGCTGAGGTAGGCAAACAGAGAAGAAAGTTATTTCAGTGAGGGTGGAGGCACTGCTCTGGAAATGCTAAAAAATTTCTTCTCATAAAATTAATCCCCGTTTCTTTGACACATATCATTTCAAATTATGAAAGTTTTCATAGAAACATTCTATTTTTAGAGAGTGAAAAGGAAAATCTTGCCTATCCAAAACATTTAGACATTTTTTGTTTCACCATTTAGCATTCTACGTTCTCAATGCTAAAGAGTTAAAAGAATCCTCCTCCCTCTAAATATCGGCCCTCAAAATCTCATTGTGACTTCTTGCGATATTTGTGATTATCCTCTCTGCTATAATAAATATGTGTGTGTTATATATATATATATATATATATATATATATATATATATATATGAGAGAGTTTTTAAGCACTGCTTAGATGTGGCACAAGGCTGAACATATTAGGTACCCAGTGAGGATCGAACTCACTACCCAGATGTAACAGGTTTCAGCATGACAGGTTTGCTAACTATTACACCATGTGAAGGTGTCAAAGGGAGATAGAGTCTTGAAGGTTTTTAAAAAATAAACAGATGCTGACATGATGCTCACTGTGTGCATCATGTGAAAACTTTCAAGAACTCTCTTTTCAAAAAACAAAAAAAACAAAAAAAAAAAAAACGAACCAAAAAATAACATTGCAGTCAAACATGAGGAAAATGTGTACGTATGTGTGTGTGTATATGTGTATATATATATATATATATATATATATATATAGGAAAGAATATTAAAAAGTTTAAAAATGTACTTTTTTGGGACAGTATTTGTTTATTTTTATTATTGTATTTTATATTTCAGACCGCCCTCGGTCCTTCATCAGAAACAAATGATTTTTAAATTTGAATTAGAAACGTATTTCACGATAGCATCCGAATATTTTTTTTGTGTTTACATCACGTGATGTGTTTGTTCACAACATGCGGCACATCCATAGAGAAAGTCTGTTTGTTTTAGAGAAAAATTTCTTGGAATATCTGAAAAAAAATTTTTTAGCTATTGAAATATTTGTAAAGATTCAACACACCTAAGTCCCTATTTAACTCTAGCTTGTGTGTATTTAATTTTAAGATCCAGTATTTTTCTTTCTTTCTATGTGTATAGAACTAAAATTGGAGTCTATTAGTAAACATTTGCAATTTTCTAAAGTATGATCAGGTTGATTAAAATGGGCTATAATTGGGGAGTATACATTTTTTGTTGTATATTTAGTTTGTGATTATTGAAGCGAAATCTAAAGCTATTACTGGATTCGCAGATATATCACTGTTGGGGCAAATTGAGCAGAAGATAAAGTATATGATGTTTTCGCTGTCACAAGTGAGGTTTGGTGGGTGTAATTTTATTTTGGTGTTGGGTATATATATATGTATATATATATATATATATATATATATATATATATATATATATAGAGAGAGAGAGAGAGAGAGAGAGAGAGAGAGAAAAGTGTGAGAAGCCGTGAACACTTTGTTTAAAGTATATTGTTGCTATTATTATAATTATTACTTGCTTTTGTATGAGATATAAAGTTTCTATAATAGTATTTCTGTCGCCTGAGTGTTTCAATCTAAAATGTAATGGCTTGTTTATATATATTTCCCTCCTGTCACACTCATAGAGAGACAATAACAAGGCAACGTCAGATCAGTTCATTCTCTTTACTGCCAGTTATTAAACTTTACTAACAGTTATGAAAGCTCTTGCCATGTGTTTGCTCTTTAACAGTGTCTTATTTTATTTTTTACATTAATTATGTCATTGAGTAGTGAAGAATATACATGTGAGAGAGGGAGCGAGGGAGAGAGAACTAGAGCAAAGAAGAGAGGGAGCGAGGGAGAGAGAACTAGAGCAAAGGAGAGAGGGAGCGAGAGAGAGAGAACTAGAGCAAAGGAGAGAGGGAGCGAGAGAGAGAGAACTAGAGCAAAGGAGAGAGGGAGCGAGAGAGAGAGAACTAGAGCAAAGGAGAGAGGGAGGGAGAGAGAGAGAACTAGAGCAAAGGAGAGAGGGAGGGAGAGAGAGAGAACTAGAGCAAAGGAGAGAGGGAGGGAGGGAGAGAGGGAGGGAGGGAGAGAGGGAGGGAGGGAGAGAGAACTAGAGCAAAGGAGAGAGGGAGGGAGAGAGAACAAGAGGGAGAGAGAGAGTCAGAACAAGAAAGTGAAAAAGATTATATATATATATATATATATATATATATATATGGAGAGAGAGATTCAAATTTTCTCCAAAAAGGCAATAAGTGTGGTGAAGTAAAAGCAATAAATTCAGCTGAATGAAACCTGAACTTGGCCCAACGATTATTAGTCAGTCATATGTTGGTGAAAAATGATAAATAAAAACGGTTTCTTCTTGTAATAAGCCAGATGTTTTTTATTTTTTTGGATTTCATAAATAGGCCTCCTCTGCTCTTGAAAACCACAACTTCAGCGCCTTAAGTTACAAAAGCAGACAGGCTCGAAATAAGAGACTACAAAGAGAAAGCAAGGCACCAACCATTGAAAAATAGCACAACGCACCCAACTCCAAAAATATGGTAAATCATCAAAACTCTCAGGACGATATTAAAATGAACTTAAAAATGTTTTTATGGAGGGCCATATTTGACACTTTTTTTTCATATACTAATCAACACCAGTGAAAGATATTTTCTCTACCAACTGATCCCATTCATTTGTTTGTTTTTCCTTTCTTTAATCTTTCTTATGGAGACGGCAATGAGGAAACAACTCCACTATCAATCCCAAGAAATATCATGGCAATTATCCAACAAAAAATGAAAGCTAACAATGTAAAGTCTATGGGAATTAACTCCTATCCTGCTAAGGAGCAACATGTGCAGCAAGTGTCACCTGTCATCTAGTGACTGTAAGCATAAATGGCGTAAATGGTATAAAATTCCTCCGATCAGATCCCTCGCTAGGTAAACAGCAACATGAGTGACAGGTGTCACCTTACCGCCACCTAGTGATGGTTAACATAAGCAGCATAAAGGGTATAAAATTCCTTCGATCAGAACCCTCACTCAGTAAACAGCGACATGAGTGACAGGTATCACCTAGCAAATGTACACATTAAACAAAAATCATTCTTGGGGACATGGAACATTAAATAACTGTGGTAAGTTGGTAAATATAAAACAGGAGATGAGTACGTTAAATGTCAACATTTTTGGCGCATAATGTAACTAGGTGGTCAAACAATGAAGATTTTGTTGGCAACAACCACAGGATTAAGCAGAGGGAAAAATAAAAAAGGAGTTGGACTGATACTAGACCAAGACATGAAGAAATGCATTCTGGGATACTGACAGTTACCTGAAAGAATTCTTGTAGTTAAACTGAAAGGAAAGCCTTTTAACATATCTATTATTACACATCACTCAATAAATGCCAGGCCTAACTAATAAAACAATAACTTTCAGGCAAAATTCGACTTTATTTGTCAACAGTCTCCTTCTAGGGTGATACACTCATACCAACACTTCTCTAACAATTCAATGCCTTTTTTGTAGAATGATTTGTCATTAGCCTCAAAATATGGCTCAGTTTCCAATATCACTTTTTCATTAAAACCAAATCTCTTTCCCTGGAGCATTCTTTTGAGGTCTGCAAACAGCCAATAGTTGCTGGGAGCCAGATCTGGAGAATAGGGTGAATACGGAAGCAATTCGAAGTCCAATTCATGTACTTTTGCCATCGACTTGTGACACAGTATGTTGTCCTGGTGAAAGATGACTTTTCTTCATTTGTGGCTGTTTTTCAGTGATTTCTTTCTTCAAACGCATCAATAATGCTATATAATATTTGCTATTGATGGTTCTTCCTTTCTCAATATAATCAATGAACAAAATACCATGTGCATCTAAAAATACGGAGGCCAAAACATTGCCTGCTGATATTCGCATCTTTGGTTGCATTGGACGGCATTCACTTGCTGCTGTCCACTCAGCTGACTGCTGATTTGACTCTGGAGTGAAGTGGTGTTTCATCTACTGTCACAGATTTATGCAAAAACTCCTTGTTGCACTGAAACAGATGCAAACAACACTCTGAATCATCAAGAACACAGCTTTCTCATTGACAAATGTTCATGCAATATGGTGAATACACTGCTTTCTGATATGCTCAACTCCTCTACTATTTTATACAACTTCAATTTATGATCAGCCAAAATGAGTTTGTGGATTTTTTTTTTATAGTTTAAAGGACAACTGCCGATTTTGAACAAGCTGAGCATTGAGCATCATTTGTGTCTGTACGACCACATTTAAAGTCAACATACCATGTCTTAATCGCTGTTTCCAATGGAGCAGAATTCGAAAAACACTTATCAAGCCATTGCTTTGCTTGAACAGTATTTTTTCCCATCAGAAAGCAATGCTTAATCAATACATGAAATTCGGATTTTTTCATTGTTTTGAAAATTTGCAATTGTAGCTTCACTTAAATAACTGCAATTTGTAAACTAATAATTTGATTGGGCCCAAATTTTGTCATGTACCATTTGAAGGTTAGTACTTTATAAAAATCACATGGATTTTTATTAGTGGCACCATCTATATGTCAGGCCCGGGACTTATTGAGTAATGTGTTATCTGTGTATGTACCAAAAGCACAAAATACTGAAGAAGAAATCAAAACTTTCTACTCTATGCTAGACGACACCAAAGCTTATTGTAAATGATAAGTTATAATTATCATGGGAGATCTGAAGCCCGAAGCAGGCAAGGATAGCAAAGAAGAAATAACTGGGCAATTTGGACTAGGAACCCATAATGAGCACTGAGAAAAATGGTGGCCTGCAAATGACCAGGTAATAATCAACACCTGGCTCCAAGAACATCCTTGATGATTATGAACATGGAGAAGCCCTGGAGGAGAAACGAAAAGCCAAATTGACTATATAACCATCAATCACATTTTCCGGAATACAGTTGTACACTGCAAAACTTATTTAAATGCCAATTGCGGAAGCGATCATCTCCCAATCATATGTAAACTAAGAACATTCAGAAGTGTTCTAACAGAAGATAGAAAGTGCAACAAAGATGCCTTCCAAAAGATAAGAAGAGCATTAAGAGACAGGAAAATGTTGTTAGAAACAAAGAAGAGTACTAAACTGTTATGTGATATCTTTCCTCCCGTATAGCAATGAATACTGGAGAATTTCCTCAAAGATGAAGAAACTTGAAGCAACAAGAATGTGGTTCTACAGAAAGATGCTGAAGATACTCTAAGCTGAACATGTGAGCAACAAAGAGGTTTTGGAGAGAATGGAAACAAAATGAAACTTATACTTGACACCAGGAAGAGGTAGCTGAAATTTCTGGGACACATGAGGAAAGAGGGCTTGGAAAATCTGATACTCATAGAGGGCTTGGAAAATCGGGAAGAGGAAAGCAGTGTGAAACATACTAGATAAGCTTGAGTGAATAGCTGGCAGAATTGTGTTTGGGAGAAATAACCAAAAGGCAAAACTTATTAAGAGCTACAACGGACAGGAAGATGTGAAGGGAATATGAAAAAATAAATTAACACCAGTGAAAGAAGTTTTCCCTACCATCTCATCCTGTTTTTTTTCCTTTGCCAACCCCGATATCTTCAGAAAAGACATTAGGATAATCAAGAATCTATACAGACAGCAAACCGCTTGTGTATGGATAGGAAATGAATTCAGCAGGTATAAAAGAAAATAGACAAAGATGTGTCTTCTCACTCGTTCTATTCAACTTATACAGTAAAACGGTTCTAAGAGAAATAACATCCTTGCCAGGATTTGTCATTGGCGGCCACAATCTCAACAATGTAAGGTACACGAATGACATGGTGCCAAATAAGGAAAAAAAAAAAGCAAGATCTCCAAGGTAGACAAAGAAAGCAAAAAGAAAGAACTAAACAAACTCCAAGAAAACTGAATGCATGGTCATCAGTAAAAAGAGGAGCCCAAAATGCCAACTACAGGCTGGGGATGCTAAAATCAAACAAGACACGGAAAGGAAACTACAAGACCTACAGAAGGTAGCTAAAGAAAGTGAAAAGAAAGGACTAAACATAAACTACAAGAAAACTGAATGAATGGTCATCAGTAAAAAGAGGATCCTAAAATGCCAATTACTGGTTGGGGAGACTAAAATCAAACAAGATACGGAAAGGAAACTACAAGACAGGATTAAGCATAAACTTCAAGAAAACAAAATGTATGGTCATTAGGGAAAAAAAGGACCCCAAAATGCCAACTACAGGTAGGAGAAACGGAAATAAAACAAATAAAGAAATTTTAATACCTGGGAAGTGTTCTGACAGAAGATGGAAAGTGCAACAATGAGATCCAAAGACGCATTGACATGGCCAAGGATGCATTTCAAAAGCTAACCAGAGTACTAAGAGACAGGAAAACCTCATTAGAAACGATGAAAAGAGTGCTGGACTGCTATGTGATATCTGTCCCTCTGTATGACAGTGAGTGTTTGATGGTATCCTCAAGGATGAAGGAGAGGCTTGAGGTAGCAGAACTGTGGTTCTACAGAAGGATGCTGAAGATACCATGGACTGAGCACGTAAGTGATGAAAAGAAAACTCATACTTAGCATCAGGAAGAGACAGATGAGGTTCCTGAGACACGTAATGAGGAAGGAGGGCTGGGAGAATTTAACACTCACAGGATGGATAGAAGGATAGAGAGAGAGGAAAAAGCAGCATGAGAATTAATTGATAGGCAGAGCAGGGTTTAGGAAAGATACCAAGAGGAAAATTACTGAGAGCGACAAAAGACAGGGTCAAGTGGAAGTCCATGATCGCCTACAACCTGAAAGGACAGCACATGAAGAAGCTCTTCTAGCAGACTTGCCTAATCCAGCCAAAAGTAGATTCTTAGTGTTGGAGAAATTCAATCTTATGGAGCAGAATTTTTGTTTTAAACTGGAATTTGTAAAAAAACAAAATAAATAAATAAATAAATTAGTTAAATTTAGAAAGAAATGAATAAATAAAAAGTTAAATTTGAAAAAATAAATACAAGTTAAATTTTTTTAAAAAAAGTTAAATTTTAAAGTAACTGAATCTTCTTCATCTATAAAAAAAGTTAAATTCTTTCATTGCATGAAGCAACATGTTTTAAGTTCAGAGAACCAGACTCATTGCTACAACGACTTTTTTGGCAAAAGTCAGAATAAGAATTTACTTACTAAAATTAGCTTACATTATTTTCACAAGAGTAAAGATAAATAATTTTCAAGAACTTTGGTCAGTGAGAAGCAGACACTCTCAGTCCCCCATGCCCACACAAGTCTGTTTAGAACATTTACTTGGCTATGCCAAGACCATTTGGGATCATGGTAATAGATATAAAATGCCCAACTCTATTGTGATGTGCTTCCCCACCTTCATGCAGCACCTCTCCATTGCACCTAAAGTTCTAGGTTAATCCCTGATGTGTGAGGCATTTTGAAATGAGGTGTTAAGAGCAAGTTTTATCTCTTGTAGATGATCCATTTACAGAGGAATGCAGGTCTACGACATGACACTCAACACCCGCTAGCCCATAAACCATCGACATGGAGTCAAATATGTGACCTACAAAGAACAAGCTTTCACACAATGCCTTACAGATGGCATGCAGTATTTCAACTGAACTCACAAAACTACTTACAATAAGGACTTCAAAATTACTTCCACCAACTCAAACAATTTTCATTTGTATACGAACTTCACTTGGCAAAGTTGGAATATCATAACCACAAACAATATGTGGTCAAAAGGATGATTTGGTTTTTCCCTTGACACCACTATTATTTTAACTACATTCACACCTTGGCATTGAAAGTGAGGATTCTTCTATGTGCTATATCCCTTCAGGAGGTAGGCAATCATGGCCTTCTACATCTTCCTATCCCTGGTAACTCTTAGCACGCTTTCTCCTGAAACTCCACCCAAACACCACTCTGCCATCCACCAGATCAGGCCCTTCAAATATGTTATCCACTGCTTTCCCCTGTCTCTCTTTCCTGCTATCTGATCTGTGAGTATCAGATTCTCCAAGCCTTCCTTCCTAATCACGTCCCAAGAACTTCAGCTGTCTTTTCCTGAATTCTAATAAAATCTAAGCATATGAAACTAGAAAGTTCCACTAAATTGCTAAAGAAATAAAAAGAAGAGTGTACACATGATGAAAAAATACCATAATGATAAACTATCATCAAAATCTTTGTTATTCAAAGGAAAGACCAAATTATTTTTTTTATTTAATTACATTTTTAATCCTTTTTAGAGTGTTTGAAATATTAGTTAAAAATCTTTTGTGTTAGTAACAGAAGCCAAAGATTAGTACAGATATTTTTACCATTTTTTTTTTGTGTGGTGGAAAAACACAGATTTCAAAATGCTTAAAAAAATCAAATAACTATCAGATTTCAATGAAACTTTCAGGACTTACTAACAAATAAATAAAATTATTTTAGAAACGTGTTTTTTTTTTTTTTTAGAAAATATTAGTAAATATATATATATATAGATAAATATATATATATATATATTTTACATCTGTTACTGCCCACCACTTATTTAATATGGATGAAATAGAGATAGGTACGAAATTCCAACCGCCTGAAGAAGTCCAGAGTGTACAACAGTCCAAACAATGTAGATAGTGTAAATATAATTTATTTATATAAAGATAATAATTCTTGGTTGATAACTTTTTTTTTTAGTTTCTTAGAAATTCATACCATTTTTAGTTTTATTTTGTGCTACTGTTACAATATCTGTCTAGACATTTAATTAGTACTGGGGATCTCAGAATATGAAGCTAGGTTAAAAAATACAAAATTGAAGTTAAGTAAAGCAATAATAAAATAATAATGGGAAATATATTCTAAGTATATGCTTTGTTTTTTTTATTCAGTCAGTTAAGTGACATACGTGATACACGCTTGGGCGATCGCGTTGTGGTACAGGATGTGTGTTGTGGTACAGTGGATATCGGCTCGGAACGAGAATCCGGCGAGCCGAGTTCGAATTCCAGTGGAATCCATTGTATTCACTTATGCACAAATACCCTTGGGAAAGGTATTAATCCGTCTCTTCCTTCCAGTTATGGGTTAAATAGCAGGACAGATTGGGTTCTATAGTAGCCTTGGTCGGCAACCAGTCTACCGCAGTCAGTCATGTCTCTTTCGAGACACAATCACCCAAGCGTGTATCACGTATGACACTTAACTGACTGACCTCGCTCGACTAATTTTCAATACCTAAGTTTTAAAATGAATTCTGATAAATGAAAAAAAGCTTTCGTTTTTAGTTTTAATTGAAAGTTAAATGATTAGATTTATTATTTCTAGTAAGCAAATTGCTTTCCTGATGGCTACAACCTCCAGGAATTTAAATGCAATGTTAATTCTCATCTCTTTTTCACTTGACTCTAGTCCTTCCCTTGTCATTTCTACATCACCCCGTGTACCGTGTATCTTGTTCTTTTATTCCTTTCTCACTACCTTCACAACCGTCATCACACCTGTATTTTCATCCTTCTCTTTACCTTTCTCAGACATCTCCTGTAACTGGTTCGTCTCTTTTCACTTTCCTCCTGCTTAAACTTTTTTTACTCTCCTTCTCCTATGTAGTCCTCTGCGCATCAGTGACAGTATCGTCTTGCTTGAGGTGAAATGATTAAAACAACAACAAAAAATACCCTGGTGTATTTCAAACATATTGAGATTGGAATCAACCTCAACAACTTTTGGGGCGTTTTATCAAAATTTTCTTAAAAAAAATTAAAAAATAAAATAATAATAATTTAATTAATTTGTTAGTAAATCCTGAAATTTTCGTTAAAATACAACTATTTGATTTTTGCAAAAATTTCCAAATTAATGTTTTTTTGTTTTTTTTTCACCTAAAAAAAAAAGGTGCCAAGCATTTGTCAACCGCTGACGAAAAAGAAAACGATTTTCTACCAAAATTTTGACCATGCTAGAAAGGATTCAATCAATCATTTGATAAAGAAAAAAAAAACATACTCTCGGGTCTTTCTTAATAACAAACATTTTGACGATAAAATTTTGTTTTTATTAAGTTTGGATCCTTTTTTTCATCATGCAATGTTTGATAACGAAAAAAAAAAAAAAAAAATCGAGGTAATTTAATGGATGCGTATCAGCGAATGTGACTAGTTAAGTAAAGTTAAACCAATGATAACCAAGCTTCCTGATCCCCATTTCTGGCCTTTTGCCACATTTGTATTTTTTGATACAATATTCCTTCATTAGATTGGAACCAACATACACTGTTTTTTTCCATTCAATTCTTCAATATTGTTCACTGTTAGTGTTCAGGATGTGATTGGATTTAGTAGTTTAGAAATTACATTTTACGTAGGTTTGTTTTTTTTTAATCGTATCACCCTGAGCAAGGTGGTAACGCCACTGATATGCAGGGGCTACGTAATAGTGAAAAGATTGGAAAAGAGAAAGCCGGAAACCACATCCTAAACAGGGAACAAGGGATGAGCCTCTTAACCTGTTCAATAGACGTGGGTGGAGTGTGAACCGGGCGATAGATAGATCTATCTACTCTAATTGAAAAAAAAAAAACAAAGTGAGAAGATTGGAAAAGAGAAAGCCGGAAACCACATCCTAAACAGGGAACAAGGGATGAGCCTCTTAACCTGTTCAATAGACGTGGGTGGAGTGTGAACCAGGCGATAGATAGATCTCTCCACTAATTCGCTGAAAAAAATTAAAAAAAGCACAGCATGAAGAAGTTTTTCCGTTAAAAATGTTTATGTTCAACAAAGATTGAGATCAAAGTTTTCTCATTATTTTTTAATCCTTTCTAACAGTGTTAGAAAAAAACAGTGTTAGAAAAAAAAAATGAACCAAAATTTTTACCAGAGTTTGTGAGACTCCTTTTTTTTTCTGGAGAAAAACATTAATCTGGAAATTCTTGCAAAAATCAAATAATTGTTGGATTTTTATGAAACTTTCAGGATTTATTCACAAATGAATGAAAAATTTTTGAAATTATTCTTTTTAGAAATTCTTGGCAAAAATATTTTTTCACATCTGTTAACCACCTACTACCACCACGTAATTTCAAGAAATTAAATTCCATTTTCAAAACTTATTTTATTATTTTTTTCAGTGAATTAGTAGAGGTACCTACCGCAGGAGGCCTTGGGGAATGTTAATTATCTATTCTTTTTCAAACAGCCTTTTTCTGAAAATCTGTTCCAAATAGTAAAATAAAAAAATGCAATAAAACTAACATTATTTAATTAGATAGGCTTTTAATTGCTTTTAAAAAATATATAAGGATATTCATCTGAAGAAAAAAAAGACTTCAATGAATAATTAATTTTTACAAGAATTGTTTTCCGCACAAATCTTAAGTGAACTTAACTAATTACCTAGTAATTTTTTACAAATTAAAGGATTTTAAGCAATCTAATTTTTTTATTAATTATTAGGAACTTTGGCTTCTCCTTACATTTGAAGATGCTTTCTGAAAAATAAAATTTAAAATACTGTAATAATAAAATAAATTTAACATTTCATGAAAGAGGTTCCTGTAAATTTTACATACATTTCTTATGAAATTTTGGGGTATTTTTATCTATTAATTTTTATATTAACCCAGTTATGAAAAATATTCCTAAGATAATAACCTTCATTTTTGCTCATTCTGATCTTGGGGAAGAAAAAATACATAAACCTTATTTTGTTAATCAGTTTTTTTTATAATCATATCGCCCCAAGCAAGGCAGTTTACTGCCACTGGTGTGCAGGGAATTACATAGGAGTTATGAGAAAGAGTGACAGGTTATAAGTGGTGGAGTGGACAGTGAAAGGAGCATGAGGGAGAGGATGCAGGTTAGGAGATGACTATTGACTTCACATTTAAATTCTTGGAGATTGTAGCTGTCAAGGAAGCAAGTAAACGAAAGGGAATTCCACAGGAGGAAAGTGCGAGAAAAACTGATAGGAAAGAAATTGCATTTACATTTTATTGGTTTCACAGTAAAAGGGTAGGACCTAATTGCTAATCTTGTGGCTTGAGTAAATTCATACACAGGGGGCACCAGAGAGCTAAGTTTATCGGAGAAGAAGCAGTGAAAGTATTTGTAGAAGAGACACAAGGTAGCCACATTACACCAGAGAGAAAGTGGCTGTATCTGAGCTGCCAATTCAGAATCAATCACATTACAGATTCTCCGTTGGATTTTGTCAATGACCCCTAAGTGAACCATGCAAACCTGTTACACAGTACTTTTTTTTTTTTACTATTTTGAGAAAAACTTTGGGGGCCATGAAATTAAAAAAAAAACAGTAACTATTAGTTTGTAAAAAATTAACATGGTGCTTCAAAAAGTGTAGGAATCTTATCTGGAGAGTTTAAATTCTGAAACCTAAATTCTGAAGTTCAAAGTTGTTGAATATGGGAATCTTTTGGAGACTAATATAGATTAAAAAATACCAGACCGAAGGAATTTGGGATTCAGACATGGGATTTTTAGAGTTTGATGTGAATTAATCATCTCTTTTTCCATAATTATCTAAACAAAATTAACTAATATTATCTTACAGCATTTTTTTTTAATTTACTGTCAGTCAGTTAAGTACCATACGCGAAACACGCTTGGGCGATCATGTCTCGAAAAAGACATGACTGACTGAGCAGAAGATTATCCCGCAGTAGGTTGCCATTGCTTTCTGCGGTAGACTGTTTGCCGACCAAGGCTATAGAACCCAATCTGTCCTGTTATTTGACTCATAGCTAGAGCAGGAAGAGATGTATTATATTTTTAAGTAGTAATTAGTGAGGGATCAGTTTATTACTTCATAATAATATAAAATTGATCCCCCACTATATGCCCAGTAAAAGCCTTAATCATGTTTCCAACTGTTATATTCAGTCAGTCAGTTAAGTGCCATATGTGATACACGCTTGGGCGATCATGTCTCGAAAAAGACATGACTGACTGGGCAGAAGATTATCCCGCAGCAGGTTGCCATTGCTTTCTGCAGTAGACTGGTTGCCGACCAAGGCTATAGAACCCAATCTGTCCTTTTTATTTAACCCATAACTGGAAGGAAGAGATGGATTAATACCTTTCCCAAGGGTATTTGCGCGTAAATGAATGCAATGAATTCAACTGGAATTTGAACTCGGCTCCCCGATTTCTCGTTCCGAGCTGATATCCACTGCGCCACAATGTACAATTTACTGTAAAAATATTAAACTGGTTAATTTTGTCTTATATTTTTTTTAACAACAATACTGTCAACATACATGTTTTTTAAATATCTGTAAATAATTATTTTTTAATTTTTAAGTCAATATATTTTTTACTATGAAGAATAATATAGACAAAATATTAAATTAAATTTTTATTCAATTTTTTTTTTCAAATGGTCAAATTTTTGTATAGTAAAATAGAAAAATTAGCAGAGCGAAATTTACATTCGTTTTTTTTTTGTTTTCCTTTTTTTTTTTATACGATGGTATCAACGTACTTTGCCTACTTTTATCGTTTCCTTTTTCTTTTTTTTGAGGCTATCATGCCAAACAAGGCAGTGAAACGCAAGAAGTCACAGGGTGTAGAAGAATTAGAAGCAAACATTAATAATGAGAAGAAAGAGAAAAGATTAATCAGGTTGGATAGCAATTGATATTGCATTTAAATTTTTGTAGATTAAAGTCGACTGGAAGGCATTGAACTGGAAGAGAGTTCCACAAGCAAGACGTGCAAGAAAAGAAACTGTTAGCATAGAACTTAAGGCTACATCTCACCAGCTCAACTGTAAATTGATGAGGTCTTGACTCCAGTCTAGTATTGCGCTTAAATTCATAAAGTCCAAAGCAAAGAGCTCAGCCAAACAATTACCATGAAAGTATTTATAAAAAAGACACACAGAGGCAACCTTACAGCTGTGGAAAAGTGACTGAAGCAGAGCTGCCTGATCAGGACCAATAATATTGCTGATTCTTCTTTGAATCTTATCAAGGAGCTTAAGGTAAATATCAGGAGTATCGGACCATATATGGCAGCAATATTCTAAGCATCGGTGAATAGTAGACTTATAGACATTATCGATTCTGGATAGAAAAATTGTCTTGCCCAACACAGTGAGCTGACTTTTTTAGCAGCTGACTGAGCAACGGATTCAGTATAGTCTTTTCACTTCATACCAGCTGAGAATATTAACCCGAGAAGGCACAAGTCACTTTTCTGGAGGTTAGCATCAGCCATGCTGATGGAAGACAGAGAGAGGTCTAGTAGATGATTAATGGAGAGTATAGTTTTTTGAGGCATTAAAAGTGACAAGCCATCGTTTGCACCATATTAATGACTGTCTTGAGGTTGTTTTCGACATCAGCTGCCATTTTGACCTTGTCAGACCAATAAGCCTATCAAGGTAGAAGAAAATGGTTGTGTTGTCAGCATAGATACCGAGTTGGGAGCTGATGTTATCAGGAAGTTCGTTTATGAAAAAAAGAAAAGAAAAAAAAAAAAACAGCATAGGACCAAGGATGGAGCTATGGGGAATACCAGCATTAGTACTGTGACACCTGCCCCCCCCCCCCACTGTGTAGTTTGCTGCCCCTGGTCTGGAACCTGTTGTAATGATGATGACTGGAACCTGAGTGAGTTGATGCTATTGAAACGGCACCAGTTATGACGATGCACTTGGGTTGCTAATTGTGACGATGGTCTCATCATAGTAGCTGGTCTTCAAGACGTCTATTACAACAGTGAACCTCTCTGCCCACACTGTGTTCTTTGATCTCAGAAAAGTCACATTGAAAATCCGGTGGCTGTCTCTCTACCACCTCAAACCAGACACTTGTACACACTTACAATTTAAATATTTTTTGGTTTTAAATAACTTGGGTTGATAAGCTGTAAAAAGCAAAATTAGAACTGCTAGAGCATTCCAGTTTCTGTGTTACTATGTGCACGTCTTTTGATCAAATTATTAATATTGCATTTTTGTAGGCTATTTCCTGGTCAAAATGGTACTACATTAATTTTAAGTGACAATTATTTAGACAACAGAAAGCTATAAGAATATATTTTCAGGAATTGATCTTATTTTCCTACCAGGTTAACAGTTTAAAAAAGAAAAAAATATTTTTTGCAATATGACATATACAAATCATAGCCTTAAATAACAAAATGGCATTAACTTTATTTAAAAGTCAATCTTCTCCCTCATGAAACAAATATAACGCTCTCTTATCAGACCATTAAATATCAAGTTTTCTATAAATATGCTTGCCAGAATATTCAAGCTATAAACTGGGACAGTTTGGGGAGGGATAAATATTAATACCCACACCAGAAATGATTCTACTATCTGTGATTTTGCTAATATCAAAATCAGATTCACAAAATCCGTTACATGCAGACACCATAGAAAACCATCTCACAAAGAGAAAAAATGTCGCCGAATCAAATCATTCTAAAACCAAAAATCCACTTGACAAAAAGAAAGAATATTGAACCAATCAAATTCTTGTAAAAGAGAGAATATTCAACCAATCAAATCATTCGGTTTCATTTTTCACAAGTCCTATATCCAGAGCCCAAAGCCCTAGAAGGAAATATAGTCAAAGGTAGTAATCCTGAGTCTACAGATGCACTTGTTTCCAAATTCTGATTTGGTTAATAACTTCAAAGGCATGAAACAAACTCCCTGCTCTCTCTAAATCTATTCCCTTTTACGCATATACTTACAGACTTTATTTGAACTCAAGCATCTGAAAAGAACATTTCATGTAAAAGCCAAAGCAGCAGACGACTCCCTTTGATCGCGTCTCCCAACTTTACTTTTTGTCTACCTCATTGTGGTGTAATGGTTAACAATGTTAACTTGTTAGGATCATTACAACTGAGTAGTGAGTTCGGTCCTCACTGGGCGTCCCATACTTTTGGCTTTGTGCTACATCTAAGCTGCACTTAGAAAATCACCTCTCTTCCTTACTGGAAGACTATTAATGTTTATTTCCTTACAGTCAAAGGTAAGAACTTTCTAACAGTAGTAGCTGTTTATTTTAGTCGTTAACAGCTTGACTGACAGAAATTTATCTAATGTTTTTCTATGGCAGATATATCAGTAAAATGGACTTGAAGAATATAAGGTGGGCATGTTTTTATGTAATTTTGAACTACCCAGTAATCTAAGAATTTAGAAAAATATTCGCCATAATTTAATGTTTTATTGAAACTTTAAATTTATTATAAATATCACTTGTTTTCTGATAATGTCATGTATAGACAACTGTATTCACAAAAATCAGCACATTTTTGCACATGCAAAAAAAATTCAAAGTTCTTTTAAAATATTGGGCAGTGATCAATTGTACTAAGCTTTTCCATTTCTGATTAGGAAACAAAGCAATTTCTAAAGAAGTAATGGATTTTTATTTCTTAATCAGAGGTTAAAGTAATAAAAAACATTTTTGCATATAAGACATATGTAAAAGATTTAGAAGCTTACATTTTTTGGTGGGGAGAAAAAAAAATCAATAGATAGATAGATAGATTCACTTTCTACAGCTTAACACTTTGCAGGTTATTTAAAGCCAGAAAATATTTTTAGATTACCAGCATTTTTTTGGAAGATAATATAATAGTTTAGTGATACAAAGTCATACCAATTAACTTATAGTTGGTTCAATACCTAAAAAGAATTTGATAAAGAGAGAAATGCAGTGCAAACCTTGCTACATACTATCTGATAGAGACAGACAGACAGGAACGCACTTAGACAGACAGGAACGCACTTAGACAGACAGAGACAGACAGAAACACACTTAGACAGACAGAGACAGACAGAAACACACTTAGACAGACAGAGACAGACAGAAACACACTTAGACAGACAGAGACAGACAGAAACACACTTAGACAGACAGAGACAGACAGAAACACACTTAGACAGACAGAGACAGACAGAAACACACTTAGACAGACAGAGACAGACAGAAACACACTTAGACAGACAGAGACAGACAGAAACACACTTAGACAGACAGAGACAGACAGAAACACACTTAGACAGACAGAGACAGACAGAAACACACTTAGACAGACAGAGACAGACAGAAACACACTTAGACAGACAGAGACAGACAGAAACACACTTAGACAGACAGAAACACACTTAGACAGACAGAGACAGACAGAAACACACTTAGACAGACAGAGACAGACAGAAACACACTTAGACAGACAGAGACAGACAGAAACACACTTAGACAGACAGAGACAGACAGAAACACACTTAGACAGACAGAGACAGACAGAAACACACTTAGACAGACAGAGACAGACAGAAACACACTTAGACAGACAGAGACAGACAGAAACACACTTAGACAGACAGAGACAGACAGAAACACACTTAGACAGACAGAGACAGACAGAAACACACTTAGACAGACAGAGACAGACAGAAACACACTTAGACAGACAGAGACAGACAGAAACACACTTAGACAGACAGAGACAGACAGAAACACACTTAGATAGATAGATAGATAGATAGATAGATAGATAGATACTATCTCCCACTATTCATATCTATCTGTCTCACTCTACTCATATCCATCTATTTTAAAGGATATTAAATTCTGTTATTTATTTATTAGCCTTTTACAAAAACTGACCGTTCTAAAAATTGATTATTTTCTTTATTATCCGTCAATTACCTGGTATTCTTAAGATATTCAGAATTTCTAAGGACAAAAGTTTGAAAGACAAAATGATGAATGAAGAAGAGTGTTGAATGGGAAAAGAGTTGACTAAATGACAAAAGGCCGGAGATGTGTCTTATAATAGAAGACCTTTTTCTTAGCCTGCAACTATCTTGCCAGTAAATAATTTTAAATTAATATAAAAACAAATGTCCAGGAGGTAAATTAAAAGGTCGGTAAATTTACAGATTTTACATTTACACATTTATTGAACAATCTTCCAGAAACAAAGCAGCCATTTTCTTTTTCTTTAAATAAGTATTTTAACAAAAGTGTAACATGTTGCTGCCTCGTTTATTCACATCTGTGCTGAACTCTGTAAATTATACGTACATAATTTAAGCAACCTGTAACCGAAAATGAGTTACTGTTCATTGCAAGAAGTTACAATGACCTTTGCGTAAATATCACCGGAGTATGTTTGGTGTCTATACTTCAGTGTGACCATTAAAAGGGAGATACCTCACATTTTTTTTATTTTTAAAACTTGCTATCATTCAGTTAGAATTGTGGCAATGGAGAAATTACATGGTGGATAGGCAATTGCATACTAAGACAAATGCGTCTCTAGATAGTTATATACCTCTGGTGATTTTTTTGAAGTTACCATATTTTTTAAAGAGTTGCTAAGTTAACATAACAACTTTGTTATTAAAACTAAAGCTGCAAATAAGAGAATCATGGCACTATTTGATAAGTGTTCTCCTGAAAACAAGAAATTTCTGAAAAAGGATATCTCACAACATTCATAACTTGAATAATTTGTGAAACTACAATAATTTTTAATTTTTTAAAAACAATTTGTCATTGTATTTATAACAAAAATAAACTTGTAATTTTTTTCATTTTATTTCTTTTTAAAAATTTGCAATTTAAAATTTATGGTAATTTGTCTTTAAAGATTAAAAAAAAAAAACTTATCTGTAATTTTGAATCTGAGGTACTGTAATTATTTAAATTTTTCCTGTTGTCCTCAACTTTGTTGCCATATTCTCCTTCAATATCTGTCTATATTTCTTAGATGAGGTATTGTAATTATTTACACAATTTACATTGTTTGAACTGTTGTTCTCATCTTTATTACAATGTTCACAATATTTTGATCGTTGTATGCTACAACCTTCTTCCGGATGCTTGAAATTATGAACTGAATCATTTTTTTCGATCACTGGGTAGATTGTTCCTGTTCCATAAATCTTGCTACTTCCAGTTGTCTTAGTTATCTCCCTTTTAATTCAACTCTACAAGATTTCGCTCACCACTGCTGTAAACAAATATTGAACTCACAACTCTCTGGATCCAACCAACGCTTTTATCCTTGTGGATATGGCAATAAACATGAGGACAACAGTTCAAACAATGTAAATAATGTTGAACTTGTTAAAATTATTTAACCTTTTTTAAATGTTTCAAATAGTTAGGAATTGCTGCAAAACATTGATTTATAATTTTGGAATTATTTCAAACTTTTGTTCTCATCTTGCTTGGTATAGATGTTATAATAGACAATGTTTCAACCAAGTAACCTCTGGTCATCATCAGGTGTCCATAGATTGGCTGATGTGGATTATTCCAAAATATCCTGTGAAATCAGTTATTGTTCTTTCATGTTGTATGTTTGGTTCATCACTACCAGATCCAAGGTTTGAACTTATGACCACTAGATGATACTAACACATGTATAACCAACTACTATATCCGCTACGCCACCATCCCAAAATACATTAGTGTATTTTTGGAGACTTTTATATTCAGCATCAGATGGATTTTGACAACTGGATTATGTTAGTGGGTTCATGTCACTTGTCATAATTTGTATTTATTTCTGAGATGAGGAATTTTAAATAATCTTGGATTGTTGATTTCTTTAAGACAGCGTGATCCATTATGACACGTCTAATTTGTATTTAGATTAGATACGGTGTCATTTATCTGAGTTGAATTTTATATTGAATATGATCCATTATTCTACATAAATAGGTTGCAATAAAAAAAAATTTGTATTTTATATGAATGCTATGTTGTGGTGCAGTTTATATAGAATGAGAAATTAAAGTTGAATTTGTTGCATTCACTTACGCGCTAATACCCTTGGGAAAGGTATGAATCCATCTCTTCACCCTCCAGCTACGAATTAAATAGCAGGACAGATTGGGTTCTAGAGCCTTGGATGGCAACCAGTCTACTACACAAAGTAACAGAAACCTACTGCGGGAAAATCTTCTGTCCAGCCAGTCATGCCAGAAAAAGTTAGGCTGGGTAAGAGTTTTTAGCTTTGGATAGCAACCTGTCTAGGAGAAGGAAATCTCTGAAATAAAAACCTCTACACCTACTATGTATAGAATGGAGTAAGCTGAACTCTAACTTTTGTAGATAATCCTCCTAGAGATGGTGTCTCAATAAAAACACTTTAGCTTTGGATAGCAATCTGTATATGAGAAGAAAGTTCTTGATATAAAAACTTCTACACTTACTCTGTCTAGAATAAAGTAGGCTGAACTCTCTAATGTTGGTAGGTAATCTTCCTAGAGATGGTGTCTTGATATTTAATATTTTTTTTTTAAGTTCCTCAATATTTCTTGGGCACATTTGATAAAAGATTTCAAATAGACTCACAGAAAAAATTTTGTGTGTGTGTGTGATACTGAAATCCTGTCAAAGTTTTAAAGTTTCTAGCTTGATAAATGGAAATGTTGCATAAAAAGAAAGGAGAGATTTGATGATGCCTTTTGCCATTTAAGGCTTCATCAGATCTAAATCAATTGAAAGAAAAGTATATATGTGTGTATTTGCTATTGCTCATCCCTTGTTTCCTGTTTAGAATGCGGTTTCCAGTTTTCTCTTTTCCAATCTTTTTACTCTTACGTAGCCCCCTGTGCATCAGTGGCGTTATCGCCTTGCTTGGGGTGATATGATTAAAAAAATAAAAATAAAAATAATAATAATAATAATGAAACTTATTACTTTTCCCCTAAGTTGGCATTTCTTATGAAATATCTCATTACAATTAAGAAGTACAGGTGGGGCATCTTTCACATTATATATATATATATATATATATATATATATATATTGGGGGTCTCTATTATATATATATATGTGTGTGTGTGTGTGTGTGTGTGTATTGAAATCCTGGCAAAGTTTGAAGTTTCCAGTTTGATTAATGGAAATGTTGCCTGAAAATAGAGGGGGAGATTTGATGATGCATTTCGTCAGTTAAGACTTTGTCAGAGAGAAAAGTACGTATGTGTGTATTTGTGTCTATTATTTAAACAAATGCACACATAAACACTTTTCTCTCTTTCATCATAGATCTGATTAAGTCTTCAATGGTGAAATGCATCATGAAAACTCTCCTCCCTTTTTATGCAACATTTCCATTATCAAATCGGAAATATATACAGTGAGCCCCTGCCTATTTGCATTTCAGCATTCACAACTTCACATATTTGTGGAATTTTTTCTAGAAAATACCTATGGCTGGCATCTTAACAGTTGGGTGTATGTATATGTTCACTCCAATACTCAAAGACTATTGGCTAATGATCGGATGGCAGTACAAGAATTGCACCCATTGGTTGATACACAAAATGCTCAGCCACTTTTATGGAAGCTGTAGATAGGACTAGTTTCACTAGTGTTGTGTTCTGTAAATCTTTGTGAATTCACTTTTGTGCTTTTCCTTTTGCATATGCCTGAAGATGCCGCCTAAATGCCCAGCTTTTTCTAAGACTTCCAGCAAAGAGCCTAAACAGTAGAATTATTATTAAGTATTTTTGTTTTTGTCTGTTACTACTGTACATGTACATATTTTAATATTTTCAATAGTTGTGTCTATGTATGAGTAAAAAAAAAAACAAAAAAAAAAAAACAGTTATTTTATGTATGGAAGAAAATTTATGTTAAGTCTGGAGGCAACATCACAGTTCTGTTTTGAGAAAATGCTTTAAATTTTATAAAGTATTTTATATCTGGTCGCAGATGTGTGTTGTGGTCCAGTGGATATTGACTCGGAATGAGAAATCAGAGAGCCGAGTTCAAATTCCAGTTGAATTCTTTGCAATCATACATGCAAATACCCTTGGGAAAGGTATTAATCCGTCTCTTCCCTCCCGTTATGGGTCAAATAACAGGACAGATTGGGTTCTGTAGCCTTGGTTAGGAAACAGTCTATCACAGAAAGCAATGGCAACCTACTGCAGGATATTATTCTGCCCACTCAGTCATGTCTCAAAAGAGACATGATCGCCCAAGCATGTATCACGTATGGCACTTAACTATGTCTGGTTATGCATATTTTCTAGGCTATTTTTAATAGTTGCATATTTAAAAACGGTTATTGTATGTATGCAAGAAAATTTACACTAAGTTTATGGTTACCAATACAGTAATATTTTCCAAAAATGTTTTAAAAGGGCTATTAAAATTATTTCTAACGTGTTTAGGATGAAAGTTATGGAGGGGACTAACAATCAAAATAGGTACTATAAGGACTTTTAGCAGTGGGAGTACAAGTATTTGCAGATTATAAATATTTGCAGGCAGTTGTGCTCCCTAACCCCAGTGAATATGGGGAGCTCACTATATATATATATATATATATATATATATATATATGTTTTTTTTAATGGTATCACCCCGAGCAAGGCGGCAACGCCACTGATTCGCAGGGGACTACGTAATAGTGAAAAGATTAGAAAAGAGAAAGCCCAAAACCACATCCTAAACAGGGAACAAGGGATGAGCCTCTTAACCTGTTCAAAAGATGTGGGTGGAGTGTGAACCGGGCGATAGATAGATCTTTGGCATTATTCGGTATACTCTCAAAGATTTTTGTAGTGCTTCTTTGCTCACTTTATTACTCGATTTTTTTCGAAGCTCTCGTAAAAGTACCCACAAATCATTCAGATTATCTGTTTGAGTATAGGTAATACACCTGGGTAGTAATATCTTCAATTGAGAACATTCTAAAAATTCATATTCATAAGCAGTGAATTGTGTACTGTTATCCAAGACTATGAATGCAAAGGGTTCATGTAAAAAAATGTTTTTTTTTGCACTTACAAATTTCAGGGCTTAAAACCTCACAAATGTATCCACCACCACAAGATAATGTGATTTGTTTATTGAACATGCAAAATCTACATGCCATGCTGACCACAGAATATGTCATTGATCAAAATTTTAATTTCATGGAAGGGGATTTTGTTACCAGAATACAACCTCTACAGGCTTTTACTTTTTCAATGTCCTGATCCATTTTGGTCCAGTATACATAGTGTGTATGGATGCGAATACATAGGGATGTGTGTTATGGTGCAGTGGATATCGGCTCAGAACGAGAAATCTGGGAGCCAAGTTTGAATTCCAGCTGAATTGCTTGCATTCACTTACATGCAAATACCCTTGGGAAAGGTACCAATCCATCTCTTCTCTCCAGTTATGGGTTAAATAATAGGACAGATTGGGTCTATAGCCTTGGTGGGCAACCAGTCTACCACAGAAAACAATGGCAACCTACTGCGGGATAATCTTCTGCCCAGTCAGTCATGTCTCTTTCTAGACATGATCGCCCAAAGCGTGTATCACATATGGCACTTAACTGACTGACTAAATATAACAGTTGGAAACCTGATTAAGATTTCTACTGAGCATAAAGTGGGGGATCGGTTTTCTATTGTTATGAAGTAGTAAACTGATCCCTCACTAATTACTACTTAATATAATGCATTTCTTCCCCCTCTAGCTATGAGTCAAATAACAGGACAGATTGGGTTCTGTAGACCTGGCCGGCAACCAGTCTACCACAGAAAGCAACAGCAACCCACTGCGGGACAATCCTCCGCCCAGCCAGTCATGTCTCCTTCTAGACACAACCGCCCAAGCGTGCATCACGTATGGCACCCAACTGACTGACTGATACATAGCTTCTCATAAGAGATTTAATCCTTGAAATTCCTGGATGGCCACTATGAAATTCATTTAATATCCACTTTTTTTTAATATAACAGGTATTACTACACTTTGTACAAACAATAGTACAGTAAGCATTCAAGCCTGGATTATGTTCTGAAAATCGTCTATTTTCTTTTTTGTTTTGTTTTTAGTCATCTTTCTTTTTTCTTTTTATTATTTCCACAGTAAATGTGTATTTCTTCCAGTGTAGCTGGTAATTCTTGTACTACATTGCATATTTTGAATTTTTATTTCACATTTTAATGCTGCAATAACAGTATCCTCAAACAGTTCAGCATTTTTTTTATCAACTTTGACAACTCATCCATATATCCTAATTTTTGTTTGATGGTTGGTATTCTTTTTTGATCTGTCTGTAGTTTTATTTATTTTTTTTTTTTTTGCTGGTAATAACAAACACAAAGTATGTTTTACTGTTATCAGATTTATATAACATTACTGCTCCTACACCATAATTGCTAGCTATCCAATACAATTTCTGCTTTGAATCATAGTGCACTAACAGTAAGCTAGTATTTTTTTTATTTCTTTAAACATTTTCTTACACTTAATCCAGTTCCACTTTACATCTTTTTTAAGCAAATTGTTCAGTCATCATCATCATCATTTATCCATCACACCCAGATTGTGCGTAGAGCAGCAACTTTTTGTTGCTGTTTCTGTAACAAACTTTTTTTTTTACGGGGCAGGATTGTTAGACCTGTACCCAACCCCCAAATCTGGAGGACCAGTGGACCATTCTTGGTCCTTACGTTTACAGCACCTGGTATTCCCAAACAGTCACCCATCTAAGTACTGAACAGGCTTGATGTTGCTTAACTTCGGTGATCGGACTGGAACCGGTGTATTCAACATAGTATAGCCATAGACAAATTGTTCAGTGAAGCTCTCAAATTCTGCATATTAGGTATATAAATGTTATAAATTTTATAAAATTTTATAAATTTTATAATAGTTTGCTAGTCCTAGAAATGCTTGTAACTTAATAACATGAAGAGGGAGGTGGGGGATCATATTTTTAATTGCACTTGGCAGATCTGGTTGATAACACTTTTTGTCAATGATCTGACCTAGGTACTTGATTTTAGGCAAAAGCAATTTGCATTTTTCCTCACTAAGTTTGAATATGTATTCATATTTTTTCAGAAACTGTTTTCACATGCCTGATATTGTTTTTACTTAGATATACGTTTAATTTACCATCTAGATAAGCAAATGCAAAATCACAATCTGTAAACATGGTATCAATAGCTTGCTGAAATATAGCGGGAGCTATTTTTATGCGAAAAGGAGGTTGTGCATATTTATAGCTGCTAATTCTGAACATTCTTCAACCTGCATTCGTATTGAGTTAAAGTTTTGTTTAACGGCATATCAACCTCTGTGGGCTATTTAATGTCAAAAAGGTGGGGGGTTTAAGGTATTTTTTCTTAATGTTCAGTTCTAGCAAGAAGGTTGATTTAGCCAGATTTTAATGAAAATGTTTTAATTCTTTTTTATTTTAGGAAAATGAAAATGTCTTAATTTTGTATTCAAAAATGTTTTGCTGAGAATTTTTTCCTTCAAAAATGTGCTATGGCAATTTTTTCCTTAAAAAAAATGTATATTTTTCTATAAAAGTCTATTTTTATGTATATATTTATATAAAAGTCTATACTTTCATAGTGTTTTGACCCCAGTTTTTTTTTTTTTGGGGGGGGGGGGGGTTAGCTATTTGCCCATAGATGGGACCCTAACAGGTGCTACTATTCCAGGTCAGGGTGGACTTGAGAACAACAGCAATGAAGAGGTGGTTCTATGCTCCTCACAACCTCCAATCAGAGGCCTTGCAGCCAGATGCAGTTTACTGTCATGCCCAGGACCCTGCATTTGTAAATGTGCTTCAGAAAGATTCAGCTAAAAAAAAAAAAAAAAAAAAAAAAAAAAAAAAAATAGTTTCCTCTGAACTTAGTAATAGATAGTTATGGATTCTAAACACTTGCTTAACCCTGTGGAAAAATCTGCACAAACACAAATGTTATTTTTTCTTTATGTACCCTACTGGGGCTTCCCACCTTGAATGGTTAATCGTTTCGATTACACCTATTTCTTCTAATCATTGACTTGATCCGCTGCCGAAACTGGTACGCTATATTTTAATTTCAACATTGGCATTGACCCTTTTTCACATTCATTTTTGCTTTGAATTTGGAGTCCTGTTATAGAGTAGTTGACACCCCTGCAGCACTCTCAACGAGGGAATGACCTGAAATGGTCTATTTGAGAAAAGAATAGTAGCATTCGAGGTTAAATATTTGGACTGATTACTTCGACAACTATTTAGTTTTTCTCCAATGTCTTCTTCCGACCCTTTTAAGGCCAGTTTATGGCTCTTATCTCAATAATATTTTCAAGTTCATGTATTTCTTTATTGTTCTCTGATCTTTGCTTAACTTTTCGCAATTTTCAACATCGTGTGTCAGCACTCAGCAACTCAATACAGTGGTTCTTCTTTGAGGTTATATCTTTCTGACAATCCGTTGCAATTTTGATATATTTGAAATTAAAAAAATACTACAAAGACTATCCGTACGATATATGTATTTATTGATAATATGACCAACAACACTTGTTTTCCATCATAAAATCTATCGTCGTCAAATAGGTTACTAATAAATAGTCAGATATTATAAATCGAAATTAGTGTGTTTATCTTATAAATAAAAATCTATATATACATACATAGAGTGTAACCCAGATATAAGAGAGGACCGGATAAAGGTTCTCTTATATCTGGGTTTCTTTTATATCCGGGTTTGATCTATTTTATGTATATTGCCATAGGCTCTAATTTGGGACCAGATAAAAGATCTCTTATATCCGGGTTTGTCTTATATCCGGGTTATACATCATGTAAAACCTCCTGCACCCAACTAATGCAAATTTTATATAAAGGTAAAAGTTTAGAGCCCCCGACTGCTGTATTTATTTTTTTCTGGAAATACATATTTTCTTACCATAGCGTCCAGACAGAATAAATATCTATATTTAGCTTGCAATATTACTTGTGTGCATAAGACCATGAAGGTTAATATACCGAGTAAAGCAACAGGTTGAGGAGGCACAAGACATATTCACATATAAAACTGTTTTATACGAATGACTTTCAATGACACTTGAATTAAAATGTTTAACGAGTAGCATACAGTTGAAAACAACACTTTAACAACGACAAATTTAAATAGAAAAAATAAAAAGGAAAATTCACTTGTTTTTATTAATATATTTTAGTTTAAGAAAAACAAAAAAACAATTTGAAGTTGAATCTGTGAAATAAAACTCAAAAGAAATAAGTGATAATGAAGGGTATATCAAACCAGAGTGAATATAAAAAAAAACAAAAAAAAAACACTATACATTAAAATATTTATAAAAAGCCATATCAAAAGTGAATAATACAATAATAGTAATAATGAAAATTGTATTGACTGATAAGATAAGACTGAGAAGGATAAAATAGATTAAAACTAGTACTAAAATAATAATGAATATTGTATCAACTGATTGTATTATGATAAAAAGCAACAATAATAAGATGGAATAAAACTAGTAATAAAATAATAGTAATAATGAAGAGTGTATAGAGCCAGAGTGTTGGGATAAAAAGCAACAATAATAAGATGGAATAAAACTAGTAATAAAATAATAGTAATAATGAAGAGTGTATAGAGCCAGAGTGTTGGGATAAAAAGCAACAAAATAAGATGGAATAAAACTAGTAATAAAATAATAGTAATAATGAAGAATGTATTGAGCCAGAGTGTTGGAATAAAAAGCAACAATAATAAGATGGAATAAAACTAATAATAAAATAATAGTAATAATGAAGAGTGTATAGAGCCAGAGTGTTGGGATAAAAAGCAACAATAAGATGGAATAAAACTAATAAAATATTATAGAAATATAAAATAATAAAAAAAACAGGAAGGTTTAAGATAAAAAATAACAATAATAAGATAGAAAACTAGTAATAAAATAATAGTAATAATGAAAAGTGTATTAACCAATATTATAAAAAGCAACAATTATCATTAAAATTAGTAATGAAAAAAAAAAAAAAAAATGATTAATCCATAGAGTCTCAATTTTGTATTTTAATGCAAATAATTTTATCAATTTTTTAAAAATATTTCTTACAATAATTTGACATACATATAGTGTGTGTGTGTGTGTGTGTGTGTGTGTGTGTGTATTAGGGCACCAACCTTTCTTTTAAACATCTTTTATTGAATATAACTGACAAGAAGGATTTAATCAATCTTTTGAGTGTTTTTTTTTTTAACATTTTTAAATATTAGAAAATATAAAATAAATATATATTTTTTTTATTATTAGATTAAATTTTAGCTGTTATTGAGCACTGTTTTATTAACACCACCACTCAATATTTATATTAGTGCTGGCTTTAATGAAACACTGCTCAGTATAAAATAACAGCTGTAAAATTTAATCTAATATATATATATATATATATATATATAATTTATTTACTTCCTTAAAAATAAGACAACTTTGAGTTTCAAACCTGTTTTCAAAAAGAATTTTTCGATTACATCTCAAATATAAAGTCGTGCTATCCTATAGGTGAGTAAAATAAATGAAGTAAATTTTTATCAAAAAGTCATAATTCACCAGAGGAAACACTTAGATAATCATAGATAATAAAATAAAACAATACTTACTTTGTTCTTCTAAAAGAAATTTTTAATGTGGAGTCAAGGACTAACAAAAGGAAGGTTTGAAACTAAATTACAGAAAATCAGAAGGTAAGGTCATATATTATTAAGACGATTTTTTAAAGGTTTGGCTTGTTAAAACAAATGGAGAGAGGTATTAAAACCTTTTCAAAAAATAATTCAGGACTTTAAAAAAAATAAAAATAAAAAGCTACATAAATAACAGTTAAATAAGTAAAATCCCAAATACTTAAGAAAAATTTAAAAAAAAAAAAAAAATATGTTGCATGTCTTACCTTGAAGGTATCTGTGCCGGTAAATTGACAAACTAAAAAAAAAAAAAATGAAAAGAAGCAAAATAAATATTTTCTTCTTGCTTGTTTCTGATTGGATAATAGAGGCTACACCCCCTGCAGTTGTCACAACACCAACCACTCCACTTCATACACCTGACACTATTGCTTTATCTGTTTCGATGAAAATAAACATCAACAGGTATTTTAAACTCACGTGTCAAAAATCAGAATTTGGTCAAGGTCTATTGTTTGTTAACATGTTCTTTATATTACATACCCTTATTCCATTGGACACTTGTTTGACACTATCTATAACAAGGGTTTTCAAACTTTTTGACATACGGACCCCTTTTATTAAAAATTTATCCATGGGTAACACTTGCATGGTAAAAAAAAGTAAAGTTGAACATCAAGCTCTTGCATGTGTAAAATAATTTTTTGTATAAATAATGTTGACATGTAATGGGCGATAGTGCAAGCTTTTGTCATTTGATAACATTAATAAGTAAAAATAAATATCCAGACATTGAAAATTTATACTTTAAATTTCACATGGTGAGTTAATCCATGGACCCCCTATTTTATTTTTGCAGACCCCTCTGTGGTCCACGGACCACAGTTTGAAAACCCCTGATCTATAGGACATGAAAATCTTTGAAGATCTAAGTTGCTTTCCAGTCAACAAAACAGAAGAGAGTTCCACAAATGAAAACAAAAAAACAAAAAAATTAACAGACCTTGCAAATGCATGCAGCCATTTCAAGTGTAAAATGAGGAAACCTTACTGCCAATCTTCTCAGTCAGTTAAGTGCCGTACACAATACACGCCTGGGCAATCATGTCTCTTTTGATCCAAGACTGACTAAGCAGAAAATTTTCCCGCAGTCGGTTGCCATTTCTTACTGCGGTAGACTGGTTGCCAACCAAAGCTATAGAATACAACCTGTCCTGCTATTTAATCCATAGCTGGAGGGAGGAGACTGATTCATGCCTTTCTCAAGGGTATTTGCACGCAAGTGAATGCAATAAATTTTACTAGAATTTGAACTTAGTTTCCAATCTAGTTCTTCTTCATGTGCCATGTCCCTTCAGGATGTAAGCAATCACGGACTTCCACTTGGCTCTGTCTCTTGTCACTCTCAATTTTTTTTCTCTTGGTATCACTTCTAAGCCCCACAATGCCAACCATTTTCTCAGACCTAAAACATCCGTCTCGCGCTGCTTTCCCTTGTCTCTCTTTCCATTTATCCGACCTGTGAGTATCAAGTTCTCCAGGCCCTCCTTCCTCATTATGTGTCCCAGGAACCTCATTTGTCTCTTAATATTTAGTATCAGTTCCGATCTAGTACTGCACTTCAATTCATAAGGTCTAGGTACTATCAAGGAAAGCTTATAAGTATAATTACCATGAAAATATTGAGAGAAAAGGCACAACGAAGAATCTGTAATGTAATTGATCACAACCTGGTAGTCACTTTCTCACCAACATAATGTGGCTTCCCTCTGTCTTCAACAAATACTTTCACAGCTTCTGTTCCTATGACCTTAGCTCCTTGGTGCTCTCTCTTCATGAATTTACTCGAGCTACCAGACTAGCAACTAGGTCCCACTCTTTTACAGTGAAACCAATTAAATGTAACCCCAACTTCTACTCTATCAGCTTCTTTGTTCACACTTCCCACCTGCAGAATTCCCTTCTGCATAATTGCTTCTTGACAGATACAATCTCCAAGAATTTAAATGCAAAGTCAATTGCCATCTCTTACTCCTTGACTCGCATCTTTTCCCTGACAACCCTTGTATCATGTTCTTCTTCCTTTCCACTCCACTCTCATGCAGCCCTCTTCACACCTCTATTCTTATCCTGTTCATACTCATCCTCCGACTCCCCTGTAACTTATTCCTCTTTCTCATCACTCAGTTCTTATGTAACCCCCTGCACACCAGTAGCAGTTCTGCTTTGCTTGCGGTGAAATGATTAGAGAAAAAAAAAAATGAAAAACAAAACAAATAGGCTACATTATGGTAGTAGAAAAGTAACTGAAGTCCAGATGCCAAATCAGTATTAATAATATTGCAGATTCTTTATATTTCATCAAGGATCTTTAAATATATAACAGGAGCCCAAGACCAGAAGCGGCTGTAATATAGTAGATTTATAAATATGTAAAACAGATTCTAGCAAGAAAATTTGTCTAGCACAACATATTGAACCAACTTTCCTAGTAGCTGACTTAGTAATTGATTCAATATAATCTTTCCACTTCACGTTAGGGGAAATTGTTAGCCTGAGAAGTCACACACATAGCAGAAACACCACACCAGATGTGGTAGCAATATTCAATGTAGGAAACAATGGTAGACTTATAAACTCTCTGAGCAGCAGATTTAATAATTGATTCAGTATAATCTTTCCACATCAGGTCAGCCGAAGACGTGAGCCCAAAATGGTGTAATGAGTCACTCACCTGGATGTTAGCATCAGCCATGCTGATAGAAAGCAAAAACAATGTTCACAGAGAACAGTTTCATTTTGGAGGCATTAAAATTAACAAGCCATTCTTTGCCCTGGTTAACAACAAATTGTAGGTCATTTTTTTTAAATCAGCTACCAATTACCTTACCTAATCAAGATTTACAATTAAGAGTTTGAGTTTTGTTTAACGGCATATCAACCTCTATGTGTTATTTTTTTTTAATGCTCGATCATAATGGGAAGGTTGATTTAGTCAGATTTTAATGAAAATTTTGTTTTTATTCTTTTTTATTTTAGAAAACTGAAAATGTTTTCTAGTTTTGTATTCAAAAATGTTTTGCTGAGAATAATTTTTTTCCTTCAAAAATGTGTTATGGGAATAATTTTTCTTAAAAAAAAATGTATATTTTTCTATACAAGTCTACTTTTATGCTCATATTTTTTTTTTTTAATCATATCACCCCGAGCAAGGTGGTAACGCCACTGATGTGCAGGGGGCTACATAGGAGTGAAAAGATTGGAAAAGAGAAAACTGGAAACCGCATCCTAAACAGGAAACAAGAGATGAGCCTCTTCACCTGTTTAATAGACGTGGGTGGAGTGTGAACCGGGCGATAGTTTAGTCTATCTACTCCAAGTGAGAAAAAAAAGTGAGAAGATTAGAAAAGAGAAAACCAGAAACCGCATCCTAAACAGGAAACAAGGGATGAACCTCTTCACCTGTTCAATAGACGTGGGTGGAGTGTGAACCTATAAAAGTCTATTTTCATACTTTCATAGTGATTTGACTCCAGTTTGGGGGTTAACTATTTGCCCATAACTGGGACCTTAACAGGTGCTACCACTTCGAGTCAGAGTGAACCTGAGAATAACAGCAATTAAGAGGTGGTTCTATGTTCCTCACAACCTCTTAATCAGAGGCCTTGCTGCCGGATGCAGTTTACCGTCATGCCCAGGACCTACTATTAAGTTGCATCACTGGCATAGATACCAAGCTGATAATCAACAGGTCGTTGATGAAAATTAAGTATGGTTAGTAACTGTCCACCATAACTAAAGAGCAACAAGATAGCCTATGTGAAGGTGAAAAAAGAAAATGCTTTCCCTACCTCCAGCAGAGTGTGCAAATCACATGATTAAAGGCTTTCAGTCACTGTGTATTTACGATGGACCAAAGCTTCCCCTACAAGTAACACAGTTTTGAATGGGAAATGGGTGATTTTATCAAAACCCCATCTATTTTTGTTAATCCTTTCACCCCGAGCAAAGCAATGAAACCAGAGTTAGTAGATGTGAGAGAATACTAGAAAAATATACCATTAAGGAGATAAGACAATAAAAGAATAACAATTAAGATAAAATTGTACAAATTTCCTGAAAAATAAAAAAATAAATAAATAAAATAAAAAAATAAAAAATAAAAATTAAAAATAGATAAACAGAATCTACATTGTTACCGGTCTCAGTTCCCCCTCACTTCAGAGATCATTTTATCTCATTTTTGTTTTTTAATCGTTTCACTTCAGGAAAGGCAATAAAGCCACTGAGACACAAAGGATAAGAACATGCTTTATCATATGGTATAGTTATTTTTTTGTTTTCAATTTGCATAGCATTTTACACCATTATAACAATTATGAAAAATATTAATATACTCATTTGATACAAGCAACAAAAAGATCCAATCAATGTTTGACTATACATTGTGTGGGGAGAGCGTTAGGGTTGTGTTTTTGAAACATAAGAGGGCAACAAATGAAAAGAGTTTGAAAACCACTGCTATATATTCATATTTTATGGTGGTTTTGAAATGATTTGGAATTTAGTATACAGGGTGCAATAGATAAATTGTTGCCAAAATTACACCAAAATGAAAATAACACTGGCATCTCATTTTAGCAGATCTTTACCAAAATTAAAAATATCTTTAAATCTTCTTCTATGTGCCCTGTCCCTTCAGGACGTAGGCGATCATGGATCTCCACGTCTCCCTATCCTTTGTGGCTCTTAGTATGTTTGCTCCTGTTGCTCCTGGCATCCCCCGTTCCGTCATCCACCTGATCAGACTCTGCAGATATGTTATCCACTGCCTTCCTCTATCTCTCCTTCCTTCTATCTGACCAGTCAGTATCAGGTTCTCCAGGCTCTCCTTCCTCATTGCATGTCCCAGGAACTTCAGTTGTCTCTTCCTGATGCTCAGCATCAATTTCCTTTTTGTTACCATTCTTTCTAACACTTCGTCGTTGCTTGTATGCTCAGTCCACGATATCCATAGCATCCTTCTGTAGAACCACATTTCGGCCGTTTCCAGTTTTTTCCTCATTTTCGATGATATTGTCCAGCATTCACAGCCGTACTGAAGAACTGACATCACGTAGCAGTCTAGCACTCTTTTCTTCGTTTCTATTGAGATCTTCCTGTGTGTTAGTATTTTGCTCATCTTCTGGAACGCGTCCTTTGCCATGCCAATTCGCCTTCGGATCTCCGTGTCGCACTTTCCATCTCCTGTTAGAACACTTCCTAGGTACTTAAATTCTTGGACTTGTTTGATTCTGTTATCCCCCACCTGTATTTGGCATTTTGGGTTGTATCTTTTGCTGATGACCATGCACTCAGTTTTCTTAAAGTTTATTTGTAGTCCCTTCTTGTCACTCTCCACTGCTACTTTCTGTATGAGATCTTGCAGTTTCCTTTCCATGTCCGCAATCAGTACTGTATCCTCCGCGTATCTTATGTTGTTCAGGTTGTGGCCTCCAATAATAAATCCTGGTGTGTCATCTAGGGTAGTGTAAATCTATTCATTAAAATCACCATTGGCTTCAACTACTGCCTCCAGATGACTTTGGAATCTCCTGCATCTCTTCTGGATGGTCTCCTTGTTTAAGTTTATGAATGCTGCCATCACCCTTGCTTTTACTTTATCTTTTTGTTACAAGGAGTTTTGTGGGACTCTTGCTCAACTTTGCCCCACACGTAATCAAGGGACTTCCAGTTTGAGGAGTTAGATGGCCAGATGTAAAGGAGTGATGAGGTTTCTTTTCTTTCATCAGGAGAAACGTCTGCTTTGTGGAACAAAGTACTAATGATTTATTTAAGCATACACACAAGTAGACACACTATTTCATTTTAGAAGCTGATGAAGCTAAGAAAGGTGAAACACATAATAAAATCTAATTTGAATAAAACGGTTTTCTATTTGTCAAATTTCTTCAAAACTTTGTCAGGAATCTATGCTATTTTAGACACAGAGATTGCGAGGGAATAAATTATCATCTAAATTATGCAAAAATGAAAATAACACTGACATCTCATTTTAACACATTTACCCTAATTACACAAAATTATCTTGATAATACTAAAGAATAAATCTGTTCAATAAAATCGCTATTGGCTTCAACCACGCCTATTAGACGAATTCCGAATTTACGGTAAACTTCTGTACTGTCACCTTGTTTAAGTTGGAGAATGCCACTATAATCCTTGCTTTCTGTTCATCTTTAGTGTTACAAGGAGTTTTATTGGTCTCTCGCTCAACTGCACCCCACAGGTAATCAAGGGAGTTGCAGTTTGGATAGTTAATTCACCAGTTGTAAGGGGTGATGTGGTCGCAAAAATTGTCTGACAGCCATGATTCTCTTGCTTGTGTGGCATGGTGCCAGACATGGCTCTTCCATCAGCTGTCCTCTTGACCCAGGACATCACTAGCTCATCAAGTCACTTGATAATGGCTTCTTGCTTGTGTGGTTTGGTGCAGAATCATGTTGCCAGATATAAAATGGCAGCTACTGGAAGACACTGACTCAGAGCAGCATTACCACCTAAGGTACTTGATGTTAAGTCTGATGCCCTCACCAACAAATTCAGGAGTTCTTTGCTTATTAGAAGGCTCAGAGGGAGTTTTTCGGAATTGCTATACCTTCGTAATCACCAATGGACTCATCCAACTCTTTCCAAAACCTCTGCACTGTCCTCAGATTGATACCAAATCTGGTGAAGTGAATTGCATAATGGTGCTCTTTTTCTCACAGATGGTGCCCAACAGACACTACTATACTTTGCAGTTAACAAAATCAAAAACAATGAGCATGAACAAAATTAAAAATATAAAATGATAATTTACCCATAGCACCCAGTATAAGCATTTTTTTTTTAAAGACAGAAATATGAATTTTAACTTAAAAAATTTGAAATTTTGTAAGCTAAGTTAAAATATATTATACCACTTAGTATGGGCATATTTCTTTTGTTTGCAGGGGAGGGGCGCTTAGTCAGTGACATGCCCCTAAAACTCAAATCTTTGATTGAATAACCTCCCCCTTATGGATGCTAGAGACCATCACACCCTCTGCACCCCCCACACACACATGTAGGGAGAAGGATCAACAGACAATGAATTTATATAGTAAACTGGATTTAAAAAAATTGTTTTTTTTTATATTTATGATCTTGAGTGGTTATTTGATAGTAATTAAAAAAACAATACATTATTTATATTGTTCAGACTGTTGTCATCGTCGTCTTTATTGTCACGTCTACAAAGTTTTGGCTGTTCTATGCTACAGCCTTCTTCAGTTGCTAGGAATTTCAATCCGAATTTTAATTACTGGGATATATCATTCATTTCTTGTGCAATGCCACTTGCGGTAGCCATGTAGTTATCTCCCTTTAACTCAACTCTCTAAGTTATTTGTTCACTACTGCTTTAGCCTGGTATTGAATTCAACTCTTTGGCTCAAGTCACTGGAACTAACCAATGCCTATATCCACTGAAGTATGTGTCCTTGAAGACTACTTCATCTCAAAAGTATATACAAAAAAATGATATTTGCTTATACTTCTGAAATGAAGTTGTTTCTATTTATTGCTATGTTTACGATGTTTCGGCCGTTGTATGCTTTGGCCTTCTTCAGGTGCTAGGAATTTTGAACATAACCCTTTATCTCAATTACTGGGGTATATCATTCTAATTCCTTGCGTGATGGCACTTCTGGTAGCCATGTAACAATTTTGAAAAGGAGTGCTGTTTACTATCAAAAAAATAAATTAAATAGATTATCATGGTAAGAAATTACCCTCTCTGATATTTTTTCTGATACTAATGTTCACCATAAACAAGTTTCAAGAGCCATTCAAGGGAGAGTGGGTTACTGCAAGAAGTTGTTATATGATGGGTTTAAAAAAGATCAGAAATGCTGTTTATGAGATTATGCAAGAAAGGTAATAGCTAACAATAGACTTTAAAAGTTAAAGATTGTAGTGGTCAGTAAATATTATCTCTTGGGTGTTTTTTTTTTACTGATAGCTCACCCCCACTTCTATCTTATCTTTTTTTTTTTGACGTTTTTTAACAAACATGTATTTGGAGTGTTTTGTTTTTTTTACTGTTTCTTTATTTTTTCAATTATAGTTTATCTCTGATCACATACAAAAATATGATAACAAAAACAATAATAACAAAAAAAAAAAAAAAAAAAAAAAAGGTCAAAAAATTATTAAAAAAAAATATAAAAAACTAAATAGTTTCATCATTAATCACCAAAATTTTGATATTAGCATTATATTGAAAAAATCTTCCTCTAATTGTTAGGAGCACACCAACTTTCTTCACATAAAAATGCACTTCAATAAAGGATAATGGGTGGGGTGTTCAATCCTTACTCAATGCTCGATACAAAATGACTATTTGGGAACCTTGAGGTTTTGAGTGAGTTTTGTTTAACAGCATGTCAACCTCTGTGGGTTATTTAATGCCAAAAAGGTGGGGTTTTAAGGTATTTTTTTTTTAATGTTCGGTTATAGCGAAAAGGTTGATTTAATCAGATTTTGATGAAAATTTTTTTTGTTTTTATTTTGTTTTTTTAGAAAACGGAAAATGTCTTCTAGTTTTGTATCCAAAAACGTTTTGTTGAGAATAATTTTTTTCCTTCAAAAATGTGTTATGGTAATAATTTTTTTCTCCAAAAATGTATTGTTGATAATATATTTCTTTCAAAAATGTATATTTTTTTTCTATAAAAATCTCTCTCTCTCTATATATATATATATATATATATATATATATAAAATTTTTTATACTTTCATAATGTTTTGACCCCAGTTTTGGGGTTAACTATTTGCCCATAACTGGGACCCTAACAGGTGCTACCACTCTGGGTCAGAGTGGACCTGGAAACAACAACAATTAAGAGGTGGTTCAATGCTCCTCACAACCTCGAAATCAAAGGCCTTGCTGCTGGATTTAGTTTACCATCATGCCCAAGACCAGGGAACCTTGAGGTGGTGCAATGATTCACAAGCTTGTCTTAGTGGAACCATTACAATTGAGTAGGCAGTTCAATCCTCACTGGGTGATCCATACTTTCAACATTGTGCCAAATCTAAGCTGCACTTAGAAAATCACCTCTAAACAAAATGACCATACAAGGGAGGTTGCAATGTCATAAAAATCAACTAACTTAACATTTCCCTTTTTCAACCAATCTGAAGTGGATCGTATCCATAGCTGCTTCTACAGCTAGGAAATTTGGGTGATTAGGTCGGGACAAAAAAATTTTTTGTGTCAGAATACATCTTACACATTTTTAAATCTACCATTCATTAGTGCATTGATTATTACCGTCATATTTGGTCTGCTATTCATCTCAAAATTCTCAACGAAATCTAAAAAAAAAAAATCTGCAATGTTATCAGTTCTGACTTGGCATCTTGACTTTAGTGACTTTCTCACCAACATAACATGGCTTCCCTCTGTCTTTCTACAAAGAAAGCAACTGCTCTGACAAATTTTTGTTCCTAGTGCCCCGACAACATGAATTTAAGCGTGCTACTAGATTGGCATCTAGGTCTCACCCCTTTTACCAATGAAATAGTTAAATGTAACTTCCTCTTCTACTTGAATAGCTTCTTTTCTTGTATCTCCTACCTGCGGAACTCCCTGTCATTTACTTGATTCCCTAAGAGCTACAATCTTCAAAAATTTAAATACGTCATTGCTATTGCTTTGAACTCCATCCATCTTTCATCCTTTCTCAACATCCCTTGTACCCAGTCTTTTCTCTCGTTGTATCCCTCTCTGCACTAGTGGCAGTCCTGCCTTACTTGGAGCAAAATGATTAAAAAATAAATAAAAAGATGAGCAGGAACAATTACAACTTTTTGGAAAAAATCCAACATTTCAACAACCCCCACTTATCTTTTTTTTTCTTTTTAATCAAATTCACCCCATGTAAGGTTGTAAAGCCACTGAATCACAAAGGACATACTGAAGGAATTAGAAAACAGAAGCATTATTGAGAAGCAAGAACAATAAAAGAGTAATCAATAGATAACAACTGACATTGTGCTTAAATTTTTGAAGATCAAACCTTTCTGAAGAATCAGAGATTTTCTGTATTTGTTAAAGAAATATTTCCATAAGAAAATGGCAACATGGCTAGAGGAAGCACATTTAGCTGCATCACCAACCAAAAAGTTTGACTCCTTGTGACATCATCTTGACCAAAGGGAGATAATACCCTTTTGTATTTCTATACACATAATATTTCTGAGATGAGGTGTTGTAATTATTTGCATTGTACAAAATGTTGTCCTTATCCTTATTGTCATATTCGCAACGTTTTGGCCATTGTACACCTCGACCTTCTTCAGGTGATTGGGATTTTGAACTGAAACCTTTATTTTGCTCACCGAGGGTAGATTATTCTCATTCCATGAGGCATGCAATTTCCGGATGTCTTAGTGTATTGAGCTAAAGGGAAGATAACTAATTTTTCGTCCTCAAAGACTCATAACCAAGTGGATAAAAATGTGTCAAGTCACCGGATCTAACCAACAAGAGTTTTGTGTTCAATAACTGGGTACGCTAGTGGTGAACAAAAATGCAGAAAGTTGAACTAAAGGGAAGATAACTAAAACATCTAGAAGTGGCATGACTCATAGACTGAGAACAATATACTCCAGTGATCAAAATAAAGGGTTCAGTTCAAAATTCCAATCATCTGGAAGGTTGGAGTGTACAATAGCCAAAACACCATGAATATGGCAACAATCCAAACAATGTAAATATATTAGCTAAATAATATTTTTTTATTTCACTCAACTATAAAGCCACTAAGATGGAAGTGATTACTGAGAGTGAAATAACCTGACAAAAATTATTATTGAAAGAAAACATTGAAAGAAAAGGATTTAAGGAGACAGAAGATGACAACTGATACGGCATTTAGATTAGAAAAATCGTAAATGACAGAAATGCAGAAAGCCTAAAGAGTGTTCCACAAATGAGAAGTACAAAAACTTTTTTAAATATTTCACTCTAATCAAAGGCAATAAAACCACTAAGATACAAGAGGTTACTGATAGTTAGAGAATATGTGAATAAAGAACTATTACGGAAAGAGAACATTAAAAAAAAACAAGAATTAAGACAATAGATATCGATTAAGATTGCATTCAAATTTTCGAAGATCAAAGTTAGCAAGGAAGCAGGAACACTGGGTACACTGAACTCTTTAGCCATAGAAGGATAACTAATCTAAGAAATTGAAAATTCTATCCTTGTTGCTTAATCACTTCATCCACAGAATTTTCCATATTTTTCTGTAGAACCACATCTCTATTGCCTCCAGGTTTCTTCTCATCTGTTGGAGATTGTCCAGCAATCACCGTCATATAAGAGGATGAATATCACATAGAAAGTCAAGTCTTTTTTTGTTTCCTACACAATTTTTCCATTTCTTGCAGAACTTTCATCATGCCTCTTTATAACTTTGGCATATTAGCTTACGGCCTGAAAAAGTCTAAATCTGAAAATTCCAGCCAATATGTGATCCATAGGTCAATGCAATATATTTCTCTCATTCTTTCTCCCCAAAGAAAACTTAGCAAGCATAGACCTTGATGGCGTAATATGACATGTCAAAAGAACATTTCATTTTTTTTTTATCCATGACACCACTGCTTTTGTTTTTTTAAATTTTTTTTTGACTACCGTCATTCTTCAATGTTTATTTGTTCAAAAAAGGATGACTGTAATAATACCTAAACATATGAAAGCTAATTCATACATTTTCTTGATTCCTGAAAGCAAAACGCTGTGCCTCCTCGGCCTAACTATCAGCCAACCTCAAGTGGAATGACTACATTGAATCCATAGCTAAATCTGCTGCTAGGAAGGTTGGTTCCCTGGGTAGGGCAACGAAATTTTTCTCATCTGAATCTATATTGCACATTATTAAATCTACCATCTGCCCATGCATTACATACTGCTGTCACATCTGATTGGGTGCCCCTGCTATTCATCTGGGGGTTCTTGACAAAATCCAATAGAGAATCTGAAATGTAATTGATCCCGACATGGAAGCTAAACTCCAGTCACTTTCTTGCCAACATAATGTGGCTTCCTCCTTCTACAAATGCTTTCACAGCTTCTGCTTTGATGAGCTTAGCTCCCTGGTGCCTCCTATGCATGAATTTGGTCGAGCTACTAGACTAGCAGCTAGGTCCCACCCTTTTACAGTGAAACGAATCAAATGTAACTGCAACTTTTACTCTAGCAGGTTCTTTGCTTGCACTTCCCGCCTGTGGAATTCCCTTCCATATACTTACTTCCCTGTCCGCTACAATCTCCAAGAATTTAATTACAAAGTCAATTGCCATCTCTTTTCTTCTTGACTCACATCCTTTCCTTGATAACCCTTGTATCATGTTCTCCTTCCTTTCCACTCTCATGCAACTCTCTTCACACCAGTGTTCTCATCCTTCTCTTATCCATTCTGACACTCCCATAACTTGTTCCTCTTTCTCATCACTCACCTCTTATGTAACCCCCTGCACACCAGTGGCAGTTCTGCCTTGCTTGGGGTGAAATGATTAGAAAAAAAAATAAAAAAATAAAAAAAAAGAAATCATAACAAATTTAATAATTAGACTGTTACCCCACAAATCTAAAATTTAACAAGAGAGTAATACATTCTCTCTAAAAGACAGACAATGCATGCTCAGGCAGCTTTAATTTCTCATACCATGTCTTTTACAACATTTCACCGTTAATAATTCTTTTTAAAATTTCAAACTTCCATTATAAACTGTCACTTAAAAACATTTTTTAGAGACATGATTATTTCATAATTTATTTTGATATAGATTTTAAAAAGGACTCTAATAGTCACTTTTTCTCTTTATTCGAACTTTATAAAATAATGAGTATTTCCTTATAGTTGGTTCAGATATTTTAATAAATGCTCATAAATTTTTTTTTTTTTAATCATTTCACCCCGAGCAAGGCGGAAATGCCACTGATGTGCAGGGGGTTACATAAATGTAAAAAGATTAATTAGAAAAGAGTGAGGAGTACAAACTAGTTAGAAAGGAACAATAGAAAGCTGAGAAAGCAGGTGCGATGACAGATACATAGGTGGAGAAAAAGGGAAGGTTATACAGGGGTGGGGAGAGAGCTAGAGTCCAGTGGTTAGTAGATGAGTATTGACTTTGCATTTAAATTTCTGGAGGTTGTAGCCGTCAGGAAAGCAAGAATATGGGAGCGAGTTCCACAGGCAGGAAGTGCGAGAGAAGCTGCAGGAGTAGAATTTATGAATAAAAAATTGTTTTTCTTTTTTTTTTTCTTTATGTGCAGCCACAACTATCATCTCTTAAATAAATTGTCCAAGCCACTTTGAAAATATTGAAACTTTGGAAATCTTTAATTTTTATTTCTGAAAGAAAAAAGGAAAAATAAGTGTCAAAAGGATTTTTTTCCAACACCACTATTACTTTTACTATTTTCACTCTTCAGCAATGTTTGTAATTCAGTCAAGGATTATAACTTTACAAATAGAAAATTTTCATTAATTTCTTTATGAATTCATGAATGATAAATTGGAATGGTAAGCAAAACAACGGCTAATTACCAATCAATTCAAACTTTATAAAATGGTAAACAATAAGGATTTATTTAAAGTTAGCTCACATACTTTAATAATTTAGTCAATGATTATAAATTTATTAATGATAAATATTGTATTAGCGCTAATTGTATAAATCTTTAGAATGACAAGAATTTTTTAAACCCCCTCCCCAGAGCCCCAACCACATGAACACTACTAGATTTACATCTAGGTCCCACCCTTTCATCATTGAAATAGTGAAGTGTAACCATCACTTCTACTCTAACAGATTCTTTTCTCACACTTCCACACACTGAAGAACTCTTCCATTTACTTGCTTCCCAGATAGCTACAATCTCCAAAAATTTAAATGCAATGTAAATTTCAGTCTTCTTGAGTCCTGTTCATCTTTTATTCTTTCTTCAATATCTCTTGTTTCCAGTTTTTTTTCTCTCACTGTAAACCCCCTGCACACTAGTGACAGACCTGCCTTTGCTTGGGGGGAAATGATTAAAATAAATAAATAAAAATAAAATAAAATTATTCTTGTAAATCAGTTGGTTAAGTTCCATACATGATACACACTTAGCCAATCATGTCTCTTTCGAGACATGACTGACCAACATAAATTTTTTCCCACATTAGGTTGCCATTACATTCTGCATTAGATTGGTTTCCAACTAAGGCTGTAAAACGCATCTTACTATTTAACCCATAGAAGGAGGGAGAAAAAGCAGATTAATGCTTTTCAAAAATTATTTGACCATAAGTGAATGCAGCGAACTCAACTGGAATTCAAACTCGGCTTTCCGATTTAGTTCAGAGCTGATATTCTCTGCACCACATCCATACTTGTAAATAAATAATCTAATAAACAAATAAAGTTTAATATATTCTCAAAAAATTATTATCATCAGGTTTAGGTTTGATTCAAAGTCACTTTTTAAAATAAAAAACACCGCCAAAGAGTGAAGATCGTTAACCACAAACCCCACCCACTCCCTAGTATCATAAAAAAAAAAAAAAAAAAAAAAAAAAAAAAAAACCAAACGTTTTTTAACCAAATGTCAATGAACTAAACATCTAAAAATCTTTTATTATTTCTTATTTGTAAGGGCAATGACAAAATAGGTCAGCTTTCATGTCAACAACTATTAACGTAATAAGAAGTCTAACCAACCCCCCATAACCATGATATGTCCAGATAAGAAATATCACAGCACAAAAGAAATATAACCATATTTGATGGTATCTATGTCAAAAAAAAAAAAAAAAAAAAAAAAAAAAAAAAAAAAAAAAAATGGCTCCCAAAATATCAACCACACTGATGGCAGGTAAAAAAGGTTCTCTGTTGTAAATAAATTTTGTTTTGGAAACATTCAAATTTACAAGCCATCCCTTGCCTCAGTTTACGACTGATTGGAGGTTTTTTTGAGAGCAGTTGCCAGTTCTTTGTCAGGTCTGTCGCACTGGCTAGTAAGGCAAAAATAAATAGTTGTACCATCTGCACAGATATCGAGTTCGATATTGATGACATCAGGAAGGAGATAAAGATCAGAAACAGCGTAGGGCCAACAATAGAGACCTAACATCAATTGTCATCTTCTGTCTTTTTGAATCTTCTTTATCATCCTTTCTTCTCACAAAAATCTTCTCATTCTCTTTTGCTACTGTAACCCCCTGTGTGCTTGTGGCATTGTTACCTTACTTGGGATTTAAAAAAAAAAAAAAAAAAAAAAATGAATATCTAAACTTATTTATAAATAGAACTGTGTGTGTGTGTGTGTGTGTTTTCATTACCTATAGACTCCAAAATGGCTGAACCGATTTTCTTGAAAATTTACACAGTTGTACCATAAGCATCTGCGAGTGTTCTTAGCTAAGTTTGTGTTGAGGTACCCCCGATAAATATCGAAAATCAATAATAAAAAAAAATCGGGTTATAGAAGGAGTGGTTCGATTTTAATCAAATTTGATGCACTCGTAGACAATGACATAAGAAATGACATTCAGAAGTTTCAAGGTCGCAGTTCTTACAACAGTGCAGAAAATCAATAACATATATATATATATATATATATATATATATAAAATATTCGACCAGAAACTGTTACAGAAGTATTTTAGAAACTGTTCACATCATTGAAGATTTTAAAAAATAAAGTAAATAACAATCTTTGTTGTCACTAAATCCACCGAGAAAGTTTTATGAAAATAGAGATGCATTTAAATATGGGTCATAATAACTACATAATAGCTTACAGTTGGATTCACACATACTCATAGGTATCAGCACATAAGTAAATGTAATGAACTTGACTAGAATTCGAACTTGGCTCTGATTCCTTAATCTGAGCAGCAATTCATTACTCCACTGTGCTTCCTACTAGATAGATATATATATATATATATATATTGTAGGAAGCATATTTAACATATCACCTGAGAAGAACAGTATTGTTCTGAAACAAAAATGTTTGTGTAGTGATATGCTTTTTTATAAACCATTGCAATAACAAAATTACAATATATATATAATTATTATTAACCAGTCCTTGATCAGAATTAAAATATGCCAGTATACAGTTGTATTAAAAAGTGCTCAATACGTATATAATGTAGAGCTTTTAAATATTTTCATTTCTAAGTTAGTTGATTGTGCAAGATTAGTCCAAGAAGGTGCAATGAGTCATTTTCCTGGGGGTTTAGTAGAATTTGAATAGCAATGTCCCATAAATGTGCCTGGGAGCCAATTGTCTAACAACTTTTAAAATACAAAAAAGTATCTATATTGATGTTCACACACTTTCAACAAGGCAACACGTGTTGATAAAAACTTGTAACAGGTTAATTTTATCACAACAAACTTTGTGCTTTACATGAGAAAAATAATTGTAAAAATTCTGAAGTCAAAAAAGTTATTTGCGTCAAGTAAATAGAATTGGATATTTCTACATTTGCAAAGTCTAACCTGTTCTCAAATTATATTTCATTATTGTCTTTTTATACAGGGTCAGGGAAAGTGTGAGATGGAAATCCGAAAGCAAATTGTCATGTCCAAAAGGAAACAAAGAGAATATTAGATTGTTATATGATGTCTGTTTATCAATATGGCAGTGAATGCTGGACAATCTCAAAAATGAAGGAAAGACTTGAAGCAGCCAAAATTTGGTTCTACAGAAGGATGCTGAGGATACCATGGACTGAACATGCAAGCAACAAGGATTTGGTAAAGATTGATGTGAGAAAGAAACATACTTAATGTCAAGGAAAGACAGCTGAAGTTGTTTGGGATATGTAATGAGAAAGGAGGGCTTGGAAAAATTGATGCTCACAGGATGGACAAAGAGGAAAAGCAATGTATGACATACCTGATGGACTTGAGCAGATGAATGGTGAAGCAGTAATTGAGTGGTATAACAGAAGAGCAACAAGGGATAGGTAGATGTGGAGAGCCATGATTACTTATGTGCTGTAGGAACATGACAGATGATGATACAAGGTCATATTACTCTTATATTTTTTTATTACTGTTATACAAGAAATTGAAAATGTCACATCATCCTCATCATTACTCACTCTTTTAGTGAAGTATATGTTTTTGGTCATAAAAAAGGACACAAAGGCCAACAACATAAAAACAATGCAACAAAAAATAAAACAAACAAGTACAACAAATTAAAAAAACAAAGACAGTACCATAAAATGGGTGCAATACAATAAAAATACTAAACACTACCACAAAAGAAAAAAGCACAATAATACTACAATAGGAAATGTGAAAACAGCATAATAAAAAAAACAATACAACAAAAACACAACCACCACAAAAAAAGCAAATAAACACAGTAAAAAAACTATAAAACAATCTGACTATAAAACCAAACAATAAAGAACCAACACAAATATAAAACCAAAGAACCACTAACAATCTGACTACAGAGCCAAACAACAACACGACTACAGAGCCAAACAACAACAACAACACGACTACAGAGCCAAACAACAACAACAACACGACTACAGAGCCAAACAACAACAACAACACGACTACAGAGCCAAACAACAACAACAACACGACTACAGAGCCAAACAACAACAACAACACGACTACAGAGCCAAACAACAACAACAACACGACTACAGAGCCAAACAACAACAACAACACGACTACAGAGCCAAACAACAACAACAACGACTACAGAGCCAAACAACAACAACACGACTACAGAGCCAAACAACAACAACACGACTACAGAGCCAAACAACAACAACACGACTACAGAGCCAAACAACAACAACAACAACAACACCGACTACAGAGCCAAACAACAACAACAACACGACTACAGAGCCAAACAACAACAACAACAACACGACTACAGAGCCAAACAACAACAACAACAACACGACTACAGAGCCAAACAACAACAACAACCCGACTACAGAGCCAAACAACAACATGACTACAGAGCCAAACAATAACAACAACAACACGACTACAGAGCCAAACAACAAAGAACCAACAACAACGCAATTATTCAAGTCTCTTCTATTTAAACCACTGTAGCATACTAAAGAAACGAATTTTTATCAATGCTTTCTGGCAATGACAGAGAAAATGGATAATTAGGTTTATGCTTCCCCCCCCCAAAAAAAAAAAACTTTCTTTAGAGCAAAATGAATATAAACAGACCTGGATAAAACCTTAAACAGGTTTGCAACACTTCATTACATTTTCTTGAATTGCATTGTGAAACAATAATTATGAAGTTTTTTTAAATCATTTCACCCCAAGCAAGACAGTACTATTACGACTAGTGCACAGAGGGGTTACATTTACAGGTAAAACTGGATATAGGGGGTATTGAAGAAAGGATAAAGGATTAATGGAATTCACGAAGATAGAAGATGGTAACTGATGTTGCACTTTAATTTTTGAGATTATAGCTATCAGAGATGCAAGTTCCACATGCAGGAAGTATGAGAAAAGCAACTATTAGAGTAGAAGTGGAGGTTACATTTAACTATTTTAACTGTAAAAGAGTGGGACCTAGTAGCACACTTAAATTCATGCGGTTGGGACACCCAGGAAGAAAAAGCTTCTCAGAACAGTTGTCATGAAAATATCTGTAGAAAAGACATGTATATTTGTAGGAAAGCCATGTCACATCAGTGAGAAAGTGAGTGTAGCCAAGGCAGGATTTTTTTGGGGGGGGGATTTTGTCAAGACCCTTGAGATAAAGAGCAGGAGTACCCAACCAGATATGGCAACAGTATTCAATGAACAAACGAATGGTAGATTTATAAATGTGTGAGAGGGATTCTGACAAAAAAAAATCTTTCTGGCCCAACACAGAGACCCAACCTTCCTAGCAGGAGATGCAGCTCTGTATGTCCAGGATAAGGACTAATATCCTCATCTTTATTGTTATTATCACCTGATCATCTCTTGACTGAATCTCTAGGATGAGGATTTATCTAGTTTAACTGCCCTGCAGACTTTTGTCCTCATCTTTGTATTTGATGACAGTGTGTGTTCAATCCCTAGGCTGGGCAGTGTGTAGTAGGACTTAGAAAAATGAGGGTAGCAATAACTGAGCAGTACTGAAAATGAGAACAGGGCAAAATAGTTCTAGACATGGGCAGTAGAACAAAAATAATTTTTTTCCCGTAAATTAAATAAAGCATTCAGTTCAAAATTCCCTGTTGTGACCTCGTCACCAAGTCGTTGGGGGTCCTGTTGGGGCCAGAATTAAAGACACAAAGTTGGAATAGAGTTAAACAAATATTATTACAAAGACAGTTGTACAAATAGATACCAATGAGCAGTTATTAGTGTAACTACTCAGTATGGCTGTCAGAGTTATCTGCTGGAATAGATTTTGCTCTTACTCTCTGCTACTCTTGCTCTTACTCTGCTTCTACAAAGCAGAACTACTACTTATATATAGCTTGAATGAGTTCATATGTTATATGGGTAAGTCCCCATAACAGTTACCCAGATTGATAGACACCTGATGAAGACCAGAAGGTATAACTGCTGAAATGTTGTGATAACAAAAAAGAGGATGTGAATAGCAATTATGAAAGGCAATTGGAAAGGATTTTACTGCAGAAATGTGGGGGATAAAAAAAAAAAAAAAAAAAAAAAAAAAAAAAAAAAAAAACAGATGGCCAGCTGGCATAAATTTGTACAATGTTTTATATGTGCGTATAGTGCTAAATTATTTTACTATAAGAATGCAGGAAAAAGGGACTGTCAGTGGTCAGGATATTATGCAAGCATTACTGAGAGAATAGGGTATTATATATATAGTGTGTATAGAGAAATAAAAATATAATAAACAATTAGAAAATAAATGAAATAAAACAGAAAAAACTAATAATATGAATAATAAATAAAAATTTTAAAAAATTAAAAAATAAAAACCTAAAAAAGTAAATAATTTTTTTTTTTGAATAAAAAATAAAAAACATCAAAATGTAGCAATGTGGGCGAATTTCTTTGCAGAAAATTATGCAAAAAATTAGGAAAAAAGTTACAAACATTTGTTTACATTTCTGAGATGAGGTGATATTTACATCATTCAGACTATTGTCCTCATCTTTGTTGCCATTTGTATGACGTTTCAGCCATTGTACACTCCAGCTTTCTTCAGGAGCCAGAAATTTTGAGCCAAACCCTTTATTATAATCACTTGGGTATATCATTCTCATTTCTTGTGCAAGTCATGAATTATCTCCCACTAACCCGACTAAGTTACTTTTTCACCACTGCTGTAGCCTGGTATTGAACTTACAACTCTTTGGAAAAAGTCACAGGAACTAACCAATGTCTATATCCACTGGCTCATGTGTCCTTAAGGACAACAACAACTGAATTTCTGGGACTTGTAAACCTAATGTTCAGTTACCATTTTTAACAGAGTTCATATTTTTGATGTTAATGGTTTTCACTAATGTTTTTTTTTTAACCAGAGCTCATATTGCAATTTTTTACACTGATGATTTATGTGCATTGTGGTGCAATATATATTGATTCAGAATGACAAATCAGGGAGTTGAGTTCAAATTCTAGTTGAATTCCTTGCATTCACTTATGCACAAATACCCTTGCGAAAGGTATTAATCCGTCTCTTCCCTCCAGTTATGGATTAAATAATAGGACAGATTGGGTTCTATAGCCTTGGATGGCAACCAGTCTACTGCAGAATGCAATGGCAACCTACTGCAGGATAATCTTCTGCCCAGTCAGTCATGTCTCTTTCGAGACATGATCGCCCAAGCGTGTATCACGTATGGCACTTAACTAACTGATTTACTCTGGCACTCCATATTACTGGTTCCCATGTTGTATTCATCGCTATGCTTGGTTCACTTAGGAGATTTTTGTAGCCTAGCATATGTGCTGATTCCTTAAGTTTACATAAGATAGAGAATGCCACTGGCAGCTATTATTTCAACTTCATCCCATAGCGGATGGTGATCCCCTTTCAACTTCCAACATTTGTGAAGAATATAACTTATTTTATTGACACCCACAACAGTCAAGCTACTTTATCAAATCATGTCCACTATCAGTGCAAAAAAACTATTTTTTATTGAAAAGACAAAGCTGTAATAAAGCCATATACTATTCTAAGATTAAAGAATTATTTTGGTAAATATTTGTTCCCACTCCATAATACCCAGGGAGGGGAGACATTTGTAAGGAAATTGACTCAGTCGAGTGAAGTCAATGGAAAAACAAAGTCAGAAGAGTCAAAATCTGTGTTAGTTCTGTCACACTATATCCCAATTCCTTACACGAGATAGAAAGATAGTGACCCTTGGTTTGTTATTGAGCAATACTTCAAAAATATAAGAGATGAAAATGACCTTGAAGGTTATCTTCAAGGGTGACAATAACTTTAATTTATCATTATAAATAACATGTTGACTCTTAACCTACTTTGATTAGTGGCATAAGATTACAAGTAATACTGCTTTTAACGTCAAGCTCATATATATTATTTTATGACCTTGAATAAGTTCTCGGTGTTTTCCAACAGATGGCATTCTCATAACTGCATGTGTGTAGTTTCAGATGGCAAACACATCTATATGGAAGCTTGAAATTCAGTATATGTCATTTGGTGGAAGTGTAAACAACTTTGTTTTTCATAGCTTTAAACATGTCAGATTTCGTGCCAAAGAAAGTGTATTTGAGGGGAGTTTTACTGTACTACTTTATTCAAAAGAAGTCTGTAGCTGAAACACACATAATTCTTGTTGAGACTTAAGGTGACTATGCTCTGTTGGAAACAACATACAGAGATTGGTTTAGAGGTCTCAAAAATAACAATTTTGATAAAGAATGATCTGGTTCACCAAAAAAGTTTGAAAATAAAGAATTAGAGGCATTACTACATGAAGATTCATGTCAGGCGCAAGTTGAACTTGCAGAATCATCAAGAGGATCACACAACAGTTTCAAAACATTTGAAAGCATTAGGAATGATTCAAAAGCAAGGACATTGGTGATCATATGAGTTGAAGCCGAAAGAAATCAAACTGCATTTTGTCACATGTGAACAGCTGCTTCAACAGCAGAAAAGGAAAGGGGCTTTTCTGCATGACCAGTGATGAAGAGTGGATACACTACAATAACCCTAAGCATACAAGATTGCACGATAAGCCATGCATTAACATTAACAAAAAAAGTCGAATATCCATGGTTCAAAGCTTTTGCTCTGCATTTGATGGGATAAGCTGAATGTAGTTTATACAAATGACGTTTATTTTAAAAACATCATATACTTTTCGAAATAGAAAATGTAATATCCGTACAATATACAACTGCACCAGCATTGTGGCAACCAGATGTTTTTATTCAAATTATGTAATGGTCAGACTACCCAGAAACTCTGAATTGTGCTACCAGTGATGGATATTATGTATATTTATTGATATATAATTAAAAGCTTTGTTGTATTACACTGAGCTCTATTTTATTAACACCAGAATTCTACGTGCGTTACCTCTGGGCGTATAAAGTATTTATAGAAAAAGTGCAAGAAAGCTATGTTACGGTGGTGGGAAAGTGACTGAAGCCAAGATGTCAGGTTATGACCAATAACATAACAGATTCTTTGTATTGATAGAATCTCTAAATATATCAAATGCTTGAGCAAGAATTTGTACTCATTGCTTAAATAGTTGTTTATATTTTTATATTTATTTTTGCGTATTATGTTCTTTCTAGACCTGACAAAATCTATCTAGAAAGTTAGCCTACCTACATATCTCTAAAGCTAGATGTAGAATTTACTTAGTTAAATGCTAGTGCAAAGCCACCTAGCTTCTCAGGAAAAAAAAAATTACTCAATATGCTGCATATGAGAAAAAAAAAACATTAAGGAGAGAGAACAAAAGAACAGGAATTAAGAAAACAGAAGATAATGATTGACATTGCATTTAAGGGTTACTGAGTGTGAAAGAATGAGAAAAAGAAGAACATTATTAAGGAGAGAGAACAATAAAAGAACAGGAATTAAGAAGACAAAAGATAACGATTGACATTGTATTTAAGGGTTACTGAGTGGACAGAGTACACATGCAAACAATGAAGTGTTGGAAAGGATGTAAACAAGATAACTGATACTAAATATCAGGAAGAGACAAATAAGGTTCCTGGGACACGTAATGAGGAAGGAGAGCCTGAAACATTTAAATACTCACAATTGGGATAAATGGAAGGAGAGACAGGGGAAAAGCAGCACAAGTTGTACTTGTTAGGTCTAAGCAAATGGATGGCGAAGCAGGGTTTAGAAGAGATACCAAGAGAAAAATTATTGTGAGGGACGAGAGAGAGCCAAGTGGAAGTTCATGATTGCCTAAGTCCTGAAGGGACATGGTACATGAAGAAGAAGAGTGTGAAAGAATGAGAAAAAGGAAAACATTATTAAGGAGAGATTTGGTTTGGTTCACAGCATATCAACCCCTTGGGGTCATTTAGTGCCAAAGCATTAGTTCCTAGTTGGTAACAGTTTTCCTTTCAAAAATGTATTTTTGTGGGTAACGTTTTTCCTTCAAAAACATTTTCTTGGTAACATTTTTCATTCAAAAATTTTTATGTATATATTTCATAAGTCTTTTTATATTTTCATAGTGTTTTGACCTTCATTTGGAGGATTAACTATTTGCTTATCGTGGGGACCCAAACAGGTGCTACCACCCCGAGTCAGGGTGGACCTAGGAACAACAGCAATTAAGAGGTGACTCCGTGCTCCTCACAACCTCCCAATCAGAGGTCTTGCTGCCAGATGAAGTTTACTGTTATACTCAGGACCCCCCAGTTTGGGGGTTAATTATTTGCCATTATCTGAAACCTTAACAGGTGCTATCACTCCAGGTTAGAGTGGACCTGGGAACAACAGCAATTAAGAGGTGATTCCATGCTCCTCGCAACCTCTCAATCTGAGGTCTTGCTGCCAGATGCAGTTTACTGTCATACCCAGGATCCTATATGGAGAGAGAACAATAAAAAAAAAAATAGGAATTAAGACAGAAGATAATGATTGACATTGCATTTAAGATTCTGAAGATGAAAGCTTGGAAACAAAAGTCCAGAAGAAAGTCTCACAAGTGAAAAATGCATAAGAAGAAACTTAGCATTGAACCTCCAATTACATCTGGTAGTTTCAGTTATAAAATGAGGAGACCTAGGTGCCAATCTAGTGCACTTAAATTCATAAAGTCTAGGTATTAACCCTCTAGGGCCATTCGTATCATATTTGATACAGTATTTCCCTATAAGGAAACATTTGGTATTTCCCTATAAGGAAACATTTGGTATTCATTGACTGAGCAGTCAGTACTGCTTTCATTTGAAATTTAAAAAATATTTCTCTTAAAAAATTTTTCAGGAAAATATTTCTTTCAAGGCTTGTTTTCATTTTATTCTATTAATAAGTAGTAATTAGTGGGGGATCAGTTTATTACTTCATGACAATAGAAAACCGATCACCCACTTTATACCCAGTGGAAGCCTTAACTCTCTAGGGCCATTCGTATCATATTTGATACAGTATTTCCCTATAAGGAAACATTTGGTATTCATTGACTGAGCAGTCAGTACTGCTTTCATTTGAAATTTATAAAATATTTCTCTTAAAAAATTTTTCAGGAAAATATTTCTTTCAAGGCTTGTTTTTCAAGGCTTTATCAAATATGATACGAATGGCCCTAGAGGGTTAAAGAGAAAATCTTATCAGAACAATTATCATAAAAGGCACAGGAAAGGTATGTTTATTTTTGTTTTTTTAAATCACCCCAAGCAAAGCAAGACTGCCACTAGTGCACAGGAGGTTACAGTGAGAATAAAGACAAAGTACAGGGTATATTGAAGAAATAAAAAATGAAGCGGATTCAAGAAGGTAAAAGATAACAACTGATGTTGCATTTAAATTTTTGGAGATTGTAGCTATCAGAGAAGTAAGTAAATGGAAGGGAAGTGCGAGAAAAGAAACTGTTCAAGTAGAAGTACCAGTTATATTTAAGCATTTCAGTGGTAAAAAGGTGGGACCTAAATGCCAGTCCAGTAACACAATTAACTTTATGTGATCAGGTACCAGGAAAAAAAAAAAGCTCATCAAAGCAGTCACATATGAAAATATTTGTAGAAAAGACAGTGTTGTGGTGGTGGGAAAGTGATTGAAGCCAGAATGTCAGGTAGTTATCAGGGAAGCAAAAAGAGTTGGGGAACAAAAGGTGCAGTGCGAGGCTCAATGAGGCCAGGTGTTTTTCTTTCTTGCTTTCTTTTGTTAGTTCTAGCTTCAAGGAAATGAATTTCAGGTTTCCTTTTCTCGGGGCCATACAGAGGACAGTTGTAAAACAAACCCCAATTAAGCTGCTTCTCCTTCCTCTTTGTCAGTCTGACTGTCAATCTGCAACTTCAACACACACAATCCACCGAGAAAAATTCCATTCTCACAGCAGCACTGGCACCCGCTTTTTATGCCATTCCAAGATGGCCAAAATTGGCATGTGTGCAAATATCGTCTCCTTTCGGAAGAGATAGGCATGCATAAATTGTGTCTTCAATAGCGACCATCTTTCTTTTTTGTTATCTTACAGGTAAGACATATTCGCACACGTTTTGAATTCCGAGGTAAGTCATGTCTTTCATTACATAAACAGAAGGGTGTTCCACAGGTGGGAAGTGCAAGAAAATCTCTTCAAGTAGAAGTACTAATTATATTTAAGTATTTCAACACTTCATGCCAATCTAGTCAGTCAGTTAAGTGCCATATGTGATACATGCTTGGGCGATCATGTCTCGAAAGAGACATGACTGACTGGGCAGAAGATTATCCCACAGTAGGTTGCCATTGCTTTCTCCAGTAGACTGGTTGCCGACCAAGACTATAGAACCCAATCTCTCCTGTTATTTGACTCATAGCTAGAGCAGGAAGAGATGTATTGTACTTTTAAGTAGCAATTAGTGGGGGATCAGTTTATTACTTAATAATAATAATATAAAATTGATCCCCCACTTTATGCCCAGTAAAAGCCTTAATCATGTTTCCAACTATTATATTGTCAGTCAGTTAAGTGCCATATGTGATACACGCTTGGGCGATCATGTCTCGAAAGAGACATGACTGACTGGGCAGAAGATTATCCCACAGTAGGTTGCCATTGCTTTCTCCGGTAGACTGGTTGCCGACCAAGGCTATAGAACCCAATCTGTCCTGTTATTTAACCCATAACTGGAAGGAAGAGATGGATTAATACCTTTCCCCAAGGGTATTTGCGCGTAAGTGAATGCAATGTATTCAACTGGAATTCAAACTCGGCTCCCTGATTTCTCGTTCCGAGTCGATATCCACTGTGCCACAAGTAGCACACTTAAATTCATATGGTTGGTGCACAAGGGAAAAAAAACTTGTCAAAAGAGTTGCCATGAAAATATTTGTTGAAAAGACAAGATGTGGTGGTAGGAAAAAATAAAGCCAAGATGACAGGTCAGGACTACTAATATTGCAGATTTTATCAAGAGTTTCTAAATGCATAGCAGAAGCACCAGACCAGACTACCTGGGCATACAATTTGATTATTGTTGTATAGAAAGATAACTGACATTCCCTGCACTAAAATGTTGAACATACTCTTCAATTGACTATAAAAGTGAGACACAAGAGTATCACAAACTGTGTCACACTAGCTACAATATTCGACAGTATTGTAATATTAAACCATGTAATTAAACAGTCCTTTCACTAATCTTGTGTTTGAGGATTTTTCTTAAGAATATTATTAACCCGAACTACGAGTTGACACATGAACATTGTAACAATTATAATGTTGAAGGCTTGTCCAGACAAAATTAATAAGGAATAATTGCAGTCTTACAAAAGTTAATTGTAAATCTCTAGAGATGGGCCAAGTGTCACAACAGACAAACACTTTGCCCTATCTCCCCTCCCACACTTACTTATTTCAAAAGCATGTTTTTTTTTTAATGTATAAGAGTATGTGAAACAAAAGTGAAGCATTGTAGAAATATGTGAAGATTACAAGTGGAAAATTTAGTAATGGCAGGTTTTGCTAGAGAGCATCTTCTCTCTTTGGCTTCCTCAGGTTAAAATCAAAGAAAGACAAAACTGTGTGTGAGGAAAAATGTATTGAGATCTCTGAGGATAAGTGAGAATCATAAATCAGCTTCAATTACCCTAGCTTATCACCTTCCAATAGCCAGACTTGAGAGTGTCTGAGTGATAATGAGAGGTTTATACTAGGTTAAACATTTGATAGACATGGCCTCTCTAATAGTGAGATGTTTCTGATAATGTGATTCATATAGAATTTTTGTGTTTTCAACCAAACTTTTTCTTAAGGGTTCTTGTAAATTATGAGTTGATAGATTTTTTTTTTTAAAAGTTTGGTCTGATAAGTGACATGTGAGGTGTCTTCTCAGGGAGGTGGTAGTATTACCGATATAGGTAGCTGATTTGTGACAAAATAAAGAAAAAAAAAACAACTGCAAAATTGATACATTATATTGATCCCTGCTAATCTAGATTTGATGGTGATTTTGATTAGTGACAACAAGTTTTACAATCTTTCATTTTCTGTAATATATTATAAATTTTACAAGTTTTTCAAGAATTACAGTTAATGGTTCTTCATATAGCAAATTTACCCTACTTCTAATTAATGTGTAGTTGTTAAAAAGAAAAAAAAAATAATCAGAAACAGACAATGCATAAATGCAAAATTAAAAAAAATAAAATAAAATGGTGACAATTTACCCATAACACCATGTGTGTGTGTGTGTGTGTGTGTGTGTGTGTATTTATTTATCTGTACATTCAGATAAAATTTAAAGGGGAAATTTTCAAAATGTAAGTTTAAGACATGCATTGTCAACCCAGTTTAAACAAAGAATGAAGAAAAATTCTAATGCCTAAGGCATGGTCTAGTCAAAGTAAAAAAAGGGGTTGGGGAAATTTGGCTTTTATGGGGTTAAGTAGTGGTAGGTAGGGGGATAGATAACTCAGTTAAGTGCCATACATGATACACGCTTTGGACGATCATGTCTCGAAATAGACATGACTGACTGGGTAGAAGATTATCCTGCAGTAGGTTGCCATTGCTTTCTGCAGTAAACTAGTTGCCAATCTGTCCTGTTATTTAACCCATAACTGGAGGGAAGAGATGGATTAATACCTTGCCCAATGGTATTTGCACGTGAGTGAGTGCAAGCAATTCAAATAGAATTTGAACTTGGCTCTCCGATTTAGTGTTCCGAGTCAATATCCACTGCACCACAATGCATATCCATTGTTCGATGTACCTAGTTTTAAGTATAGTTATTGAATAATTCTTTACCACAAAAATTGCAACAATTTTTAGATAAGTAAAAAAATATTTTAATTTTTTCGAATAAATTTGATCCATGGTTTCAACTGAGGAAAAATTAAACTGTGTCCGTTAGTTGGCGAAACTGAAATCTACTTTTGCTGTACAAAGAAAGCTTAGAATTGAATACAATAAAGAACCACCTCATAGGAAGACTATTGCTAAATGGATTAAAAAAAATTAGGCTCAGTCCATGATAAGCCACAATCTGGAAGGCCATGTATCAGTGATGAAACTTAAATAAAATTTCAATAAAGCTTTAAAAAATATAGATTTACTTCTTTCTAATCCTTTTAACAAATTATTTCTATCACAAACACAAATAAAGTTTTAAATTTTTTAAAGTGCACACAAACTTTATGGACACCATGTATATTATTAATTATTACATTAGAACATGTGCAAACTACTACAAAATTGTACATTTTGTTTCCACATTAAAGAACGATGTTTCATCAGGTAGTTAACAATGATGGTCACACACACACACACACATATATATATATATATATATATATATATATATACACACACACACTTGGACTTATGGTCATCTCACGTTGAATACACCGGCTCTTGCTCGATCACCAAAGTTAAGCAACATTGAGCCTGGTCAGTACTTAGATGGGTGAGCATTTCAGAATACCAGGTGCTGTAAGCATTATTGACAAATGTGCGTTGTGGTACAGTGGAGATCAACTCGGAAGGGGAAATTGGTGAGCCTAGTTCTAATTCCAGTCGAACACTCTGCATTCACTTACGCACTGGTAACCTTGGGAAAGGTATTAATCTGTCCCTTCCCTCTAGTTATGGGTTAAATAACTGAGGTTTGTTATTCATGTGATCTGTGGCAGACTTCTGCACTGATTGTTATCAGCAGTTCCAAAAACTGTGAATGGTGCTACACAAGCCTTCACCACTTTAAAACAATTCTTTGTGTGGCAGTCTAACTGAGACGCTCATACATTGAAATCAACAGGAGAGACCATAATACACACACAATTTCATTATTAAAAAAGTAAATAAATAAAACAAAAAAAATAAAATAAAAAGAGTATCAACTCAAATACAAGTATCTATTTAAAAACAATGCTCAAATAAATAAATTGAAATATATCAGTTAATCCATTTTATAAATCTCCAGAACTTTTTGTAATATATATTTTTTTCCCAGGCACTTTCCAAAGGTGCTGCATGCTGGGATTGCCTTTTCCAGATCAATAACATCAAGAAGTCACCTTCCCCAACAAATCAACCATGGTTAATTCAAACCTGGGCTTCATGATCAGAAAGCTAATGTTCCAACCACTCAGCTATGTGGTTGACCCAAGCCTTGTGAGTAAAATTGGGTAGACAGCTCCCTTTGATGAGCCATGGATGATTGTGCTAGCTCATAGTCACAAGTCATCATGACCAAGAGTTTGAACATCCAGGCCTTATTCAAATTGCTGCTCAAGCCAGATAACACACTCTCTCCCAAAAACTCTAAAGTTCACTCAGCATAGTTGCAGCATAAACCAGAGGTGAGCTCTGTTGGTGTTAAACACAAGTGTGCCTGAACAAGAATCTACAATAGGGATTAGATAGTTGCCCTTGTGGACAGCCATAATCACACACACTTGTTAAAAAATGACTGACAAAGTACTGCAGTTAAGTTTCTTTTTTTAAAACTTTTCATATTTACATTATTTACAATGTTCGGACAATTGTCCACATCTTTGTTGCCATATTCATCTTCAATATCTGTCTATATTTCTGAGATGAAGTATTGTAATTATTTACACCACATTGTTTGGGCAGATGTGTGTTGTGGTGCAGTGGATATTGGCTTGGAACAAGAAATAGTGGAGCCGATTTTGAAATTCCTTGCTTTCACTTATACGGAAATACCCTTGAGAAAGATATTAATCCGTCTCTCCACTTCCAATTATGGGTGAAATAACAGGACAGATTGGGTTCCATTTTATGAATCTCCAGAACTTTTTGTAATATATTTTTTTTTTTTCCAGGCACTTTCCAAAGGTGCTACATGCTGGGATTGCCTTTGCTCGCAACCAGTCTACAGCAGAAAGTAATGACAACCTACTGCAAAATAATCTTCTGCTCAGTCAGTTATGTCGCTTTCACGGCATGATTGCCAAAGTCTGTATCACACATGGTACTTAAATGATTGACTGACATTATTGGAATTGTTGTCCTCACCTTTGTTGCCATATTCACCTCCAATATCTGTCTATATTTCTGAGATGAGGTATTGTAATTATTTACACTATTTACATTGTTCAAACAGTTGTCCTCATCTTTGTTGTTATATTCCAAACTTTTTGGCCATTGTACACTACAGCCTTTTTCAGATGACTGGAATTTTAAACTGAACCCTTTATTTTGTTTACAGGAATAGATTGTTCTAGTTCCAAGAGTCATGCCTCTTACAGATGTCTTAGTATCAGTTATACCCCATTAACTTAACTCTAGATGTATTCTTCTTCACTTCTACTGTAGTCAAATATTGAACTAAAAAGTCTTTGGGTGAAGTCACTTAATTCAATCAATGCTTTTATACACTGAGCCAGGTGTTCTTGACGACACAAAAGAGTTGTGAGTTATAACACCTGGCTACAGCAGAGATGAACAAAAGTCTTCAAGATTTGAGTTAAAGGGAGATAACTGATACCAAGACATCTGGAAGAGGCATGACTCTTGAAACTAGAACAATCTATTTTGGTGAACAAAAAAGTTTTAGCTTAAAATTTCAATCACATGAAAAAGGTCAAAGTGTACAATAGCCAAAACATCATGAATAAGGTAACAAAGACGAGGACAAAAGTCTAAACAATGTAAATAGTGTAAATAATTACAATACCTCATCTCAGAAATATAGACAGATATTGAAGGTGAATATCGCAACAAAGATGAGGACAACAGTCCGAACAATGTAAATAGTATAAATAATTACAATACCTCATCTCAGAAATTGCTGTGGAGTAGTTTTTGCACTGAAGGTTATAATCGGACTATGTCGGCTGCTAATCGACTTAACGCACACAAAATGTTAAGAACTTGGTAATCTTCCACTGAAAGCTGACTCCTCAGTATTCAGCTAATTACCGACTAATATCAACTGCCAAGTAGTTCTACTAAACTCCAATAGAACTCTAAAGAACTCACATGAACTTTCCAAGAACTTCTGAAGAACTTCTCAATATTTATTATATGAAAAATACAATTGTGGCACAAGGCCGATTTGAGAAGGGAGCAAAAAACTCCGCTTCGTCTTCAGTACCTTTCCTATACCTAGCTAATCCGATGTCACGATGCAAACATACTTTACAATTTTCTCATCCCCCACAAGAACATGTCCATCATCATTCAATCCTTCATACACCAAAATACCTGAAACATACCAGAGATCTAAAAAACAAAAAAAAATAAAAAAAATAAAAAAAAAAATAAAAGAGTATAAAAATTTTATTGTGAATAATAAATACAAAAATATATTCAAAAATATATCACAAAAACGTGGGGAGGGGCATGACATAAATTCCCAAAACAAAATTTTTTTTAAACAAAAGATACAAACAGAAATCATGATGTTAGTTGGACCCAACCAACCCACAAAACAAAGAGGCCGCTGTATTCTGCCCGTAAGACAAAATCAAGAGGCACTCTTTCTACAGGAAGTGGAGAGGAGAAAATAAAATTGATAGGGAAAATATAATCTTGACCCAGAGAAGATAAAACAGGACAAAAAATACAAACTGGGGAAATTGGGAATCTCGACCGGAATCATAAAAAAAGACAATGCCAGGGACATGCTAGGACTCACATTCATTCACATTAACTAGGTACACAAAAAGGAACTACCTTAACCAGGGGAGGGTTCCAAAGGAATCCACCCCAATGTGACTAGTAGAAAATCAAGACTAGTCCCGTTCATGCAAACCAGGCTCGCCACATTTACCCACCTTTCACTAAAGCCTATCAGGGTCAACCATTTCCAATCAGATCTAATCTTAATTTTGAGCTCATGCTCAACATATTGGATCAGATCCCGATGTGAACGTCGGCCACCTCGCAAGACTTCCTTTAGTCGCGTCGTCCATATCACCATTCGAGCCATGGTCAGCAGCAACAGAAACACCATTCACTTCACTCCCGAAAACGGTAGCGACACATTGTCACAGGCATATGCACAATCAATGAGAATGAGATCACATGGTGTGATATGAGCAGTCAACTCGCCGACACAGTCCCATAGAGGGCGAACTCGAGAACAATGGTAGATAGTGTGCGCAGACGTCTCCATTAAACCAAGGTCACAGCATTCACAATCTAGCAAATCTGTCAGGCCTCATATGAAGGTCATGTCATTGAAAGACAACCTATTCCGAGCCAATTGCCAGGTAAGTGAAAATTCAGAGTTGTTGAGATAATCGGCACCTGGCACCCAAGACCAATAAAAGCGATACTTCTCCTCTGACATGCTGAGCACTTCAGGTAGTGTATCCTTCGTGACACCCGCCACTAATCCCTGGTAGAAGACTTTCATAGGCTGTGAAAGGTCACTGAACCGAGGAATGGCCCTCAAGGCCACCAGACATTTGAGGAGAAAACTTGATTGCCCCCGAGGTTTACAGCATCAAGACCAGGGGAGTGATAGTAAGGCTACAGAACATGTCCCTCACTATCCCCGTTAGCAACAAGTCTTCCAATAACACACATCTGAGAAAAACCACCCTTGAAGTGAGCTTGTGACTCACCAAGTGCAGCATTCCCAGACCCCCATGAGACAGACATTGGTAACAGACACATTTATTGACGTGATGTTTGCGTCCTCTCCACAGAAGGGAGAATAACAAACTCTTGATCACCTTCTCACGCCATTCACAAAGTGGACGTACAGACAGCTGATAAAGGATAATGGGAAAGAGGTATGTAACACACACCTCAGCAAAACCCTTTAAGGATAAATTCCTTTGATGCCAAATCTCGACCAACCTGACGACCTTTGCCTGTACATCAGACCAATTTTTCTCCAACTGGAGGTTGGGCCCAAACCACACTCCAAGAACGCAAACAGGGCCGACCCTCCAGTCAAAGGGCCCCGGGAGGGTAGCACCCTTCCAGGCACCTAACCTCAAGCCGGAAGACTTGTCGTGATCAATCTTGACTCCTGTCACCTGTTTGTACCGTTCAAGTGTCTTCTGTACCACCTCAATGTCACTCCGGGAGAACACAAAAGTAGTGACGTCAACGGCGAATGCGGAAACCCTTGCTCGAGCTCCACCAGGGACAGCGATTCCATGTAGGGCCAGACTGCATGTCCTGTCCCTTAGCTGGCAAAGGAGGGGTTCCGACGCCAAAGTAAGGACGACAGTAGACAACCCTGTTGAACTGACCTAGACAGCGCAAAAGTGCACGACAACTTTCCATTCACCTGTACCACAGTCATGGAGGATTGATGCAGGAGAATAATCCAGTGGCAGAAGTCGGGTGTGAATCCGGCAGCCTGTAGGACAGCTGCGGGGTAGCCATGGTTAACCCTTTCAAATGCGTTGGACTGATCTAAATTGATCAGCGCGGCTTGATCATCGTCTTTTACACCCTCTAGGATCGTGCGGATCAAATGCAGGTTAACTCTTATTAATATAGGAGGGAGAGTCCATTACCTGAGGAATAGGTGTGTTTCCCCATAACAGAAATATAGACAGAAATTGAAGGTGAATATGGCAATAAAGATGAGAACAACAGTCCAAACAATGAAAATAGTCATAAAGAGAATAATTCATGGCAACCAAGAAAAAGAGTCTTAAAATCGCTTATATCCGTGGCAACAAAAAAAAAAAAAAAAAAAAAAAAACGGAATTAAACACTTTGCTTGTAACTAATGGACAGAAAGCTAAGTAAAAAAAAACAAAAAAAAACTATCTTTTGTAAAATATTGCCTTCTACATTGAAATAACTTTATTCCTTATGTGAATATCAATTCACTTGGATATAAAAATAACTGTATGAGATATCACTCGCTATACTTTGTTTTTTGTGAACATTAATTCACTTGAACATTGAATTTAAAAGTATTTAATTTTATTCCATAACATCGCAATAAAAAAAGAAAATCGATCTTCAATATATTTCCCTCAAGTTACAGATTAAATATTTTGTTATTGTTACAATCATCTTAATTATTTGGATAAATTGCTGCTACCTTTATTTTGCTGTTTTCTTTCTGTTAACCAAATTTTTGTCTGAATCCATGTTCATACCCCAACCACATTCCTGAGCCCATCTGGGTATAGAATATCCAACGTAAATATAAATATTTTTTATGACACAGCATCCGGAGTCATAAGAAAAATTTGAGTATACTTCTAAACTTTGCCCCACTCATGACATAGTGTAAATAAATGCAATAACTTATCTCAGAAATATAGGCAGATATTGAAGGCGAACATGACAACAAAGATGAAGACAACAGTTTGAACAATGTAAATGTGCAAATAATTACAATATCTCATCTCAGAAATATAGACAGATATTGAAGGTGAATACGGCAAGAAAGATGAGGACAACAGTCCGAACAATGTAAATAATGTAAATAATTAAAATACCTCATCCTAGAAATATAGACAGATATTGAAGGTGAATATGGCAACAAAGATGAGGACAACAGTCTGAACAATGTAAATAATGTAAATAATTAAAATACCTCATCCGAGAAATATAGACAGATATTGAAGGCGAATATGGCAACAAAGATGAGGACAACAGTCCGAACAATTTAAATAGTGTAAATAATTACAATACCTCATCTCAGAAATATAAACAGATACTGGAGGTGATGAGGACTATAGTACTAATAATATAGTGTACATATTTACTCATCTTAGAAATATAGACAAATATTAATTTTTCTTGTAATTTTTTTTTTTTGACATAAAATCATATAAAATTTATCCAAATGTTCTGTATGCACACAAGCATTCAGTTATTTTTTTTTTAAGACATTATCAAGGATAATTTTATTTTTACTTTTAACTAAATGTATGGATTTTTTTATATATGTATCTAGATAACTCTAGATACATATATAAAAAAAAATTATTTATAAATGGAACTGTGTGTGTCTGTTACCTATAGACTCCGAAACAGCTGAACCGATTTTCTTGAAAATTTACAGTTGTACTATAAGCGTCTGCAAGTGTTCTTAGCTAGATTTTGTGTCGAGGTACCCCTGATAAATATTGAAAATTGACAATCAAAAAAAAAAATCGGGTTATAGAAGGAGTGGTCTAATTTTAATCAAATTTGATGCACTCATAGACAAAGACATAAGAAACGATATTCAGTAGCGTCAAGATTGCAGTTCTTACAATAGCGCAGAAAATCAATAATCTATATATATATATATATATATATATATATATATATAAATAAATAAAAGGCAAGATGTGTGTGTGTTTTTATCTATATGTATGTCCTTTATACAAATCCACAATTTTTATCCGATTCTCACCAAACTTCAAAATCTGACTTATATCCATTCATTTTTCTTTCAGTCTACGGTTTCACTTTAACTGGAAACAACTATTGCTTTTTAGTCTTTTGTGCCAACGTCCAAAGAGTCTGAACTCCAGGACCATGGATTAGTTTTAAAGCTTTATTTGCACCCGAGCAATGCCAGGCTATACTGCTAGTATCACATAAGACAAAAGATGGATATTGGCATTGCATGTGTCTGCAGTTGTTTTCTATCTTTTAAAGCAAATAAAAAGTTTTTAAACAGTAACAATGCTGACAACTTTTGCACACACTAAATAAAAAGGTGTAACTTGTAACTTTACAAAGAATTAGATTAGAGCTTTTCAAACCATGTTTACTTTCATGCTTATAACAAGAACCTGTGAATATCTTTTCCCCTCAGCAGCCAGTGTCATTTTACAATAGTTTGTCTCCTCAAGAGACAAGCATTTCACAAAAGAGAAAGAAAGAAAGAAAAAATTACCTTTTCCATAATCCAACAAATAATGAAGACTGAGATTCAAAGAACATAAGTAAGCTATTCAGTCTTGACTGGTATGTCAGCAATTAATCTTCATACCAGAGAAAAAAAAAGAAAGAAAATAACAGTCAAAAGGACAAGTCCTTACCTTTACATTATTACTATATACACTGTTGACTTATAATGGCATGGAGTTTAGTGATTAATATGAACCATTGATATACCCACACCAAGAAGAATAATGAAAGATTATAATGACAAGGAAACACATGGGTAATTTTAGCAAAGAGTAATTTAGTCACAAATTTACACGCTCTAAATAGTGCCAGTAGCTTGTTTTAGAAAAATAAATCAGAATTCTTAAAATCACTAGTTTTAACATATTGTCATGAAGAGAAAATCTTCATGTGGCAGGTTAAATGATAACACAAAATAACATTAAAAAAGATAAGGAGACTCTGCACCTCTCCGAAGGGATATATGGTCCACGGTAACTGGACAATTCACAGGCAGGACAATTGATTGATACTTTAAGTCTTTTCAAGCTCTCATCCGGTTTTGTCTTTATAGAACACTAGCAGTATAGCCCGGTGTTGCTCAGGTGTAATGAAAGCTTTAAAACTAATCCATGGTCCTGGAGCTCAGACTCAGCCTAAAGAATATTTGTGTGAAGTTTGGTGAGAATCGGATAAAAATTGTGGATTTTTATAAAGGACATACAGACAGATAAACAGACACACACACAAACATCTTGCCTTTTATATATATATATATATATATGTATTATCGATTTTCTGCACTATTATAAGAACTGCAACCTTGAAACTCCTGAATATCGTTCCTTATGTTTTTGTCTATGAGTGTATCAAATTTGATTAAAATCGGACCACTCCTTCTATAACCCGATTTTTTCGATTATCGATTTGATATTTATCGGGTGTACGATGTGCATTGTGGTACAGTGGATATCGGCTCGGAACGAGAAACCAGGGAGCTGAGTTCAAATTCCAGTTGAATCCATTGTATTCACTTACGCGCAAATACCCTTGGGAAAGGTATTAATCCGTCTCTTCCTTCCAGTTATGGGTTAAATAGCAGGACAGACTGGGTTCTATAGCCTTGGTTGGCAACCAGTCTACTGCAGAAAGCAATGGCAACCTACTGTGGGATAATCTTCTGCCCAGTCAGTCATGTCTCTTTTGAGACATGATCGCCCAAGTATGTATCCTGTATGGCACTCAACTGACTGACCTTGACACAAAACCTAGCTAAGAACACTCGCAGATGCTTATAGTACAACTGTGTAAATTTTCAAGAAAATCAGTTCAGCCATTTCGGAGTCTATATGGAACAGATACACACACAAAGTTCCATTTATAAATAAGTTTAGATTTAGATTTCTAAACCCTTTAGTCAACATCATGGAGTTTGTCAAGACAGAACGAGGCAGAAAGCTTTCATTTGAGTGATAAGCCTAAATATTTTGACAAAACTAGAGAACCTAAAAATTACCAGAGGTGCAAACAATGAAAACTGTGCAAAGCAAGACTGACAACAATTGATGACGTAATTAGTGGAATGCCAATAACTGAACAGTTTGCTGACAGTTTATGAAAAAAAAAAAAAAAAAAAAAAAAATCATGTTTTCATTTTTTTTTTATTTAAAAGTTTCAACTTCTCACTTTTTTTTTTTCAATTGGAGTAGATAGACTAAACTATCGCCCGGTTCACACTCCACCCACGTCTCTTGAACAGGTGAAGAGGCTCATCCCTTGTTTCCTGTTTTGGATGCGGTTTCTGGTTTTCTCTTTTCCAATCTTCTCACTCCTATGTAGCCCCCTGCACATCAGTGGCATTACCGCCTTGCTCGGGGTGATATGATTAAAAAAACAGCAATTAGGAGGTGGTTCCATTTTCCTCACAACTTCTTAATCAGAGACCTTGCTGCCAGATGCAGTTTACCTCCATACCCATGACCACTGTCAACAGAGTCAAAAGCATATACAATAATAGTGGTGTCGAGGGGATAACCATCCTTTTTGACCCAGTGTTTTTTTGCAAGCATAAACGTTAATCATTTGCTAAAACTAATTTCATGTTCCAATTTTTTTTTTTTGGTTTAGTTAAACTGACTCAGTCATTCAATTGACATCAGTTAACAAATCATAATATCTTGCATTTTACTAAAGCATTGTCAGCCATTTTTAATTTTTGATGGATTTTTCTTTCAACTTGATTTCAATTGATTTTATTAAATTAATAATAGTATTAAAATATTATCAAAGATTTTATTGTCAGCCATCATTCATTTTTTATTTCATGATTTCAATTGCTTTTTATTACATTAGAAGTATTTGTAGTGATATTATCATGAATTTTAAATTTATTTAATGAAGCCTTGTCAACCATTATTCATTTTCAATTAGTAAAATTTGACCTCTTTATTCTTACAATCTGTGGTCCAGTACTTTTGTTTTTTAAAATCAAGTTTCATTAGTTCATTGAGCATATATGAGGGCAGCACTAAACATTTACAACTTTCGGCACCAGCCAACTGCAGCAGTGTTTTGGGGATACAATCTTGCTCATTTCTTATTTGTAGCTGCATATTTACACATTCATGATAATAGATTATTTTTTGGTTTTATGCTTTTTAAGACACTATGGATAGCTAAAGAAGTATTCAAAAAAAAATAAGAGACAAAAGTTGTTATGAACGAGGAAAAGAGTACTGAACTGTTATGTAATATCAGTCCTCCTATATGGCAGTGAATGCTGGACAATCTCCTCACAGATGAAGAAGAGACTTGAAGCAACAGAAATTTGTTCAACGGATTATTTACAATAAATTTTTATTATGAAAATGTGTCATTCAGCAGGATTTGAACCTGTGACCTATCTACATAGGGGAAGTTACCATGTGATCTGGCACGACTTAGACCTCTCGACCACAACATTACGATACATTTGTTGACATTATGATACATTTCAGAGCAGATATGGTTATTGCGATGAATCGAAAATTGTGTTATATAGGCTTGATTAAAACCTCATTCAAACTAATGGTCATTCATGGTTGAGAGGTCTAAGACGTGCCAGATCACATGATAGCTTCCCCTATGTAAATAGGGGTCGCAGGTTCAAATCCTGCCAAAGGACACACATTTTCGTAATAAAAATTTATCGTAAATAATCAGGCCGGTAGATAAAAATATATAATACTGTTTAATTAAAAACAGAATATCTACTTAAATACGAGTATTGATCAAAAATAATGTTCACGCAAATCATTTTAAATTGTCGGTTGTTTATAACCAAGTTTCATTAATCTTTGTTTATATATATATATATATATATATATATATATATATAAAAACTTATTTATAAATGGAATTTTGTGTGCATGTGTGTGCATATGTCCGTTACCTATAGACTCCAAAACAGCTGAACCGATTTTCTTGAAAATTTACACAGTTGTACTATAAGTGTCTGCGAGTGTTCTTAGCTAGGTTTTGCATCAAAGTACCTTTGATAAATATAAAAAAAAATTCAGGTTATAGAAGGAGTGGTCCAATTTTAATCAAATTTGATACACTCATAGACAAAGACATAAGAAACGATATTCAGAAGTTTCAAGGTTGCAGTTTTTACAATAGTGCAGAAAATCAATTATATATATATATATATATATATATATATAAATATAAAAGCTTTCATTACACCTGAGCAACACCGGGCTATACACCTAGTATAATATATATATATATATATATTCAAGTTTAAAGAAAGTAAAAAATTAAATGCTCCATATGCGAAAGTCAGATTTAAAGGGTTAAGAAGAAAAAGCATGGGAGGTGAATGGCAATCGGTGTCATATGACAACCTTGTCTGAAATCTTTGAGAAAGCTTCATATTAAATAACAGAATATCTTATAACAATAACCAGAGATGAAAACAAAGCTATTCTTACTTTGTCAGTCATATTCAAAAAAGGCAGAGCAGGAAAAAAGAAAAGGTTTTAAAATGGCTGCTTTTATAGATCCCATTCGAATCTCGATTAAGTTAAGACTGCTGTGATGAATAAAGAGATATATCTGTAATTTAAGCGTTGCTTACGGATAAAAGATTATTGATTTATGGTTGTCATGGGAAAGACAGCAACTTGTCAGGCAAATTGAGTATTTCTCTGTCGAAAGAAAGAAAAGACCATTAAATACAAGCAATCAAACTACATGTTGTTTAATAATAAATTAATAACCTACTTAATTTATTTACCAATATTGTCTACAGCCTTGATGATTAGAGCAGGTTAGTTTGTTTTTTTTCAATTGTTTTTAATTAAAAGATTAATAAGATTTGGATATGAACTTCTTAGGAATAACTACTAAAACACCTTGCATTCAAGTACTGAAATAATGAACTAGATTTGTTTTTTACATAGCCTCATACTGTAATTGTATAAAAAAAATAAAAACAGAAATAAAATCAACACTGCACCAATTAAAAGAGCATATATATATATATATATATATATATATATATATAACAGTCAATTGCTGATATCCCCTGATGAGTGAATGAAGTGACTGATGGCGAGTTCATCTATGAAACTGTAGAATCATGATGCTGAAGTTAAACCCATCAGCCAAGTAACAAACTTTATATTTGTATTAATTCTATATATATTTTTTTATCACTTCATCACATGCAAGGTGAGACTGCCATAAATACACAGGGGGTTACAGTGAGAAAAAAGACTGGGTAATGGGGCAGTGAGGAAAATGATAAAAGATGAATAATATCCAAGAAAATAGAAAATGGCAAATGATGTTGCTTTTAAGTTTTTGGAAATTCTTTGAGTGAGTTTTGTTTAATGGCATATCAACCTCTGTGGGTTATTTAATACCAAAAAGGTGGGGGTTTTAAGGTATTTTTTTTTTTTACTGTTTGGTTAAAGTGAGAAGGTTGATTTAGTCAAATTTTGATGAATTTTTTTTTTATTTTAGAAAACTGAACTGGGATGTACATTGTGGCGCAGTGGATATCAACTCGGAACGAGAAATCGGGGAACCGAGTTCGAATTCCAGTTGAATTCCTTGCATTCACTTACGCGCAAATACCCTTGGGAAAGGTATTAATCCGTCTCTTCCTTCCAGTTATGGGTTAAATAACAGGACGGATTGGGTTCTATAGCCTTGGTCGGCAACCAGTCTACCGCAGAAAGCAATGGCAACCTACTGCAGGATAATCTTCTGCCCAGTCAGTCATGTCTCTTTCGAGACATGATTGCCCAAAGCTTAACTGACTGACTGAAGATGTCATAGTGTTTTTGCCCAAAAGTGTATTGCTGGTAATAATTTTTTTCCTTCAAATATCTGTTATGGCAATAATTTTTTTTTCTTTCAAAAATGTATATTGTTCTATAAAAGTCTATTTTTATGTATATATTTCTATAAAAGTGTATTTTTATACTTTCATTTTGTTTTGACCATAGTTTGTGGGGTTAACTATTTGTCCATAGCTGGGACCCTAACAGGTGCTACCACTCCAGGTCAAGGTGGACCTGGGAACAACAGCAATTAAGAGGTGGTTCCATGCTCCTCACAACCTCCCAATCAGAGGCCTTGCTGCTAGATGCAGTTTACCATCACACCAAGACCATTTGGAGATTCTAGCTATCAGGGAAGAAAGTAAACAAAAGGGAATTCCACAGGTGGGAAGTGCAAAAAAAGAAACTGTTGGAGTAGAAGTGGCAGTTGCATTAAACTATTTCAATGGAGAAAGAGTGGGACCTAAATGCCAATCTAGTAGCATGCTGAAATTCATGTGGCTTGAGCACCAGGGAAAAAAGCTTATCAGAGCAGTTGCCATGAAAATATTTGTAGAAAAGATAGCCAGAAGCTAAACCATGTCAGTGAGAAAGTGGCTGAAATCGAGATGCCAGGTCAGGATTGATTACATTGCAGATCCTTCTTTAGATTTTGTCAAGAACCTCGAGATGAACAGCAGGAGCACTGACCAGATATGGCAGCAGTATTTAATGTACAGACAAATGGTAGATTTATAAATATGCAAGATGGATTCTGATATGAAAAAAAATTTCTATGACAACACAGTTACCTAACTTTTGTTACAGTTACACATCACTCAATAAAACCTGGGCCTAACAAACAAAACAACTTTTGGGCAAAATTCAACTTTATTCATCAACATAGTGTATCACCCTAGAAGGAGACTAAATCCAACACTTCTCTAGCAATTCAATACCTTTTTTGTAGAATGATTTGTTCTTGGCCTCAAAATACGCCTCAGTTTCTAATATCACTTCTTCATTGGAGCCAAGTCTCTTTCCCTGGAGCATTCTTTTGAGGTCTGCAAACAGCCAGTGGTTGCTGGGGACCAGATCTAGAGAATAGGATGGATATGGAAGCAATTTGAAGTGCAATTCATCTAGTTTTGCCATCATTGCAATTGACTTGTGACAACGTGCATTGTCTTGGTGAAAGATCACTTTTTCTTCTTCATTTGTGGCCATTTTTTGGCGATTTCTTCCTTCAAATGCACTAATAATGATATATAATATTCACGATTAATGGTTCTTCTTTTCTCAAGGAAATGAACAAAATACCTTGAGCATCCCAAAATATGGAGGCCAAAACATTGCCGATTTGACTCCGAAGTGAAGTGATGGATCCATGTTTCATTCATTGTCACATATTTATGCAAAACACCTCTTTGTTACATTGAAACAGTTGCAACCAACACTCTGAATCACCAATGCATTGTTTTTGATCGACTGTGAGCAAATGCAGCATCCACTTCGAACAGAGCTTTCTCACTGACAAATGTTCATGCAAAATGGTGAATACACTGCCTTCTGATATGTTCAACTCCTCTGCTATCTCATGCAACTTCTATTTACGATTGACCAAAACGAGTTCGTCGATTTTTGTAACATGCACAGTCCGGCTGGTTATGTCTAACCTGGTCATGGAAACCAATTATGACAAGGTCTGGAACCCAAGTCAGGGTTTATGCTGTCAATATGGCATCAGTTATGACGATGCTCTTGGGTTGCTAGTCATGATGGCCTCGTCACAGTAGCTGGTCTTTGAGTTGTCTCTTACAACAGAGTTCCTCCTTGGCCATGCTGTGAATTTTGATCTCAAGGAAGACATGTTGAAATCCTGATAACCATTTCTCTACCACTTCAAACCAGACCGGACACACATGCACACTTATGTTGATAAAAAAAAATAAATAAATTCGATGACACCTGGATATATTGTGGAAAAGTCTTTATAAAAAAAAAAAAGCAACAACAACAGCAATAGAATATAATAGTCGTCGAATTCCTATTCTTACAATGGAGCAAAAGTTTTTGTTTGAGATTATTGGTTGTTCACTTCAATCAGAGATTTCAAGTTTTTCTTCAAGTTTTGACTGTTTCAAAACTAAGTCTTATCAAGACCTTTCACTGAAGTCTTACGGAAACAACCAAAGTTTGGTCTTTATGACGGCGGCAGTAAATTCGTCTTGTCTCCTGAGCTCAGCATGGCAACCAATCTCTCTTCAAGTTTAACTTTCTCGGCTCTTTCTGTTTCCATACATCTTCAGCCAGGACTCTATCAGAGGCGTGTTATTTGACTAACTCTTTTAAGTCGGTCGGCAGCAGGCTTCTCTACATTTCTTTACATCTTCAGTCAGGAGCTATTGGAGGCAACCATCACTGTTTCTACAGTTGGTCCTCTTGGTGAGGCAACCGTCAATGTCTCTACAGATGGCACCCAAACGGCATGGCTCCCGGTGGGGGATACCCCTCCTTCAGTCATTACATCTCGACTGGTCCCAAGGCTCAGCTCCAACTGATTTTGGCCTTCTCAGCTCTGGTATTTATACGTGTTCCAAATTCTCTTGGTGGAGGCATGATGGACATGTGGTGTCCATGCAAATCAAATCTTTAATGAGATTACTCTCAGCTCACATCATGAGGCGGAGTGATTTTATTCCCTTGGTTTAACCAATGAAATAATATTTCTATTGACGTAATTTCTTTTCTTCTTCCTGATTACATCATTTTTCAAGTTTTCAAATCCTTTCCCAGTGGGATTTATAATTCACTTTATTTCCATCGACAGAATTTAACCTTTGTACACTTATCAAAAGTTTTCGACAGTCGTCGAAAAACATGTTTTGGTTATCGTTATTTTTTCACTTCCACCAGCTGTAAGGCCCAAGGCTTCCATCTGTCTCCGCTTTATCACATAATGGCTGCCAATGATGACCTCACTTGACCCACAGCACATAGATGCAAAAATATGTTTTTCCCTTTTATTCTCTTCAATTTTCAGCTACTTTTGTAATAAATAATCAGTTTTTAACTTAACTCATATTGCAATAAACTGCAAAATTAATAATACCACTAGTAATAATTTCTTTCTCTCCGTCATACTAAACTTAGGATTACATTTTTTTTTTCTTTCTTCACATGCAATATTATAGTATTATATATATATTTTTTTTTCATATACCAAAAATAGTGCTATTTTTTTGGTGTTTTCCAAGACAACTGCCGATTTTGTGTGACCTGAGCATTCAGCATCATTTGTGTCTGCATGACTGCATTTAAAGTCAGCATACCACCTCTTAACTGGTATGTTTCAGAAGGAGCAGAGTCTGAATAACACTTATCAAGCCATTGCTTTTCTTGAACAGTATTTTTTCCCCGTCAGAAAGCAATGCTTCATCAACACACAAAATTCAGAGTTTTCCATTGTTCTGAAAATTTGCAACAGTAGCTTCACTTGAATAACTAATTTGTAAACTAATAATCTGAATGGGCCCAAATTTTATCACGTGTAATTTGAAGGCTAGTACTTCATAAAAATCATATGGATTTTTTTTGTGGTGCCATCTATATGTCAGGACCGGGACTTATTAAGTGATGTGTTATTGCAGTTATTGATTTAGTGTAGCCATTCCACTTCAGGTCAGTTGAAAAAGTGAGACTAATTCAGCGTAGTGGGCTGCTCTCCTGGAGACTAGCATCAGCCATGCTGATGGTATGCAAGAGGGTTTTTCTATGATGGTTAAAAGGAGAGCAGTTTTGTTTTGGAGGCATTAAAATTTACAAGCCATTTCTTGCCCTAGTTAACAACTGATTGGAGGTCATTTTCAAGAACAACAGCCAGTTTTACTTAGTGTTGGTGGATTTCTGATTGAGAAGGGGTCTAAACAGTAGTGCAATCTACATAGATGCCTATTAAGAAACTGATGAGTGAGTTTTAACAGAACATCAACCTCTGTGGTTTATTTAATTCCAAAAAGGTAGGGTTTTTTTAGTGAGAAGGTTGATTTAATTTTAAATGGAAATTTTTTTATTATTTTTTTATTTTAGAAAACAGAAGATGTCTTCTAGTTTTGTATTCAAAAATGTATCATGGCAATAATTTTTTTTTTTTCCTTCAAAAATGTGTTACGGTAATAATTTTTTTACTTCAAAAATGTATTGTTGATAACATTTTTCATTCATAAATGTATATTTTTCTATAAAAGTCTATTTTTATGCTTTCTTAGTGTTTTGACCCCAGTTTGGGGATAAACTATTTGCCCATAGCTGGAACCCTAATCGGTGCTACCACCCCGGGTCAGGGTGGACCTAGGAACAACAGCAATTAAGAGGTGGTTCCATGCTCCTTACAGCCTACCAATCAGAGGCCTTGCTGCTGAATGCAGTTTATTGTCATACCCAGGACCAAGGGAACTTATGATATCAAAAGATCAATGATGAAGATCGAAAACAATGTAGGACCTACAGTAGAGCATTGAGGATTACCTGTGTTCATGTGAAAGGATCTGCAAGTGTGCCTGTTCAAAAAAGTCTTCATTTCAAAGTATTAAGAAATGTTGTTACCATCGACACATATCACAAAAACAACTTGTGACAGCACCTCTATTAAGGCCTGAAGAGAGCAAAAGAATCAGAAATCCCTTGATAAACAGGAAACAAGGGCTGAGCATCTACACATGTTCAAGAGAAGTGGGAGAAGTATGAACTCAATGATTGGAAAGCTTATCTACTCTTATTGAAAAAAAATAAAAAAAAGTTACCAATTATTAACTTAGTCTACATATCCATTACAGATTCAACAAAAAATTAAAACTGGTATAGTCATATCTCTTAAAAAAAAAAAAAAAAAAAAAAAAAAAATCTTTAAAAATAAATAAAGAAAAATGAAAAAGAAAAACCCAATGAGTTTCACCATCAGTTAAGTTAATTTCTTTAAATTTGTTATCAGATTATCTAAACTTATTTATAAATGGAACTTTGTCTGTGTGTGTGTGTGTGTGTGTGTGTGTGTGTGTCCGTTACCTATAGATTCCGAAACGGCTGAACCGATTTTCTTGAAAATTTACACAGTTGTACTATAAGCATCTGCGAGTGTTCTTAGGTAGGTTTTGTGTCGAGGTACCCCTGATAAATATCGAAAATCAATTATCGAAAAAAATCGGGTTATAGAAGGAGTGGTCCGATTTTAATCAAATTTGATATACTCGTAGACAAAGACACAAGAAACGATATTCAGAAGTTTCAAGGTTGCAGTTCTTACAATGGTGCAGAAAATCGATAATATATATATATATATATATATATATATATATATATATATATATCAATCGATACCAGGAAATCAAAATTTGACTTCCATTCATTCATTTTTCTTTCTGTCTACAGTTTCACTTTAACTTAAACTTTTTAGTCTTTCGTGCCAACATCCAAAGTGTCTGAACTCCAGAACCATGGATTAGTTTTAAAGCTTTCATTACACCCGAGCAAAGCCAGGCTATACTGCTAGTATATTATATAATAAAAGGTTGTTGTGTGCATGCATATATATATATATATATATATATATATATATATATTATTATTGTAAAACGTACCAAGAAAACAGTATCACTAATAATGACTAAAATCATTAAGTCCTACAGTTAACAAAACGGTAAATTTAGTCGTCAAACCCAAAAGGTAATACCAAATGGGAAGAGGGGAATCAAAAAAAGAAACAAACAAAGCAAAAGCTGTGTTCAAAAGAAAAAAAAGCCCCAAGATGAAAACCTTAACAGTAAAGAGTTCAATACGAAAATAGAACAAAGACACGAACCTAATCTAAAAGTGAGCCAAAAGCCGACCGAGGTTTCACTCGCTGGATCGTCAGGACAAGGCTAACAAATTAGACAGAAACAGCAAATTAAATAGACTGATTGGGAGCATTTGGAAGGTAGCAAGCGTATGTTCAGTCTTGAAGAATGCGGGCAACCGATCATCCTCCTTCCAGTAGAGAACCATTAGTCTGATCAGTATCATGAGCAAGCTTTTTGAGGCCATTATTAACAAGAAGGTCGTCGAGGATCTGGGTAGGAACAACCTCTTGTGCGACGAGCAGTACTAGTTTTGATCAACCCCATTTACTGCTGACGTCATAACCACCATTATACACAGAATTATTGAGGCCCTTGACGGCACACATACCACATGGACCATAGCATTAGAAATTTCGAATCCTTTCGACAAGATGTAGTACAAAGCTTTACTGCACAAGCTATCCGGCTATGGAATCACCAGATTTTTCTCTATTATAAAAGCCTTCCTAAAAGGTAGATTCCGGAAGGTATTTATTAACAGCCAACCCTCTGAGGCTCTGGCGGTCAACGCAGGCATCCCCCAGGGCTCACTTCTCTGACCAAATCCTTTTTCTAATTTACGTAAATTATAAACCTAAGAATAGATTCCGATCATTTATAAAATCTATGCCGATGATACAACGATATACGAAGGCACCTCTAAAAGTCTTGGCGATCAGAGATTGGTTGCAGACCTCTTTTCTGTTGTAACACTAACTCTCCTGTGGGAAAAAAACTGATTGATTACATACTCCAGGAATTCAAATGCAATGTCAAAACCCATCTCTTAACCACTTGAGAGTAAAACAAACTTTATTTTTATTTTTTTATTGTTGTCATCAATAAAAATAAAAAAAATAAAAAAAATTATAAAACAAATTCAAAGTAAGTAATCTAATAATTAAAATTAAAGTAAGTGATTTTTGAAATGAATGCACTTATTTAGAATTTCTGTTTTAGAATTGAGTAAATTATGGGAAGGCTCAAATAAAGCTATCGCTAATTTTTCTTCAGCACAAAGCTGGCAAAATTTACTCCCTACTTTATATTTAGGGCATTTTTTTTATTATTTTGTGTTTTTTAGATGCCTAACATATGTGGCTAAGGCAGTGTTGTGGCTATATTTTATGTGCTTAAAAGAACTGTTATGGTTGTAAAATCTTTTAAAAAAAGTCATGAGTCACTCCAATGTAGAACTTAGGATTGATATCATTTACATCTTCATAAACTAACATCGTACACGACACTAGATTGTTGGCAGTCACCATTAATGGGGCATTCATTCTTTCGTCCACAATTACATTTAAGTTTGGAATTAATAGCTTCATGTTTTTTTTAACTTACTCTTATTGACACCACTATTTTTCCTACATTAGGTAAACAAGAATAACTTAACTTGATAGTATTTCTATTGAAAATTTTATGTAGGCAACTATCACTACCGAAATGTTTGTCAATTAATTTAAAAAATATAGTTCCGATTTTAGTTTTAACTTTCTTATTGAAAGGCGGGTTAAACCAGATTATTTTCCTGGTTCTATTATGAGAATATATATATATATATATTCCTCCTGTTATACTGATGGGAAACAAACAATAGCGAGGCAGCCTCAGTTCTGCTATCAGCTCCGTGTCATCTGAGTATCTTACATTGTTGAGATTGTGTCCGCCAATGACAAATCCTGTCAAGGGTTTTATTTCTCTCAGAATTGTTTGCCTGTGTAAGTTGAATAGATCCGCAGAGAAAGCACATCCTTGTCTTACACCCCTTTGTCAAATGACTTTGCGCAGTCTATAAAACACAGATAAAGGTCCTTCGGCATTTGTATTGCTCTTTCAGATAGCATTCTGACCATGAATATGGCATTCCTCATTCTGGTATCTTTAACAAAGCCACACTGTTCTTGTCCTATCTCTGGACCGATTCTGCTGCACATTCTGTTCGTCAGAATCCCCAGATGATGTGATTTTTTTTATGTGGCGTTCACATTCCTTAGCACCTGGCTTCTTAGGTAGTGCTATGAAAATTGATCTGCTTCGGTCCTCTGGTATATTGCCACTGTTGTAGATTTTGTTTTGCGTTTTAGTGGATTCATTGCCTTGAGTGAGGTGAAATGATCATATAAAAGAAAAAAAAAATGTCAAACCTTTTTACATTCATATCCCTTACCTAATTCAACAACCTACTACATTGAGTAATTCTTGAGCCTTGTATCGAGAAAAATAAATAAATAAAATAAAAAAAAAAAACTGTACCACAAGTTAGGAATTAAAAAAAAAATACAAAATGAAAGAATATCAGTCAAACCTCTTTACATTCGTATCCCTTCAGTCAGTCAGTTAAGTGCCATACATGATACACGTTTAGGCAATCATGTCTCAAAAGAGACATGACTGACTGGGCAGAAGATTATCCTGCAGTAGGTTACCATTACTTTCTGTGGTAGACTGGTTGCCAGCAAAGGCTATAGAACCCAATCTGTCCTGTTATTTTACCCATAACTGGAGGGAAGAGATGGATTAATACCTGGATTAATACCTTTCCCAAGGGTGTTTGTGCGTAAGTGAAAGCAAAGAATTCAGCTGGAATTCAAACTTGAATCTGATTTGTTCTGAGCCGATATCCACACAACGCACATGCATCCCTTAACTAATGCACATACATCCCTATGCATAACGCACATACATTCCTTCAATTACCCTCTACCTTGAGTGGTTTTCAAACCTTTTATTTAAAAAAAATAAAATTTAAAAAATCCAATTCTAACCAACTCAGTGTACATGCTTTGGATGCAAAACCAACTCAAAATACATCAGGAGTTTTCATGCATTTAGCTGATAATTTCCAGCAATTTTCCTGTCCTGAATTTTCTGTGACACCTTTATTTTCGAAAACAATTTATATATATATATATATATATATATATATATTTTTTTTTGACTCTTTACATTTTTCTATTTGTTTTCTAAACCATCTAATGACCCTCATTTGGTTTGCAGTCACAGATTAACAAACCGTTATTGAATAGCATTAAAATGGATACTATAAGTAATATAAGTCCAAATAATAAAAAGTTAAAAAATAAAAATAAAAATAAAAAATTTAAAAACAGACTATTTATAAAATAAAGTTGATGTAATACACATCTTATGAGAATGATATGGCTTTAAGGCTGGTTTAACCTTTTGACCTTTGTTAAAATATAAAAGGTTGCAATTTTCATTTGCCCTACAATGACAACTACAAAACAACTACAAAATGGAAAATGTGAACTGTGCCTTTTTATGACCAGAGAGTTGAGAGTGTTCAACAGAGGGTATTGAGTTCAGGGTGTGTGTGGCCAGTGGGTGAAGGGTATGTGCAATCCTTCTCAGAACAAAATCAGACTACATTATATAACGCAGTAGAAGGACAGGGAAAACAAAAATGAAACAAAGACCAGGATATTAGCATGAACCAACTAATGATTACAACACTTCATCAAAAAACTTCAGACAAGACAGATATTTTTTGACAGGTAAGAGCAGATCATTATCACAGGTTATTTAGTCTGATAAATGAAACCACAAAAAAAAAAAAAAGAAAAAACAAGAAAAATAGACAAGACAAAAAAAAAAGCAACAAAAAAAAATGAAAACAACAAAACAACTTTTTTTTTTTTTTTTTTTTTTTTACAAATATACAAACATAAAAAATTTAAAAAAAAAATCTTCCCCAACTATGAATTAAATAGTAAAGCAGATCAAGCTCCCTAGGTTTGGGTAACCACAAATCTAAGGAAAAAAGAAAATAAACAATCTTGAATTCAAATTCAAACTGGCAATGACGTGCAAACAAGCTGACCATTACAACTAATTAGTGAGGAGTTCAGTCCACACTGAGTGCACCATACACAATGTTATGACAAATAGACATATTATAAAATTCACTAACCTAACAGGTTATTTGGCTTAGTGTAATGGTTATTGAAATGGTCTGGTTGACCATTACTACCAAGTAGCAAATTTCGATGCTCACTGGGTGCCCCATACAAAATTCTTCATTAAATAACCTAAGAAAAGGTTGAGATGTCATAAAATTTCCTGTATTAAAGCTTAATCTCTCTTTAGAGCAAAATATCCTCAACCAGCTGCCCTGGACACCAGAGGGAATTGTTATATAGCCAAGTGTTTTGAAGACAAGACTGAATCAATTTGGCAAACACAATTCTGGGCCCAATGCTGCTAGGAACAATGATGCTGGAACAGACAACAAATGTTTCAACCATGTGGATGATGACGAGATTAAAACTTCTCAAGTCATAAATCACTTCAACCTTCATTACATGAACGCTTCGATTTCACTTTGTTGGGAAACGACTTCAACCTCACTTTCACTGAGACCAAAATTTACTTCATAAAATGTCAGGGTAATAAACTGCTTCTTCCTCATCATTGACCACAATGAACTTCTGTTTCTTTCTTGTCTTCCTTTTCCTCGTCAACCCAAAACAATGAACTGCAACAAATGGCTTCATCGAAACAATCTACGGAATCTAGTGTAAATTAAATATAACCATATTTTATTTAATTTTTTCTTCTTTTTTCTTTTAAACAAGGCAGTCACATGCCATGAGTGAAGGAAATTCTTTTGGTCAGGGTTGTCAGCACCCCCTGTATACAGAAAGACTCCCACATCAGAGTAATCCAGTGGCTAAGCCTGACTGAGAACAACTATTCTCTTCAATGGTTGCAATCGGACTCTTTCCTGCATCAGACTAAGCCTGATTTAGGACAACCATTCTCATCAACAGTTGAAATCTGGCTTTAAAATTCAAACAAATAAGATGTAACCGTAAATTCTACTCTAACAGCTTCTTTTCTCGCGCTTCCCGCCTGTGGAACTCCCTTCCACAAGTCTGCTTTCCCGACAGTTACAATCTCCAGGTGTTTAAATGTAGGGTCAATAGACACCTCCTATCACACTAACTCCCAACTATTCTCACAACACTCTCATCTACCCAACCCTCATTCTCGGTATCCTCACCCGCCTATCACCCACCCTCTGTTATTTCCTATATTTAATCAGCCTTTCTCCACTCTACGTAGCCCCCTGCACAGTAGTGGCAGTGACATGCCTTGCTCGGGGTGAAACGCTTATAAAAAAAAAACAAAAAAAAACTGTCAACTAGATGTCACTTACACACTACTAACAACTGTCTTCCGGTACAGACTTTGAATCTGCAGCCTAACCTTTCTGACCCCACTAGCCATAATAAAAATTCTAAATCCAACATGTTTTCTTCGTCAACTAATGCAAATACACTTCATGTCCAAAAATTACACCAACCAAGTAAGAGATCCGTAACAGAATGTTCAGATGGGGAAACCTCGACTGTTGCAGCCTCTTATCTACAAAGATATATATTATAAATTTGTTACACATCTTTGTTTATCTTTTCTGATGTTCTGGAATAATCTCTAAGAATAATCACTAGCATTTTTCATTCTCTGGTCAAACAAGTGACTAATATTATTGAAATTTCATTTTTCATTACAGTAGCTCATTTCAGAAATATAGACAGATATTGAAGGTGAATATGGCAACAAAGATGAGGACAACGGTCTGTACAATGTAAATAGTGTAAATAATTACAATACCTCATCTCAGAAATATAGACAGATATTGAAGGTGAATATGGCAACAAAGATGAGGACAACAGTCTGTACAATGTAAATAGTGTAAATAATTACAATACCTCATCTCAGAAATATAGACAGATATTGAAGGTGAATATGGTAACAAAGATGAGGACAACAGTCCAAACAATGTAAATAGTGTAAATAATTACAATATCTCATTTCAGAAATATAGACAGATATTGAAGGTGAATATGGCAACAAAGATGAGGACAACGGTCTGTACAATGTAAATAGTGTAAATAATTACAATACCTCATCTCAGAAATATAGACAGATATTGAAGGTGAATATGGTAACAAAGATGAGGACAACAGTCCAAACAATGTAAATAGCGTAAATAATTACAATACCTCATTTCAGAAATATAGACAGATATTGAAAGTGAATATGGCAACAAAGATGAGGACAACAGTCTGTACAATGTAAATAGTGTAAATAATTACAATACCTCATCTCAGAAATATAGACAGATATTGAAGGTGAATATGGTAACAAAGATGAGGACAACAGTCCAAACAATGTAAATAGTGTAAATAATTACAATACCTCATTTCAGAAATATAGACAGATATTGAAGGTGAATATGGCAACAAAGATGAGGACAACAGTCTGTACAATGTAAATAGTGTAAATAATTACAATACCTCATCTCAGAAATATAGACAGATATTGAAGGTGAATATGGTAACAAAGATGAGGACAACAGTCCGAACAATGTAAATAGTGTAAATAATTACAATACCTCATCTCAGAAATATAGACAGATATTGAAGGTGAATATGGTAACAAAGATGAGGACAATAGTCCAAACAATGTAAATAGGGTAAATAATCATCTGAGAAATATAGACGGATAATGAATGTGAATATTGCAACAAAGGTTAGAACAACAGTACAAACAATTTTTTCACAAGAGTTACAAAAATGCAATAAATGCAGCAAAAGATTATCCTTTACGATCATTCACAGAATATTAGAAAGAAAATAAAAATACAACAACCCAATATATACCAAGAATAAATATAGATTTGTTCATCGCCATTTGATGCAGCCATTGTTATTACCACAAGTGCTCACCGTGCGCTGTTTTACATATCAAGTTGAGACAAAGCAATCAATAGACAAAGTGGAAATGGTTATAAATGATTTGGTTGTTTGTTGATTGTTTTATAGCATATCAACCTCGGCGGGTCATTTATTGCCAACTAAATTTTATTTATTTATTTATTGCTAGTAATACCTTTTTCTTTCAACAATTTATTATTGTTTTTATAAAAATTGTGTGTCTAGTAATACTTTCTTCTTTTCAAGTACCAAGATTCATTGGGATTTGGTTTTTAAGGGCAGGATCCCCAAGTTCTACCCTGTTATTTAACACATAACTGGAGGGAAGAGATGGATTAATACCTTCCCCAAGGGTACCAGTGCTTAAGTGAATGCAGGGTATTCAACTGGAATTCGAACTCAGTTCACCGATTTCTCTTGCAGAGCCAATATCCACTGCACCACAATGCACATCCATCACTAAACGCTTACAGCACCTGGTATTATCAAGCGGTCACCCATCTAAGTACTGACCAGGCTCAACGTTGCTTAACTTCGGTGATCGAGTGAGAACCGGTGTATTCAATGTGATATGGCCATAAGCCGGTTATAAATGAAGCATTTCACTGACATCTGTTAGTCTTCATTTGTGCTATTTACAGAGATAATTTCATTACCAGCAGAATAGTACAGAAATGCTTTTCACAATTTCAAGAAGGAAAGGGTCAAGCTCACGGACACACTGCATTCTAGCTGACCTGTTCAGTTTGATGCAAACCAACTGCATGCAAGTAAACTGTCAGCAATGAAGGAGCACTGGAGTTTGTTTTTCTCAGTCTATGCGTTTGGCACCCATGTGCTGTATTTCTGGACCTTATACATTGAGTGCAGATGACAAGCGACAGCAGCATTAGTGCTCGACATCAACCAAGCCAATTCCTCACTCGGCTGGTATTGTTCTTCTTTAATTAGCACATGCAATTAGTTCTCAAATGGAACCGGTCAGCCAGAATGCAGAGAATTTGTGAGTTCGAACTTCATCTCCTTGATATGAGAAAAGCCATATCTGTGACATTCTGTCAGAAATTAAATCATCTCTGTACACAGTATAACATCACGAGTCACTTCTCAAAGTTGAAATTAGAGAAACAAAAAAACTGTGTGTAAGAAAATTCATTGGAGTTTCTGAGGATCAGAAGTTGGGGGTAATAAATTAAATTACCTTATCAGATCTGATGACCAGAAAACCATTCTCAAAGAGACATAAAAAATCCCAGTGCATTCTGGGATCCTTGATATACAGACTATATCACTCTTACATAAACTATGTCACAAATGATGCAATGTGAGATATCATAAAATTAAAAATTAATAAAAACAGGGCTATTGGAGGGTCTCATATGCACCAGGAAAGTGTTGCGTAGAAAGATGACCAACCTTCTCTATACTAATTGTGGAACATGGATTCATCCAACCACTATGAGTAGAACATCTGATAGAAATGATGGGGACCAGAAGGCATAGTGGTTCAGGTGTATGCATTGCTGTACGGTATAGTATTCTCTATTGCTGTATTATCAATCCATGTTCGATGTGATTAAACCTGTTCTTCACTCAAACATTTGCTTCAGGGTTTGCTTACAGTATTATTAACCAGAATAATGGTATTCTGTTACTATACGAGTGGGGTCGAGTCATGAAAAATAACAGCAAATTATATTGATATGCCATCTAAAATGACGGCAAAATATATACTCATGTACCTACTATTGAGTATCTTATATTAAGATATAAGAAAAAAAAGTTAAAGCCCTGAGTGTGAGAGGAAAGAAATTTATATATATATATATATATATATATATATATATATATATATGCACACACACAGGTCTTTATTATAATAGAGAGGATAAATCCAAGTCTTCTAAGTGATTTAACCTGTTTTTTGCTCAACGTTCTTTTTTTCTCCAGGGTTTCATTACAGAATTATTAAACATAACTACCGTATTCTCTATTACTGTATTATTAATCCCTTTTTCATGAGATTAAACCAGCTCTTCACTCAACTTTCTGTTCAGGTGTTTCCTTATGGTGTTATTAACCAGAACTTAGAGTCTTATACAAACTTTATAATCAAACGAGAACATTGATAGGGTATAGCTTAGTCATAAGAGCCAACAATTTTTCCACTGCCACCCTATAAGTTTCCAGCCAAGACAAAAGAAGCAAGAGGCAATCAGGGGTAAAACTAGGTGGACAACATCACTGAGTGAACTAGAAAATCATTCAAAGAGACTTAGACATCAGGACACAACCAAGACAGATGAAGTGAGTTGCTTAGGTACTAAGCTGTGTTGTGACCCTATGACTAACTCAGTCGTGGGAATGGTGAATTTTTGTTTTTTTAAATCATATCACCCCAAGCAAGGCATTTTACTGCCACCGTTTTGCAGGGAGGGGGCTACATAGGAGGAAAGTTATGAGAAAGAGTGACAGGTCATAGGGGGTGTCAGAAAGTGGGTAAGAGAAGGATGAGTGTTGGGGAGCACCCCTTATTGCACAATAAATGGACTCGTCTAAGGTGTACATATAATCCTGCCTAAAGAGAATGAGTAAGTGTTAGAGAGCATAACAAGAGTTGAGTAGTTGGACCATTGCTTAGTTGGTCAGTAAGAATATAGACTCATTACCCGGACTCACTTCTCTACAAGATTGTATATATTGATTCCTACTAACAGTATTTCTAGTATTCCTGTATTTGCTAACCTGTATTCTAGGTTGTATATATTTTGTTCGATATAACTTACATTTTATCTCACCATATCTGTTTTTGTTATTATTTTGTGTGGTTTCTAAACAAGAATCTACAACAATGTGAATACTGATGAGAGTGGAATGGACAGAGAAAGGAGCAGGAGAGAGAGAGGATGCAAGTCAGTGAGATAGGATATGTCTTAACTTTACATTTAAATTTTTGGAGATTGTAACTGTCGAGGAAGCAAGTAAATGGAAGAGAATTCCACAGGCAGGAACTGTGAGAAAAGAAGTTGCCGGAGTAGAATTTGTGTTTAAATTTTATTGGTTTTACAGTAAAAGGGTAGGACTTAGCTGCTAATCTTGTGGCTCGAGTAAATTCATGTATAGAGAGCTAAGTTCATCGATACATAAAGATTGGTCAAACACAATCTTCAGGCCCAATGATTGCATTCGAACATGGAACAGACTGTCGCCACTAACTGGTCTCTTTTATAAATGTATGCTGCTGCCTGGTTTTAGATCTTGACAAACAATAACAATGAACACGAACATGTATATACAAAAATATAAACTTACATTTTTATTCTTTGTTGGTGATGGCTGTGTGGAGAAGAAGAGGCCAGAGAGAGATTGCATGTGGAGGTTGTTGTGAAACCATTAACGAGCAGGAGCTCTCTCTCTCTCTCTCTTTGGCCAGAAACCCCAAGCTTATATAACCCCAAAATTTCTACATGTTTTGTTGTTCAGATTGTCACTTAATTGATATGATCTACAGCCAGATATGTCAGTCAAACATTTTTGCCAGTAATCGTCTTTCAATCTTTTGTTGTTGCCGGTGTTTTCTGCCTTTGATGTCAATCATATCTTTGTTGGCTATTGCCTGTGTTTCGATCTTTTGGTGTTGTGCCCCATCACCACCATCCACAGAATATATTTTTGTCAATCATATTTTTGCAAAGTCATAATATTTTATATATTTACACATGTTTTATTCCTGATATTGAGCACTTTTACCCAAAATATAGCATTAATTAAGTAAATATATATGGTTTCATTTATAGATCATAAAAATATAGTTTTAAAAGGTATGCTAAAAATTTTCCATATATATATATATATATATATATATATATATTTTCTTTTATTAAAATACTTTAATCCAAACGGAAAAGGAGGAAGGTAAATCCCAAAAACCAGATCCTAATTACTATTAAATTTTAATATTAAAAAATGATACAGGAGGAGAGCTCAATGTAATTAAAATTACAGAGCTAATATGAAATAAATTTTCAATATTCAAAATTGTTGAATGAACATTTCAACATGATATCCCTAAAGGGTTTCATATCTCCTCAGCAACGGTACATATGTCAAAATGGAAATAAAAATAAGAATAAGAATTTCCATTTTGAAATAGGTACCGTTGCTGAGGAGATGTGAAACCCCTTTAGGGATTTCATGTTGAAATGTTCATTCAACAATTTTGAATATTGAAAATTTATTTTATATATATATATATATATATATATATATATAGATATAGATATATATATATATATATATATGAGATTTGAAAAAGAAATCACTCGGCTGGCGGTCAAGAGCGAGAGAAAAATTTACTCAACCGATACCATTTTCTTAATAGTCGCCTTACATAAACATGGCATGAATCACTGACAAAACAAAAAATGAAATTTTAAATAAAATTTTGAGCATGTTAGAAAAGATTTTTTTAAATTTTCTAAAATAACAAAATTTGCATGTCCCAGGAACTTCAGTTGGCTCTTCCTGATGCTCACTATTAATTTCCTTTTTGTTGCCTTCTTTCCAACACCTCATCATTGCTTGCACGATATCTGCAGCATCCTTCTGTAGAACCAGATTTCTGCTGCTTCAAATTTTGTCCTCATTTTCAATGATATTGTCCAGCATTTACTGCCGTATTGAAGAACTGACATCACATAACAATCCAGCACTCTTTTCTTTGTTTTCAGTAAAATTTTCTTGTTAGTACTTTACTCAGCTTCTGGAACACATCCTTTACTGTGCCAATTCGCCTTTATAATGCGTGCCAGAATTACATGCAAATCAAATTTTTTTGTTCTTGCTCCAATAGTTTTTAATAAAATTTAGTGAAACTTGGCACGTTATATGATAACATTAACACATGCTCAGATTTAAAATTCTAAGCTAATCTGCGCAATAGTAAGCAAACGGCAGCCATTTTGGTGACTTGCAGCCTGTTTCAGCATGCCAACTTATCATTGCTAAAGTGTCAAATATGGTGAAGTGGTGACAGAAAATTTGAACATTGATTATTTTAGGAATATGTAATTTGAGAACAACAATAATACAGAACAAACATATTCAATATGGTTTCATAGTACAATCAATATTGTATATAACTGCCATTTTTATTAACAAGAGAAAAAAACCTTTGGTCCATTGAAGACTTTCAATTTCATCTGATGAAATTTCTTTGGCAGCAGTCAGAATGGCATTCCAGAGATCATCCTTGAAGGTGTACTACCTTCCTCTGGAGTAAATCTTCCTTTTCAAGATGCTCCACAGATTTTCGATGGGATTTAAATCTGGAGAACAGGCTAGCCATTGCATCATTTTCCCATGTCTGGCAAAAGTTCCCTGTTTAGGATGTGGTTTCCGGTTTCGTCTTTTCCAATCTTTTCACTTTTTCAATTGGAGTAGATAGACTAAACTATCGCCCGGTTCACACTCCACCCACGTCTATTGAACAGGTGTAGAGGCTCATCCCTTGTTCCCTGTTTAGGATGTGGTTTCCGACTTTCTCTCTTCTAATCTTTTCACTCTTACGTAGCCCCCGGCACATCAGTGGCGTTACTGCCTTGCTTGGGGTGATATGATTGAAAAGAAAAAAAAAAAAAAAAAAAAAAAAAAAAAAAAAACACACTCTCCAAATATTCAGTGGTTATCCTTGCAGCATGAGACGGTGCATTATAATGCATGAATACCATCTTTTTCTTCTTGTGCCAGGATTCGAGGTATTCCTTAGTGAAGTCAATGTAGAGTTTGGCCGTCATTTTCACTATCTGCGACTCTGAATGGTCCTACCAGCTCATTACCAATAATTTGCAGCACAAAACATCACACCACCACCTCCTTGTTGATGCCTGATCCAGTGGGGAATTACACTGTACCATTCTTTCCTCCACCCATCGGGTCCATCTAGGGACACTCGACACTCATCGGTGAACAAAACAGTTTGAAAATTTACCTTCATGTGATTTCTTGCCTACTCCATCCTCTTTTTCTTGTGGATATCCTTTAATAGAGGGCAAACCTCTGGCTTTCCACATTTTGCAACCATCCTCAGGATACGGCATCAAGTTGATTTGGGCACATCAGGAACACCAGCATTTTCAAAAACTTTTTTGCTAGTTTCAAGAGGGTTACGGTGGACTTCACTCTTGATCTTACTCATGGCTCGATGCGACACAGGTGCTTTCTTATGAATTTTCCCTTTGTCAGAACATCTGTTGCAAAGTTCAGGGTAAGTAACAAATTTTTTAATTGTACGATGATCACGGGCCAATTCTTTGGCTATTTCTAAGGTAGATATCTTATTACAAACCCTTTGGACAATTTTAGACTTCTCAGCTTGACTCAAAGCACCTTTACGTCCCATCTTGCATATAAAGTTGGCACGCTGAAAGTCACCAAAATGGCTGCCATTCGTTTACTATTGCACAGATTAGCTTAGAATTTTAGATCTGCACATGTGTTAGTGTTGCCATATAACGTGCCAAGTTTCACTAATTTTTATCAAAAACTATTGGAGTTAGAACAAAAAGAATCGATTTGCATATAATTCTGGCATGCAGTGTAGATCTCTGTGTCGCACTTTCCATCTCCTGTTAGAACACTTCCTAGGTATTTAAATTTTTGTACTTGCTTGATTCTGGTATCCCCCACCTGTATTTGGCATTTTGGGTTGCTCTTTTTGCTGATGACCATGCATTCAGTTTTTTCAAGTTTATTTGTAGTCCTTTTTTGTCACTCTCCACAGCTACCTTCTGTAGGAGATCTTGTAGTTTTTTTCCTTGTCTGCAATCAGCACTATCATCAACATACCTTATGTTGTTCATGTTGTGGTCTCCGATAACAAATCCTGGCATACCATCTAAGGTCCTCAAAATATTCTCGCTGTACAAGTTGAACAGATTCAGTGAAAGGACACATCCTTGTCCTACGCCTCTTTCTATCTTTGTAAATCTGCTGAAATCATTACCTGTCCATATGCAGGCAGTTTACTGCCAGTAGAGATTCTTGATTACTCTGACATCTTTCCCAAAAATGTTGAGGTTGCTGAGCATTTGATATTTTTATCGTATGCATATAGATGTGCCAATTTTTGTAAATATGGATGTCCATATGCAACATTACCAGAAAATATGAATGCTAACGATAGTAAATTTAAAATTTATTGGTAATTTTCTAACATTTTCTCAATAAGCATTTTCATAAGTAAGACTATAGAGCCAAATACCTAAAATTCAATAAAACAGTCATGTGCCATACAGGGTTCATACTTGGGTGATCATGTCTCAAAAGAGACATGACTAACTGGGCAGAGAATTTTCCCAGTGGGTCACCATTTCTTTTTGCAGTAGACTGGTTGCCAACCAAAGCTACAGAACCTAATCTGTCCTGCTATTTAACCCATTGCTTGGGAGTAAGCAATGGATTAATACTTTTCTCAAGGGTATTTGAGTATAATTGAATAAGAGTTCAACTGAATTGGAACTTGCCTCTCCAATTTCTTGTTCCGTGCCGATATGCACTGCATAATTTAATTATTGAAAATACTTTCATAAAATAGATTACTATAAATATTTTCCTAAATTTTGAAGATTGCTGGATAGTTAAAAATAAATTAAAAATGTATATATAATATCCATCAAGTAATTGTTACAATAATTGCCCCCTTAAAAAAAAAAAAAAAAAAAAAATGTCAAAACAAGTTTTCTGATAAAGTTGTCAGCACCTCAAAAGCACCCACCAGTGTTATAAAATGCATTTCTGCAATATTTTAAACTCAAAGTAATATTTGAATCAAATCAAGTTAACTAAACTTTTAATCAACAAATCTTCCTCAAATAAAGTTTCTAAAAGTAGATTTCATTTTTTTAAGATTTCTTTTTAATAAAGAATTATGTTGTACTTCAGTCAGTTAAGTGCCATATGTGATACACGCTTTGGACGATCATGTCTCGAAAGAGACACGACTGACTGGACACAAGATTATCCCCGCAGTAGGTCGTCATTGCTTTCTGCGATAGACTGGTTGCAAGTCAAAGGCTATAGAACCCAATCTGTCTTATTATTTAACCCATAACTAGAGGAAAAGGAAGGATTAATACCTTTCCTAAGGGCATTTGTGCGTAAGTGAATGCAAGGAATTCAACTGGAATTTGAACTCAGTATGCCAATTTGTCGTTCCAAGTCCATATCCACTGCACTACAACGCACATCCAGCACCACAACGCACATATTGTACTTACAGATTTGTAAATGTGGCTAAAACCCAACCATTTTAGCTATTAGAAAAAAAAAAAAAAGAAAAACATGTGGTGGACCTGTAAGTTTGCTAGTGGTTGGATTTGACTTGGTTTGGCCTTGTTTAGTTTAGCTCACCATATGAAAAAAGTTGTTTAAAAATAAGAAACAAACCAAGATATGGTATTGACATATATCTTAACTTATTTATAAATGGAACTTTGTGTGTGTCCGTTACCTATAGACTCCGAAACAGCTGAACCGATTTTCTTGAAAATTTACAGTTGTACTATAAGCATCTGTGAGTGTTCTTAGCCAGGTTTTGTGTCGAGGCACCCCTGATAAATATTGAAAATCGAAAAAAAAATCGGGTTATAGAAGGAGTGGTTCGATTTAATCAAATTTGATACACTCATAGACAAAGACATAAGAAACAATATTCAGAAGTTTCAAGGTTGCAGTTCTTACAATAGTGCAGAAAATATATATATATATATATATAAGGCAAGATGTTTGTGTGTGTGATTATCTGCCTGTATATCCTTTATACAAATCCACAATTTTTATCTGATACTCACCAAACTTCACACAAATATTCTTTAGGCTGAGTCTGAGCTCCAGGACCATGGATTATTTTTAAAGCTTTCATTACACCCGAGCAACTCCAGGATATGCTGCTAGTTTTTATATATAAACAGTAACAATTCTGTATTTTACAAAATGTGTAGTGTTCATGCCTGGTATAAAGTTAATTAGAAAACTTTAGTAATGTTCTTTGATACATAGTTGTGTTGTATCATCATGGTGAATGATACACAGATAAGAATGAATGCTTAATATATTTATTCAGCACAGTATCCGGTCCTAACAGATATATACAAAAAATGCAGAACACTAAGTTACAAACAATTAACAAGACAAAACTTGTGAGCAAAAAGGAAGAGAGTCTAAATGGTGAATTGCCAATGAAGTAAATCAGTTAGAATATTAATCTGCTTGTCACAACTTTAAAAGACTCTTTCAGGCTATAAGACAGGTCATTGGTTAGAGTGCCGAAGGGGTGCTAGCTACTCTACAACAGGTTGATGAGAAGAGTTTACAGTATTTACATTATTCAGACTATTGTCCTCTTCTTTCTTACTATTTGTACAACGTTTTGGCCGTTGTACGCTCCAGCCTTCTTCAGATGCTAAGAATTTCACACCAAAGCCTTTATTATAATCATCTTTATTCCTTGTATAGTAGTGCCTCTTTTGGAAATCATGAGTTATCTCCCTCTAACCCTGTAAGTTACTTGTTCACCACTGCTGTAGCCTCGTATTGAACTCACAACTCTATGGGTCAAGTCACAGGAACTAACCAATGTCTATATCCACTGGGCCATGTGTCCTTAAAGCTATAGCAGTGGTTAACAAGTAACTTACAGGGTTAGAGGGAGATAACTCGTGACTACCAAAAGAGGCTCTAGGCAAGGAATGGAGTTCATATACTCCAGTGATTGTAATAAAAGGTTTGGTTCGAAACCCCTAGCACCTGAAGAAGACAGGAGTGTACAACAGCCAGAACGTCATACAAATGGCAAGAAAGATGAGGATAATAGTTCGAATAATATAAATACTACCTCATCTCGGAAATACAGACAAGAGGAAGAGTTGAATGAGTGAAGGCAGGAATGAATTGAAATTTGATAAGATAATTATGTATGAGTAGAGCAGGGTATTGCTGTGGATGACTTTCCGGTAACCATGAGGTAGTAGTTGTGGATGACTTTCCGGTAACCATGAGGTAGTAGTTGTGGATGACTTTCCGGTAACCATGAGGTAGTAGTTGTGGATGACTTTCCGGTAACCATGAGGTAGTAGTTGTGGATGACTTTCCGGTAACCATGAGGTAGTAGTTGTGGATGACTTTCCGGTAACCATGAGGTAGTAGTTGTGGATGACTTTCCGGTAACCATGAGGTAGTAGTTGTGGATGACTTTCCGGTAACCATGAGGTAGTAGTTGTGGATGACTTTCCGGTAACCATGAGGTAGTAGTTGTGGATGACTTTCCGGTAACCATGAGGTAGTAGTTGTGGATGACTTTCCGGTAACCATGAGGTAATAGTTGTGGATGACTTTCAGGTAACCACTCAGTTAAATGCTCGTTTCTGTGTCCTTTTTATGTCTGGTTTTATAAAATGTTCTTTTGAAGAAGGCGAGATAGAGAAAGCAGGATGAGACAGCAAGCCAATAGTGTCTGCCTGACATGCTCAAGGGAAGCACTGAACTGGGTCCTCTCAATACAGTAGACAAAAATCACTCTTATACTTTATTAAAAGTCAAAAGAGGATCACTTTCAAATATATTTTTTGTTCTCTGATTGGTTAATATATGACATTATGTTCTGAGTCATCAAAGAGATAACTTCCTGTTCACCACAGACAGATGGCCCAGTAGATGAATGTTGGTTAGATCTAGTGACTTGATCCAAAGAGTTGTGAGTTCAATACCTGGCTACAGCAAAGATGAACAAATAACTTAGAGAGATAACTAAGACATCCAGAAATAACATGGCTCATGGAATGAGAATAATATACCACAGTGATTGAAATAAAAGTTTTCAGTTTAAAATTTCAATCACATAAAAGAAAGCCGGTGGGTACAATGGCTGAAATGTCACGAATATGTCAATAAAGATGAGGACAACAGTTCAAACAATGTAAATAACACCTCATCTCAGAAATATAGAAAAAGAAAATAAAAAAATTTAAAAAATAATAATTTGGTATTTTCTGTTGACACACCCCAAAATAAAAAGAGTTTATATTTACTAAAATTCACACCTAAATTCTCCCAGACTGAGGCCCTTCCATTTCAGTCTGGTTGGTTGACCTTTGCAATTGCACCAAATGTGGGTGACTTGGGTGTGCTATCTTTAAGTGTGGAGTTTGCATTTGCACTCACACCAATAAACAAGCCAAAACTGATTTTTTTTTTAATTGTAAAAAAAAATTCCTAGTAAGTTTTCGAATATCATCTGCACTTAAAAAATGTGAATAATTCCGATTTTTTTTAATTTGGTTTAATTCTGAGTGTTGGAGTTGTTGTGAGGCAAGCTAAACAAATTTTGATTTAAAATTCATAATTTCAAAAGAGTACAAAAAAAAAATTTAAATTTATAATTTCTTGGGCTTTGCTCTAAGTAACTTTTCATTGGGGGTCAATTAGCAGAAAAGATCCAATAATTCTAATCAAATTAAATTTGGCAGTATTAAATTTTTTATGCAGGTACCTTCATTTTTTTTTCAGCGAAAACAAAAAAAAAATTAAATTAAAAAAAAATAAAAAAAGCAAACTTAATAAAACAAAATTTTATCGTCAAAATGTTCATATTATTAAGAGAAAAAGTATTTTTCTTTTATTATTTTTTAAATTCTTTCTAGCAAGTTCGAAATTTTTGGATAAAAATTCTTTTTTGCGTTAGCTGTCTACGTAAAATTTTCGATTAGGATTTAGTTTTTTTTAACACCTTTTGTCGTGAAAAACATTGGTTTGGAAATTCTTACAAAAATCAAATAATTGTTAGATTTTAATTAAACTTTCAGGACTTATTTACAAATGAATGAAATTAATTTTTTTTTTTTAACATGTTACCCTACACTTAATTTCAGTAATTCTCGAGAAATTTAAATTTTCATCTCAAAATTTGTTTTTTTAAAAGCAGGACTCCATGGAGAATGTAAATCATTTTCTTTTAAGACTACTAATTTCTGCTCTGAATCGTAAAATAAAAAATACAATAAAGCTGATAATTAAAAAATTAAACGCTTCAAGGGAGATTTTTCATTATTTTAAATTCGTAAACTATGAAAAAAAAAAATGAAAAATGAAAAATACGTAAAATTTGACAACTTTTAAAATTCGGTGTTAAACTGATGTACAATGTTACGGTTGAGTTACCGAAAATTTAATCCCGACTAAAAGAAAAAAAAAACTGTTACTATCTCCTACATTCAGATCGGTATTCGCTCTTATAATTATTTACAATGTAAACAAGAGAACAGCTGACTTTTTCAGATGGGGCCGTTATTTATTTCGTCAAGGTTATATGAACTTAAACTTGCAAACACGCACGGTCACGGATAAATGGATTCCTGAACTCGTCCTACTTTTCAGAAATCTTTTTCTCTTTCACTGATCTCTAGTTTTTACAGAAACTATTTACCTGTTCATGAGATTATAGTGTGCGTGTGTATAAGTAAAGATGTTTTTTTGTCTTTTATTTATTTTTATTACAACACAAGACAAAAAGCAGGGGGGCGAACTTAACAGGAAAAGACTACTAAATGAATGAATATTTAACTCCCAATCCAATAAAACAAATGCAGCACCACGTGTTTTTGACCTACCAACAGTACGACTGAAGGTCACAAAAAGGTCGTTCAGAAATCAACAGGTTCCCCCTTTTTTAGTTGTTGATGCAGACATCAGGGCGTTTACTTGACTCAAGCCTAGTACAACGGGGGGGGGGGGAGAGTACTGTCTGGGAGAGAACGCAGATTAGCCTATAGTCCCAGAAACGAAATTAAATTAGCTAAAGAAAATAAATAAATAAATAAAAATTAAATTTAAAAAATAAAATAAAAACTAAAAAGCCAAAATTCGAAGGTGACCACTATCACTGCGTGAAAGAAAAGAAATTTTTTTTTTATTAATTTATTTATTCATGTGAGAGGAGGAAAAAAAGCAAGAGAAAAAAAATTTGGTGTGGCTAGTTTCGCGTGGGTAAGGATACGTATCAAAATAAAATAAAAAAAAAAGGTATTTCGAATGTTGTTTGAATTAACAGAGAATTACAAAAACAGAGAAAGAGAGAGAATATTGGTGTGTTTGACAGACGACGTGCATTATGGAGAAGGAATGAATAGGGCGTAAAAAAAATTAAAAAACACGCACATAAATGAGGTAGAAAGAGGAAAGCCAGAGAAAGGGGAAAAAGAAAGACAGAGGGAGATAAAAAGAAATAAAAGCACAAAAAATAGCAAGAAAAAGTCATATAGAGAAAGAAAACCTGAAAAAAGCATACAGAAAGTGAGAGAGAGACAGACAGACAGACAGACAGACAAATACACAGAGAATTAGTCAGTTTAGGTGCCATACGTGATACACGCTTGGGCGATCATGTCTCGAAAGAGACATGACTGACTGGGCAGAAGATTATCCCGCAGTAGGTTGCCATTGCTTTCTGTGGTAGACTGGTTGCCGACCAAGGCTATAGAACCCAATCTGTCCTGCTATTTAACCCATAACTGGAAGGAAGAGACGGATTAATACCTTTCCCAAGGGTATTTGCGCGTAAGTGAATACAATGGATTCAGCTGGAATTCGAACTCAGCTCCCCGGTTTCTCGTTACCGAGCCGATATCCACTGTACCACAACGCACAACACAGAGAATAGAAGGAAAGAAACAGAAACAGAAAGACCGAAGCAAAAAGAGAAAGAATAAAGAAAAAAAGGCACGAAAAAACACCTCGCTATTCTTCCCCAAAACTATTATATGGCAATGCTTAGTTACACAGAAGCTGTGGAGAGCCATGATCATCTATGTCCTCAACAGACAGCATTTTAAGAGAAAAAAAAACTAGAAACAGCTGATGAGACAGGAAAATAAGCACCAAAACATGCATAAATTTCAGCAAAAAAAAAAGAAAACTACGCCAGTATTTTTTTAACGATAAAATTAATAAACGAGCTATCTTTTATGTGCCGTGTCTATTCAAGGCGTAGACGATCACGGCCCTCCACAATTAAAATTTCCTGTTCCTTGTAGCTCTTAATACATTTCAACTTGTTATTTCTCCCAAGCCCTGCTCAGCCACCCATTTGCTTAAGTCCAAATATGTCACGTGCTGTTTTCCTCTGTCCGTATTCCCCTCTATCCGCCCTGTGAGTATCCGATTCTTCAAGCCTTCTTTTCTCATTACATGTCCCAGAAACTTCAGCTGTCTCTTCCTGAGAAGTCATTTTCGGTTTCGTCCTCTTCAAAACCTTGTCGTTGCTCACATGTTCGGTCTATGGTATCCTCAGCATCCTTCTGTAGAACCATATTCTGTTGCTTCGAGTCTTTCCTTCATCTTTGAAGGAAATTGTCCTGTATGTGCTGCCATATAGGAGGACAGATATCACATAACAGTTCAGTACTTTTTTCTTTGTTTCCAACAAAATCTTCCTGTCACAATACTCTGCTTAGCTTTTAAAATGCGTCTTTGGCCGTAGCAATACGCCTTCGGATCTCAGTGCCGCACTTTCCGTCCTCTGTTAGAACACTTCCCATGTATTTTAATTTCTGTACCTGCTCGATATCTAGTGTCCCAGACCTTAAGTGGCATTTTGGGCTCCACAAAGCGAGAATGGAAAAAAAAACCCTGAAGGGCTAAGGCCAATTCATATTTATTTTAATTTTTTCTTTTGTCATGGATTGTCAAATAAGTTACTACTAGTATGTACTAATTATTTAATTTATTAGTCTACATTGGTAATAACTTAGCAGTGCAACACAAAGTTCAAAGGTTATTGCTCTTCAAAGTTCTTGCTCAGTTTAAGAAAATGCTTCAAGCTCAACTCGCTTTTTTTTTCTTTTTAAGCTACGATATCGATTTTTGCACTATTGCTATTGAAGGCACATGATAATCAATGATGTGCCAAACTTTCTATATTTTCATTCATAGAGAAAAGAAAAAATATGTTTACATTAAAAGAACCTATATTTTAATTCTTCGGTCTTGGAGACTTACAATTTTTTTGTCTTAGAAAAAAATATCGCTCTTCAAGAACTTTTTGTTGTTGTCCCTGTCTCTATCAACAGAAATCTTTAGAATTTGTTTAACGAATATTAACAACGATAATGCTCAGTTTTTGTTAATCCGTAGAGAGACATTAAGAGAATTGTAGTGATGAAAAATTAAGTTTAAGTAGAGAGAGAGAATTATTTTATGATATTAAACTATCAATTTTACGTTTACTTTAGACATTTTTCCACTGATTCAGTTGATGTCTTTTTTTGTGTATTTCGTAAGTTAAGAAGACATTTCTTAAAACTAAGGATTACCGATTATCTTAAAGAAAAAAACGTTTCAGAAAGAAAGATTTGTTTTTTTAATGAATTATCAGAGAAAAACAAATAAATTAGATGGTTCAGAAACAATAATAATTGCAAATATCCCAGATATTAAAATAATTTTTATTTGAAAAGTCATTTAAGACACGCCAATATTCTCTCTTTGTTTTTGTAATTTTGTCTGTTAATTCAAAAAAAATGTTGGATCGGTTTTAAAAAATATGAGCAAAAAAAAAAAAAAAAAAAAAAAAAAAAAATTAAAATAAATAAAAAAAAAAATGATCGAGTCATTGATAATTTATTTTTCAAATTTAATGCGGAAAGGAACTAAGGTGTTCATCTTTCAAAACTCACACCGTACCATTATTTCCCTGGCTTTGGGTGAGATAGTAACAAAATAATAATAATAATAATAAGTTTCAGCTCCTTTGGGTGCATCTCCCAGGCAGTACCTCTCCTTCGAGGAGGAAGACTGGAGTCAATATTCTGCTTGTGAAACGTCCTCCAAAAAAGGGGGAGTATCGATAGAGCTTGAGTAATTCTCTCACGACATTGTTGTGCGATTGAAACCCACTTTTTGGATCTTTTTATTTCTTCATTCTTTCCTAAACCATTTACCTGCATGCAGTTGATAGCTTTTTTTTTTGTTTTAAGGTCGCTCATATTTCTTCGTCTATTCACAAAAAATAAAGTATCTTTTTTATTTTATTTTTGCTGAAGTGCAACAAACCGATAAAATCGGACTCATGAGAACAAGAAAAAATACAAAAGAAAATAAAATGGAAATCAAAAATATAATATAAGCCAATTAGCGTAACCGTCAAGTGTTAATATCGAAATACAACCTGATTAACAAAAAAAGAAAAGAAACAAAAAAAAAAAAAAAAACAGCGAAACACGTTTATTGGTCCTCTCTCATGAGAGCTAAAATGGAATACAAGAGTTGTGCGCAGCGACTAAAGAAATGAACACTTAAAGACAAAACATTGTATCAGAAGTATATACTGTATCTTACAGACTAATCAAATTTAAGCTGACTAAATGCTCTTTCTGCTTACGGAGAGGTGGCTGGTAGGACTTATTGTAAACAGTCAAACAGACTCCAACGCCTTCAACTTAAATTTAGAATTAACTTTTTTTTTTTAGTACGAAAAATGTTTTTCTTTCTGAATAGGATATTTTGCCAGTCCCGTTAAAATAAACACCAAGGTTATTTTGCCGGTAAATACTGTTTTTTAAAACTCAGAATATCGTCAGTACATTGGTTGTGTGATTTTTTGTGTAGGCAGGAAGTGAACAACATGGATTGTGTGATCTGTAACTTGTCTTCACAAGGGCAAGCTTTCGATTTGCAGAGACTGTTATGCTTGAAGTGCTTAAAATATTGAGACTTCTACATTTCTTGTAATAATTGATGACGAATAAATGATTAACTTTCGTTTTAAGTGAAGGCGGGAAAGATTTTTAAATAAACTGTTTCACAATTGATGATGAAAATAAACAAACATCTGTGTGCTGTTATTTTTAGTTTTAACATTACCTGACTTCATAATAAAAATATTTACCGGAGAACTTGCCAGGTGATTTCTTTTTTTTTTTACAGAGATCAGTTAAATAAGCTTAAAAGAGAGAGTTGTATATTTATTTGTGATTTGTCTATTTTACCGGGACGTGAAAAAAAAAAAACACTTCCATTTTTTTTTTTTTGTTATTGTTCATATTCAAATGGAAAATAATGTGTCTTCAGAACGTAAGTGACCATAATTGTCCAGTTCTTTTTCTACAACGAAAAACAAAAAGTCAAAGTTTAACATTCAGACCTAAAACTGAAAGAAAAAAAATCGTATCAAAAGGGTGATTTTTTCTCTTGATGCCTATGTTACTGGTTAGTGCTTAAGTTAACTCTTGTCAATAATTGTTAAAAAATAAATAAATAATAAAAAGAGAGAGAGATAAACTAGTTAGAATTTTGACAAAAAAGTTACACTGTATTTATTTAATTGTTAGATTATTTAACAAGTTCAATTCGATACAATTACAAAAATTCTTCGATTACTGCGGCTAAAAATGTGTACATTGGTAACTATTTAAAAAAAAAAATTTTCACTTACTATGGTAAAACTGAAGCAAGTTTTTACAGCACTATTATGTATGCACTAATCGAATTTTGGCATATAAAAAATATTTTTTTCGCGCACCATACGAAAACGCATTAATCGATGGATTCCTGAACCTGTAGTGAACACGGAATTAAAATTAACTCTTCTCTTTTACAAAAATTCACAATTACGTGTCAAATTCTGATTTTGACGAATAAGTAAAGAATTGACCCCAGAATGAAAGAAAGAGACGAAGCCAAATTTCGCGATCCGATGTTAAATTTATTTTCTAACCAATGAAAGGAAGCGATTTGCAAAACTGAGAAAGTTAAATGTTAAAAAGTCTCTCTCTCTCTCTCTCTATATATATATATATATAGAGAGAGAGAGAGAGAAAGGAAATCGAATCAATCAGACCGGTTGGAGGAGTAGTGATTGGATAAGGATCTCGTCACAATGTAAGGAAGAGATTTCAAGGCGCCAATTTTTTTTCTTTCGTCTTCACTCACACGCTGTCAACGAAACGACTACAAGACATCTTTAACTGGCTACTAAAAACTAACGTCCGATAAGCACAATTTTCCTTTGTTGTCTTACCTTTCTTTTCGCTTTCTCGCCGGTCATAAAAAAGGAAAGGAACACGGACTTCGTTACTATCCTCTTAACCTTTGCATACACAGAATATGACCTGCTACTTACAACAAGAACTCTTGATTTACTTAACTTTTGATTATTACACTTTCTTTTTGAACATTTAACTCTTACTAATTGGTGTTATTCTGTTCTGTTAATAAAATTCTACTTTAACATAGAAACGAAATACTTTTATTCCTCTACATTTCAACCTTCAGATAATTCTGATGATTTGATAATCCCTAAGATGTAGGGAGTGTCGGCTATGTTGGTGAATTGGCCTTGTACCAGACATGGCCGACCGCCCCTACCCAACCAATTGCAGTACAATATTTATTTTTAGTTTTACCATTTACCGTTTTAAAAGAAATATGAAAAAAAAAAAAATTTTATGTTTGTGAACTATAAGAAAATTTAAAAGACATATGGGTAGACATGAAGGAGACTACCACCACCTTTAAATTTGTTTTTCTTTTTTTTAATTTTTTTTTCAGCGCAGTCTTATCGGTTATTATATAAAGTTTTCGATTATAAGAAAAGAAAAAATTGAAAAAATTTTAATATTTAAGCAATTTTAGAGAGGGCTCACTTTCTCATACAATGTTAATAAATCGATCCTCCATTTTGGAACCAGTCGCGTTAGGGGCGATTTGTTTTGGAACGAGTTGTTGCTCTTGTTTTTGTCTTTTTCAAGTTTTCTTAAGTTCTTACGATGGCATCTTCCTCGGAAACTCCAAGAATGGCTTTATTCAAAAATTTTGCGCAAGCAAAAAAGTTAATTGCACAGGATCTATTTACTAAGGTTGTATGCCATGCAAACAAAAAACTGACCCCACCCCATCTTAAAATTGTTTAAATGTTGAAATTTTTACAAATTTTTTATCAATCGGAAAGTTTAAGTTTTTAAATCGATAAGATTGCCCTGAAAAGAAAAAAAAAATGATAATCAACCAATTTACAGGTGGTGGTAATGTCGTACCGGCGAGTGATTCCAAAATGGAGGATCGATTTAACGTTACGATTTTAACTAAGGGGCTTAGTTTTATTAAAATTATTCCAATTTTTTTTTTTTTTTTAGTCAATTGGAAAGTTTAGGGTGTAATCGATGAGATTACACTGAAAAAAGTAAAAAAAAATAAAAAATAAAAATAAAAATAAAAACAAATTGAAAAAGGTGGTGGTAGTCTCTTTCAGGTCCGCCGACGTATGATTCTTCCGAACATTTTTTTTTTGTTTTGTTTTTTGCATCGTATTCTTAAATCACTGTTTTTAATTTTCTAATTTTTTTTTCTAATCCAAATCGTGATCAATACAACTATCAGGTAAAAATTACAGTACACAGACATGAGACATTAATCTTTGTACACTGTAGCTATCGTGGCCGATAATAAAACCAGAAAAAGAAGAAAAAAAGTTACAAGTAATTTATTTATTATTAAAAGTGGCTGGTAAAGTCGTCGGTTTATGTCGTGTACAAATTTTTAGGTCTGCTGTTTGCAATTGAAACTCGTAAAAATAAAATGACATCGATCCAACCTCTCAAAAGACTTCTTCATTCGATACTTCATCATCGTTTTAGGCAGTCGTAGTGTCCCATAAGATAAGAAGACTCGACATTATGTGAAAGTCTCATTTTGACATTTAAAATTTGAATTAAAAGTTCCTTGAATTTCTATCTATGAGACTGGGATTTTTATCCACTTTAGTTTTGGAATAAGAGGGGCTTGAATTTCGTCTGCTGGTTGCTAAACTTGTCTTGTGACAAGGTTTTTTTTTTTAATTTTTTTTTTTTTTTACCTGGAGATATAGGAAAGAAATTAATTATGTAGAACAAATCCGTAAAACGGAGAGGATACTTAAAAAAAAATCTAATTATAAAGAGACCTCAATGGATTATCCAACCAAAGCAATACAGAAAAGAAAACTCAACACATAATTTAAAAGCGATTATAAATTTAAATCCTGATTTATTTCGACTGGCGCGTGGGCGCCCATCTCCTCAAATCGCGAAATATCAAATGGTTTGTTTTTTAAGAATATTTTTTAAAAAGTGGGGTTAGGTCAAACATTTAATTTGCTTCGAGTGATGTCAGATTAGGTGAAGGGGTTAGCGTTAAAACGTAGCGTTCGTACCAGAAATGTCCCCAAAATTTAAAATACACATAAACCAACACACGCACATAAACAAACCATTCAGGCAATATACACAAAAATACCAAATCAACCATATAAAGACAAAGAAAAAAAAGGGGGGGGATTCAAATACATAAGTAAAAATAAAATTGAAAATAAGCACATTCAAAGATGAAGCTGAATTTGCCAGGAAAAAAAAAAGTTAGTGGAGAATATATATGTAAGTTTCATTAAAAATATTCAAGGTGTGATGGTTAAGTTTTTTTTATATAATTTTTCATGCGATCTTATGATTTCTTTTCTGAGGATATGACAATTTTTATATAATTCATGTCCTCAAAAAAAGAATTTTTTTTTAAATTTAAAAAAAGTTAAGATCACATGAAAATTTACATAAAAAACTTAACCATCACACCTTGTCTGTCAATGTTTTTAATGAAACCAATATATATTCTCCACTAACATTGTCATTTTAATGAAACTTGTATAAGAGAGATTGCTATCCAAATATACATTTTTTTAAGTGTGTGGGACTGTGTGTATTTTCCTCCTGTCACGCTCATGGAGAGAGCGAGACAATAGCGAGGCAGCATCGGCTCACTTCGTTCTCTTTACCAGTTATGAAAGCTTTTGCCGCGTGTTAGCTTTTGAACAGTGGCTTGTTCTACTTTTGCGATAATTATGTTGTCAATTAGTGAAGATATATATATATATATATATACACACACACATTTTTAATAAGGGCCGTTGTCTCTAGATATAATCTTAAATGTTTTGTGCCATTTTTGACAGCAGGAGCAGACTCGTGTAAAGGAAAACTGCCTGCCTAATAATGAATAAGGAGATACTGAAGTGGTAAGAAGATGGTTGAATATTTATTAAATTGGCCTTGTGTCGAACATAACCGAACTCCCTACAACTTATAGGTTTATTAAAATCAGAGTTCTCATAATTATTATAATTATCAGAAGGTTCAAATGTGGAAGAATAAAAGTGTTTCATTTGTAAAATAAGTGAAATTTCATTAACAGAACAGAATAACATCAATTTGTAGAAGTTAAATGTTCCAAGAGAAAATGTAGTACATAGTTAAATGTTCCAGAGAAATAGTAGTACATAGCAGAATGTGTGTATGTAAAAAGATTAACAGGTTACTAATAAAGTGTGTTCCTTTCCTTTTTTATGGCCAGCGAGAAAGTGAAAAAGATGAAGCAATAAAGGAAATTGTATTTATCAGGTGTTAGTTTTTAGGAGTTAAGGTATCTTGTTTTCTTTGTTGTCTGCGGGGATGTTGAGGATGGAGTAGAAGAGGTAAAGGAAAATAGCTTGAGTGAAGGAGGAGAACAAATGTGACAAGACCTTCTGTCTGGTCAGCAGATTAAAATCTCTTTACTTATATCTTGCGGTCTTGTCTCTAATTTCTGCTCCCACCTGACTGACTGATTCTGACATTCTTTGTGTTTTTATAGCCATTTAGCTTTTCACACTAGATTGTTAACTTTTCTCTCAGTTTTGCAAATCGCTTCCTTTCATTGGTTAGAAAATTAATTGAACATCTGATCGCGAAATCAGTACGGGGTTAATACTTTTCCTAATTGGGAAAAAAACAATATCAAGATTTCACACGTAATTGTGAATTTTTGTAAAAGTGAAGAGAAGAGTTACTTTTAATTTTGTGTTTACTACAATACATGCTCAGTATTTTTGGCTTAGTTCAGAGAGTCTCTCAGTGAATTTATATGGTGAGAGCAAATAAAAAAAATAAAATAAAATAACAAGGAAAATTCATGTTTTCTTTTTCAAAATTTATAATTTTTTTTTTTAAACCATTTCATCTCCAAAGAAAATGAAACTACTAAGATACAAGAGAACTGAGTGTAAAAGAGAATATGAGAAAAAATTATTAAGGAAAGAACAATAACAGTGTAGTCGTAGATAACAATTTTTGAAGATCAAAGTTGGCTGGAATGCAAGAAGCCAGAAAAAAAACTTTACAGTTTTCTCGCTTGTGGAACTCTCTTCTGGTTCAATGTTTTCCAGCCAACTTTGATCTTCAAAAATTTTAATTCAATGTCAATCGTTATCCGTCTATTCTGATTCAGTGATTTTCTTTTCTTCTTGCTCTTCAATAATGTTTCAGTTTCCTAATTTTCTCACACCCAGTGAGTAAACCCCTTGTGTCTTTGGGGATTTACTTCCCTACATGGGGCGAAAAACATCTTTAAAAGTCTATTATTTAAACAATTCATTATTATCTAAAAAAATAAAAATTACAATAAAAATATTGTCTGCCTTTAAATAACCGGAAAAGGATTGATAAGCCGTAGAAAACAAATCAATCAATCAACAACAACCACGGATGAGAAAGCAACACTGGTGTCAAGAGAAAAACTGCCCTTTTGTCATTTTTTTTTTTAATTGCGAGTCCCAAGGTTAAATTTTACCAAAGAAAAAAAAAATGTATATTTCTTGGAGTGATTTCCAAGGTTGCAAATTTAGATATATTCTTTTCCTAGACTGATAGGCAATCAAGATTACTAAAGACACCAGTGTGTACTACTATTTTTAACCCATAGCTAGAACACTTGGCAAGTCTTTCTCAATATCTCAACTGGCAATTGAAAATTAATACTTTTTTTTTTTTTTTGGTTGTTGTTGACTTTGATAACAAAAACAAACAAGTTATTTTCAGACCGTTTTACTTTACGATCGCTAATAGATAGGACCGAGTTCGAATTGTAGTTGAATTCCCTTACATTCACTTACACACAAGTACCCGTTCGAAAGGTAAAAATGTCTCTTCCCTCCAGTTATGGGTTATAGGGTAGATTAGGTTCTAAATAGCCTTAGCTGGCAACCAGTCTACCGCAGAAAGCAATGGCAACCTAATCTTCTGCCCAGTCAGTCATGTCGCTTTCGAGACATGATCGCCCAAAACTTTTCGTGTATCACGTATGGCACTTTAACTGACTGAATGGATGGGACACCTAGTGAGGATTAAATTAAATATCAGAATATTATAACATAAAAACAGTGAGATTCCTAACTTTGTCCCCCCTAACCTACCATGTCCCAAACTATTGAATATCAATAATTTATCTAGAAACAAAACTGTAACCACACGTCACAGAATGACCAAGAAAAAAAAAAATTGTTTTTTTTTCTTAAATGTGAAAAAGTATGAACATATTTTTTTTTTTAAATCATATTTTAAAAACTTAAGATCCTCAGTTTTTTTAAGTCTCTAAATTTGAAAGTTTATGGTTTTATTATTTAGAGACCATGCTTTTAAAAACATGGTCTTACTCTTGACTAGTATTGAAATGTTCTTTTGTTTGACCCTTGCCTTAAATGTCAATATTTGTTCTTGTTCCCTCTACCGCAAAAATAAATAGTTATGGATAGAGAGAGAGAGACCATGATTGGCAGTTTAAATAAAAAAATGTTAAGCATTTTTGTGGACATTAGATATTTGAAATTTAATGGAAAAAACGCATTTTCAGAATGTCACTGATAAAAAAAAAAACTTGCAAAAAAAAAAACATGTTGCTAACCATTTCATACTACACAAAATAATTTAAGCTTCGTAAGAAACTAAAATTACAAAAATTAAGGGTTGGAAGATCTCGCAGCGCCAAATTCCCAAGTGCAGAAGTCCCGCTTTCATTGAGAAAAAATAGAAAAAAAATAGAAAGTAATTCATACGACATTCTTACTTTTTTTTTTTTAGGTCGACTTAAAATAAAAACCCACGCACATGCATTTATTTGCTGCAGGCAAAAAAAAAAAAAACGAATAGAATTTTTTAAAAAATATTAGAATGAGGCAAAGTATTATATATATATATATATATATATATATATATAACAACAATAACAAAAAGAAAGATTTTACAAACATTTAAAATGTAAAATTGTTTGCCTTTTTTCCATGTGCGTACTAATGTTTTTTTGACCCTGAAAAGTGAAAACAAAAAGTAAATATTTGTTTTCAAGCTACCGGTCAGTTTTTATTTTTAAAGATAAAAAAAAATTAGATAGATAGATCATAGATAGAAATTAAGCGATTTAATTTTACTACCCCCAAAAATATAAGATAAAAGTCACCGTAAACCTAGGCAACGTAATCGTAGGTTTTTTTGGTTTTTTTATGGCAAGAAAAATTTTAAAAATTATTGTCGATTTTGTTTGAATTAAAAAAATCGTTAGAAAATAAATAATTGTTGTATATTTTTACAAACAGTAATATTTTATTTTTAAATGAGTTTAATATTGAAAAAAAAAAGGGAGATTTTTAAATGCATATTAAAAATTTAAAAAGACAAGTCTCCTTTTAACAACTCGCAACCTAACCTGGGAACAACAAAGCAATCGACACCATTATTATGATATAATGCTTAGAGGACACGTTGTCGTTAACAGTTCTGTAGAAAAGAGAAGGGATTTTTGTAAAGTTCTATATAGCCTTACATATGATTATTTATCTCACAGGGTCGGCAGAAGAGACGAGACAGCTGAACAATATTTTGCAACGTGTTTCGATATCTTGTGAAGATGCTTAGCTTATTTTTTTTTTTTAGAGAATATAATTTTAAAAAATAAATATAATTTTTAGCATTAAAATCCCAAAACAATAAAAAGAGTTTAAAAATGATAACAATAAATGTTGTAATTACATTTGAACTGAAAACATGATAAAAAGAAAACGAAAAAATTATTCTTACCTTAGAAAATTTTTATGGATAAAAAAAAAAAATTAAATATTTAGATTTCTTTTTTTTTCTGTAAAAAGATTCCCAGAAATGCCAGAATTATGTTCGTCAAATTTTTGAAGTGTCTGGTGCGAACCAGATTTATCCGACGACTGAGTGCGCGAAATTAACAAGGGGGGGGGGGTAGTATTAAAGACTGCTACTTACAATGGACTCAAGTAATGAATGCATAAATATAGTTGGAATAGTCATTAAAACGAGGAATGCTTGTTGAATAGCAGTCGTAGTCAAGTAGACTTAACATCAGCTGTTAAATAAAAGAATCAAGTTAAGTATGCAAACGTCAATGCACAAAAAATTGCTGCAGAGTTGCAACAAAAAAAGGACAAAAATCGAGATGATGAAAGATAGTGTTGCGCCAGACTTCTAAGTTGCCGTAGCCTGTCTGGTGCCATGAAGATAAGAAAAAGAGGCCTTTCACTTTTTGAGCAAGTTTTCGGCCTTATCATACGTCAACAAAGAAAAACAAAATCTTAAAAATAAAAATGTCTAACGGACGATTCCTTCCATATTTATTTTTAAAATATTATTTTGATTTTTCATCAAATTTTAGTTAAATCGTTTAAATTCTCAATTTGGGATCATTTTACGTAAAGTTTGTTTGTTTGTTTGCTAAACAAGGGCATTTTTCTTTTTAAAGTATCACCTTCATAAGTAGTAGTAGTAGTAACACTAAGTCGTATTAAATTTAAACACCGGAGGGGAAAGAATTATTTATTATTTTCCTTCCACTTTTTTTCCCCTTCTCTTCTAGAAAATAATTTCTTTATACTGTAGAAACTACTGTAAAATTATTTAACGACAGATTACTTTTTGGTACAAGGTCAATTATGCAGACACCTAGTTAAGGAATGGAACTAGTACGATTCTGGAAACTGTCTTCCACACTCGTCACACCAACCCAAGGCACCCATCAGTTGAGTGCCATACTTGATACACGCTTGGGCAATCATGTCTTGAAAGGGACATGACTGACTGGGCAGAAGATTATCCCGCAGTAGGTTGCCATTACTTTCTGCAGTAGACTGGTTGCCAGCCAAGGCTATAGAACCTAATCTGTCCTGTTATTTAATCTATAACTGTAAGTGAATGCAAGGAATTCAATTGGAATTAAAACTCAGCTCCCCGATTTCTCGTTCTGAGCCGATATCCACTGCACGACAAGGCACCTATAATTATCTAATAAACTTGGTTTAATTTCGTCACAAGGTCATGGGTATTTGGCACCTCGAAAGGACTGAGCCTATTTGATCTCTGATACTATGTTCTTAAGTATTGCACTATACTGAGGTCCTAATTTATTTAATAAATTCGATTTAGTTTCAGGACAATGCCACAGGTATGGAAAATGTAAGGAGGATTGAACCCATATGATTATTGACAATATCTTAAAAACCATTACACAACTACAAGGTACCTATAGGTTTTAAATAAATTTGACTTAGTTTCAGTACAAAGTCATTGATATTTGGCTTGGTGCAATGAAACTAACACCCTCACACTTCCAATGTCCCATGGTAGTTAATAAATTTGGCTTAGGTTTAGCACAATGTTACAGGCATGAGGATCTTGAGCGGGGTGCAAACATATGTGAACACTGGAACTACATTCTGCATGGTTACACCACCACAGGGTCCAAAGTTATTTAATAAATTTGGCTTAGTTTCAGCACAAGGTCATTTGTATTTGGCATATAGTGAGGATTTGATCTGTAGGGTCTCAAAACTATCTTCCTAAGTATTACACCACCCAAAGTCCCAAGTTATTTAAAGAAAATTTGGTCTAGTTTCAACACAAAGTTACTGGTATATGACACCTAGTGAGGTTTGACACTATAAAATCCCTGAAAATATTTATCTAAATATTGCATCACCCCAAGGTGCCAAGTTATTTAATAAATTTGACTCAGTTTCAGTGCAAAGTCGTTGGCATTTGGCACATTTTTAGGGTACAACCTATAAGATTCCTGGAGATATCTATTTTAAATATTAAACCACCTCTATGTGAAAAGTTATTTAATAAATTTAGTTTAGTTTCAGAAGGTCACTGTTATTTACCACATGGTTAGGGTTGAACCTGTAGGATTCTTAATCCTTCAACTTCTATATGACAAATTCTTTAATAGATTTGGCATAGTTTCAGAAGGTCACTGGTATTTAGCACATGGTTAGGGTTGAACCTGTAGGATTATTGAACTTTCAACATCTATATGACAAATTCTTTAATATATTTGGCTTAGTTTCAGAAGGAAACTAGTATCTGGGTTAAACATGCAAGAACATACCTTTAAGAATTTTTTCACCACCTCTATGTGATAAGTTATTTAATAAATTTGGCTTAGTTTTGGCACATGGTTAGGGTTGAACCTGTAAGATTCCCGAACCTTACTATCAAAATATTACACATCAATTTACATAACAAATTTGACTTTATTTCAGTACAACCTGTAGACTTCCTGAACCTATCTTTTTAATTATTAAACCACCTCTATGTAACAAGTTATTCATAAATTTGGCATGGATGTGCGTCGTGGTACAGTGGATATCGGCTCGGAACGAGAAACCGGGGAGCCAAGTTCAAATTCCAGTTGAATCCATTGTATTCACTTACGTGCAAATACCCTTGGGAAAGGTATCTTTATGGGTTAAATAACAGGACGGATTGGGTTCTATAGCCTTGGTCGGCAACCAGTCTACCGCAGAAAGCAATAGCAACCTACTGCGGGATAATCTTCTGCCCAGTCAGTCATGTCTCTTTCGTGACATGATCGCCCAAGCGTGTATCACGTATGGCACTTAACTGACTGACAACATAATTGATATTTGCCTATACTGCTGAGATAAGGTAGTATTTACGCTATTTACTATTGTCCTCATATTTACTGCCATGTTTATAACATTTCAGCCGTTGTATGCTCTTCAGTTGCTAGGGATTTATTATCATTCCATGACCATGTAGTTATCTCCCCTTCACTTAACACTCTAAGTTATTTTGGTATTAAACCCACAACTCTTTGGGTCAAGTCGCTGTGTAATATAACAATCTGGCCCCACCCGAGGAAGGCTGATGCAAGCGAGGGTGTTTCCGGTCGTTGAAAGGAACGGATGTCGTTTGACCTTATTTCCGGCAGCAGCGGAAATAACTACAGAGGCAAACAGAACAGGTGTCTCTGAGAATTACGTGGGCGTGCGTGGGCGAGGCAAAACCGGAAGAAAAAGTCCCGGTTCTGGAAGATTATAAAAAGACCTCGGCACACGGATTCGCCAGTAGAGGAGCAACAGAGATCGGCCGGTGAAGAGAGAGACACAACAGATAAGACTACACTCCCGTCAACCCATTAGAAGCACGCTCTCTCAATTCTCTGTTCCCTATTCTACACGGTCCATCGTCATTAATAAAAATATAACTTCATATTTTTATATATATGCGGGTTTGTTGTTTGTCGATATATAACAGCTGGAACTAACCAACATCTCTATCCACTGGGCCATGTGTCCTTGAGGACATCAGCATGTAACTTATAAACTTAATGTCTCAGTAAGCCTAGAGATAAAGTGGGAGACATGACTGAATGGACAAAAGATTACCCCGCAGCAGGTTGTCATTGCTTTCTACGGTAGATTGGTTGCCAGCCAAGGCTATAGAACCCAATCTGTCCTATTATTTAACCCATAACTGGAGGAAAGAGAAGAATTAATACCTTTCCTAAGGGCATTTGTGCGTAAGTGAACACAAGGAATTCAACTGGAATTCGAACTCAGCATCCCGATTTGTCACTCTGAATTGATATCCACTGTACCACAATGCACATCTGTTGAACATGTGGAAAAATTTTTCTGTTGAACATGTAGAAAACTTAAACCTATCTATCTAAATATTATATCAACCTTAAGATGCCAAGTTATTTAATACATTTTGCTTAGTTTCATCACATGGTCACTGGTTTTTCACACATGGTTAGGGTTCAACCAGTAGGATCCCTGAACCTATCTATCTTAATATTACTCTACTCCTAGAGGACAAGTTATTTAATACATGTAGATTTTGTTCAGCATACTATCACTCGTACTTGGAAAATAGATTCCCTGAACCTATCTTCCTAATGATACGATGCTAATTTGCTGAGTTATTTAATAAATTTGGGTTAGTTTTAGTACAATGTTACTGTTATTTGAAAACGAGTCAGGATTGAACATGTAGGATCCCTGAGCTTGTCTCTCTAAATATTTAACCACTCCAACATCCCAAGTTATTTACTATAACTGTTTTTTTTTTCAACACATTAACAGCGTAATACATTTAGTTAGCCTTGTGTATGTATATGCATGTAGTGATGGGTAAATTCTTAAAAAACACTGGCATCTCATTTTAAGAGATATACAGTATGTGATGGATGAATTATCATCTAAGTGATGTTTTTTTTGTTTGTTTTTTTTAATCATCTCACTCCAAGCAAGACATTTCACTGCCACTATTGCACATGGGGCTACATAGGGGAAGGTAAAGAGAAGGAGTGGTTAGACATATGGAATGTCAGGAGGAAGGTGACAGATGAGTAAGGATAGCGAGGATGAGGGTTGAGCAGATGGGAAGAGTGTTTGATAGAATGGGAGCAGGTTAGTGTGTTAGGAGGTGTCTATTGACCTTACATTTAAACTCCTGGAGATTGTAGCCGTCGGGGAAGCAATCGTTTGGAAGAGAATTCCACAGTCAGGAAGTGCGAGGAAAGAAACTGTTGGAGTAGAAGTTATGGCTGCATTTTATCGGTTTCACTGTAAAAGGGTGGGATCTAGTTGCTAATCTAGTATCTCATTCAAATTCGTATTTAGGGGGCACTAGTGATCTAAGTTCATCGGAGCAGAAGCCGTGAAAGTATTTATAGAAGAGACACAGGGAAGCCATGTCGCGCCGGTGGGAGAGAGACTGCAGGCGGTCTGCCAAGTCGGTATCTATCACATTACAGACCCTCCTCTGAACCTTATCGAGAAGCCTGAGGAGAACAGCAGGGGCACCCGACCAGATATGGCAGCAGTATTCAATGCACGGGCGGATGGTAGATTTATAAATGTGCAGGATAGATTCAGACGGAAAAAACTTCCGGGCCCTACACAGAGAACCGACTTTCATAGCAGCGGATTTAGCAATGGATTCGATATAGTCATTCCATTTGAGGTCCGCTGAAAGTGTGAGACCATGGAGGTGCAGTGTTTTACTCTCTGGGAGGCAAGCCTGGTCCATGCTAATGGGAGGTAGGGAAAATGAAAAATGAAATGAAATGAAAATAACACTGACATCTCATTTTAAGAGATATACAGGGTGCGATGGATGAATTGTTGTCTAAATGACACTAAAATGAAAATAACACTAACATCTCATTTTAACAAATATACAGGGTGCGATTGATTAATTTTTGTCTAAATGGCATCGAAATGCAAATAATACTGGCATGTCATTTTAACAGATATAGTGTGCATTGGATAAATTGTCATCTAAATGAGGCCAAAATGCAAATAACACTGGAATTGAGCAGTTTGCATTTTCGATTTATTCTCAGCCAAGTCTACATCTGTAGAGAGAGCCTCAACTGAGTTGTACCTGCACAAAGACACACTGAGGTGGAATGTGACACATGGTGAGTTTTTAATGCGGAGTTTCCAAGTGCAAATAACCAATAATTCCCCAGACTCTGCATACAAGGAATCAGGCTTGTTTATTTTGAGAGTTTGACTAAATAAAAGTTTTCATGAACTGATATTCATCTACCTCCTCACTGAGGCTTGGATGAAGCACAAGGCCAAATTTTATGTCAGACATCTGAGCCCTTAAGCTTGGGTAAAAATTTCTCATAGGCCCTGTTTAAGGCAGGGTTGGGCTCTTGTCTGTTCACCCCAGATGAGACTCTACACTTTGGCAGAGTGTCATCTGGGTTCCTCTCCATCCAGAGGCAGAGAGTTGATCAAGAGAGAGTTTTGGTGAATTAATATTCACTATCTTCCCACTAGGGCGAATGCTCAAGGTAGATGCAGTAAAAGGCCAATCAAAGCCCTTAATCCCGGGTAAAAGTTTCCCATAGATCCTGCTAAATCAGGATTATGCTCTTGTTTGTTCACCCCAGATGAGACTTTACCCTTTGGCAGAGCCTCGTCTAGGTTCCTTTCTGCCTGGAGGCAGTGAGTTGACAAAGAGAGAGTTTCGGTGAACTCTGAATACAAGCAGAGTTCTCCTGAATATATGTATTCATGACAGATTCTTTATTAGGAGAAATGCTAAGGTAGATATATAATCTATCAACGTTTGCCTTATGGTTGGATTAATTTCCAGAGTCTGCTAAAAAAATGCATACACATTTCAGGAAAAAGGTAAAAATCAACCAACAATACATTTTATCTGTAGCTGAAGCTCTAAATTGTGTTAAGAATATTTTAATTTCAGCATTAAATAACCCATAGAGATGTTAATATGCCACTAAACAAAATCAACCACCCAACCTGAATGCTGTTCTTCTGTTTTTATTTTCTCCTCACAAAAGTTTTCTCATTCTCTTTCACTCCAAGTAACCACTTGTATCCCAGTGACATTATCACCTTCTTCTGTCATTCTGAAACCTGTTCTTTTATTGTCCTTTTCTCCTCACTAAAGTCTCGTCATTATCTTTCTTTCCAAGTAACCCCTTGCATCCTAGTGGCATTTCATCGTGCTTTGGACACAAAATGTTTTTAAAAAAAATCAAACTAATCTTCGACTTACAAGATTTAAAGGTTCAATAAATCTTCAACAGAAAACTATAAGTGTTGTCCAACTGAGTTGCTTTATAGATTTTTGTTACTTCTCATTTCAAGCTGGCATCTTGCCCCAATCTTTCTTTAGATATAGAATTTGCCAGGACTGATAGCTACTATTTATTTCAAGTAACTTCTTTCCTTCGTCTCCACCAGCCCAGTCCCTGCTGTTCATTCCTGGCTACAGACATAATTGATTCACTGTGCATCAGCAATGATTAAACATGCCAGACAGGGGAGATAATTTTATGAATGTTTATTTTCATATTTACCGAATAATTTGTTATGCCAATTAGGACATGGAAATATTTCCTATAAATAAGATTAAAATAATTTAATTATGTATTAAATAACCAGAATAGCACTTATCAATCCATTCCAACAGCATTACTTCAAGTAGTTCCTAATAATGAAATCATTTCCAATACATTCCTAATAATAAAATATTATCTGATGCATTCCTAATAATAAAAATAATTTCCAATGCATTCCTAATAATAAAATCATTTCCAATGTATTTCTAATAATAAAACCATTTCCACTGTATTCCTAATAATTAAATCATTTCCAGTGCATTCCTAATAATTAAATCAATTCCAATGCATTCCTAATAATAAAATCATTTCCAATACATTCCTAATAATAAAAATAATTTCCAATCTATTCTTAATAATCAAATCATTTTTAATATATTCCTAATAATAAAATCATTTCCAACACATTTTTAATAATGAAGTCATTTCCAGTACATTCCCAATAAGAAAATAATTTCCAATGCATTCCTAATAATAAAATCATTTCCAGTGAATTTCTAATCATTAGGTCATTTCCTATGCATTCTTAACTGTAAAATAATTTTCAACGCATTCTTAATAAAAGAATAATTTCCAATGCAGTCATGATATTAAATCATGTTTAATGCATTCCTAATAGTAAAGTCATCTCCAGTGAATTTCTATTAAATCATTTCTTATGCATTACTAAATGTAAAAAAATATAATGCATTCAAAACTGTAAAATCATTTTTAATGCATTCCTAATAGTAAAATCCTTTCCTATGCATTCATGGTAAAATAATTTCCTATGTATTTCTAATAATTAAGTCATTCCCAATTCATTCCTAATAGTAGAATCATTTTGAAAGCATTCTTTTCAGTAAAATCATTTCCAATATCTTTTTAATAGTAAAATTATTTCCTATGCAATTTTAAAGGTAAAATCATTTCCAATGCTTTCCTAATAGTAAAATCATTTCCAATGCATTCCTAATAGTAAAATCATTTCCTATGCATTCATAATAGTAAAATAATTTCCTATATCTTTCTAATAATTAATTAATTTCCACTTCATTCCTAATAGTAAAATCATTTTGAAAGCATTCTTTTCAGTAAAATCATTTCCAATATTTTCTTAATAGTAAAATTATTTCCTATGCAATTTTAATGGTAAAATCATTTCCAGCGCCTTCTTGATAATAAAATCATTTCCAATGCTTTCCTAATAGTAAAATAATTTCCACTGCTTTCCTAATAGTAAAATAATTTCCACTGCATTCCTAATAATAAAATAATTTCCAATGCATTCCTTACAGTAAAATAATTTCCAATGCATTCCTAATAGTAAAATAATTTCCAATGCATTCCTAACAGTAAAATAATTTTCAATGCATTCCTAATAGTAAAATCTTTTCCTATGCATTCATAATACTAAAATAATTTCCTATATCTTTCTAATAATTTCCAATTCATTCCTAATAGTAAAATCATTTTGAAAGCATTCTTTTCAGTAAAATCATTTCCAATATTTTCTTAATAGTAAAATAATTTCCAATGCATTCTTAATAATAAAATAATTTCCAATGCATTCCTAATAGTAAAATACTTTCCAATGCATTCTTAATAGTAAAATAATTTCCAATGCATTCCTTATAGTAAAATCAGTTTGAATGTATTCTTTTCAATAAAATCCTTTCTAATGCATTCCTCACAGTAAAATCATTTTCAATGAATTCTTAATAATAAAATCATATTGAATATTTCTTCAATATTGTCTTCATCAAAAGAGACACCACACTTCACTGTGTCATCTTTTTCTTTTCTTAGCAGCTGCAAATGCTACACCCCAAGACAATCAGATCTTTCTGTCTTTATATGCCAAGATGAGTAAACTCTTTCTCTTCTCAGTTCAGCTGTGATTACACCATTTGGCTTTATCCCTTTTTTGATTTTGCAGTCGGTATTTTCCCTTTCATATAGAAAACACATGCATCAAATCTGACTCACAAACCAATTCCTTAGACAGCCTATACTTTGATTTCCATTAGTTAAAAAATCAACAGGCCCCATCCAATCATGGAGGTACAGTAGAATAATGGATTGCAGTTCAATTTGAGGAATTGGAGAACCAATTTGAATTCCAGTTCTAATACCCTTTGGAAAGGAATGAATCCATCGCTTTTTTCTTTTTTTATTGTTCTGTTTGCTTGTTGAGAGGCATGGTCGAGTAATGGATAGCAGCTTGTATTGAGAAATCATAGAGCTGAGTTTGAATTCCAGTTGAGCTCATTACATTCACTTACATGCTGATACCCTTGGTAAAGGTATGATACCATCTCTTCTTTCTTTCTTATTATTATGTGTGCTTATTAGGGGGCATGGTGGAGTAATGGATAGAAGCTTGGACTGAGGAATCAGAGAGCTGAGTTTGAATTCCAGTCATGTTCATTATATTCACTTACATGCTAATAGCCTTGGGAAAGGTATGAATCCATCTCTTTTTTCTTTCTTATTATTATGTACACCTGTTGGGAAGTACGATCAAGTAATGGATAGTGGCTCAGATTGACGAATCAGAGAGCCGAGTTTGAATTCTAGTCAAGTTCATTACAATCGTTTATGTGCTAATGCCCTTGGCAAAAGTATCAATCCAATTCTTTTTTCTTTCTTTCTTTCTTTCTTTCTTTCTTATTATTATGGCACTTGTTGGATGGCACAGTCTAGTAATGATTAGTGGCTTGGATTGAGGAATTGGAGAGTTGAGTTTGAATTCCAGTCAAGTTCATTACATTCACTTACATGCTAATACCCTTGGCAGAGGTATGAATCCATCTCGTTTTTCTTTTTTGTTATTATGTTCACTTGTTGAGAGGAATAGTCGAGTAATGAATTGCAGCTCAGATTAAGGATTCGAAAACCTGAGTTCAAGTTCCACTCTAATTCTTTGCATTCACTTACATGCTAATACCTTTGGGTATGAATCTAATAGCAAGACAGACTTGGTTCTATAGCCTTGAGTGGTAACCAGTCTAGGAGAAGGAAATTCTTGTTTCAAGACCAGCTTTTAGAAGGTTAATAGCAGGACAGACTGGGGTATGTAGCTTTGGTTCAGAAGGAACTGAGAATCTACTGTGAGAATATCTCCAAGCACTCTCTTCTAACATGCCTTGAGCCAGCATGGAAGAGTAGGCTCAAAAACTTAACATGAGAATAATACCTCATGCTGTTGTGCAATTTGCAACAATACAGAGTACGTAACAGATGATGATAATTCACTCAAACTGCACCTGTTTTCAATTGGAGTAGATAGACTAAACTATCGCCCGGTTCACACTCCACCCACGTCTATTGAACTGGTGAAGAGGCTCATCCCTTGTTTCCTGTTTGGGATGCGGTTTCCGGTTTTTCTCTTTTCTAATCTTCTCACTGTTTTTTTTTTTTTTTTTTTTTTTTTTTCAATTGGAGTAGATAGACTAAACTATCGCCCGGTTCACACTCCACTCACGTCTATTGAACAGGTGAAGAGGCTCATCCCTTGTTTCCTGTTTAGGATGCGGTTTCCGGTTTTTCTCTTTTCTAATCTTCTCACTGTTTTTTTTTTTTTTTTTTTTTTTCAATTGGAGTAGATAGACTAAACTATCGCCCGGTTCACACTCCACCCACGTCTATTGAACTGGTGAAGAGGCTCATCCCTTGTTTCCTGTTTAGGATGTGGTTTCCGGTTTTCTCTTTTCTAATCTTCTCACTCTTATGTAGCTCCCTGCACATCAGTGGCGTTACCGCCTTGCTTGGGGTGATATGCTTAAAAAAAAAAAAAAAAAAAAAAAAAAATTCAAATATGGCTGTGTTTTAATAAATTCAAAGGCGGGCCCATCTGTAAAATTTTGCCCTGAAATGTTTAAAATATAGTGCCTCATTTTGGTGAGTTTTTATAACATCAATTTGCAGCTTATTTTTATTCTTCAAATCTTTACACACTAATTTTCAAACATTTTTAGGTCCTGGGCATAACGATAAACTGCATCCAGCAGCAAGGCTTCTGATTGGGAGGTTGTGAGAAGTATGGAACCACCTCTTAATTGCTGTTGTTTCCAGGTCCACCCTGACCCGGAGTGGTCCTAGCTATGGGCAAATAGTTAACCCCCAAACTGGGATCAAAACACTATGAAAGTATAAAAATGCACTTTTATAGAAATATATACATAAATATAGACTTTTATAGAAAAATATACATTTTTGAATGAAAAATATTACCAACAAAGAAACTATGTTAGTAACATTTTAAATTAGTTTTTAACACAACTTAGAAAACTTTGACTTTTATGGCTGCAAAAAAATGGTCCCTGAAAAGGATGTTTTTTTCAACTGACTTCACTTCTTGGCAATTTTTGTTATTTTAAAAAGCTATGATCAGAATTGTAATAAAACCTAATCATATGAAAGTGAATTTATATATTTTTTTGTTCTCAAGAATTTACAAACAAAAATATTAAACATCATTTATTAGGTTATTTATTTACAAGAATAATTTTACATTTGCAACATTCTAAAATCTAATGCAATATTCCTCATTTACTAATTCATTATGAAATAAATATGAAAAAATCTTTTATTCAAAAATTTATATACATTTACTAAATTATGAAAATATGTGAACCAACTTATTATTTGCCATTTTGTAAAATTTGAATTTATTGCTAACCATTCCATTAAACAATATAATAGTGTAAATAAACAATTTAATAAATAAATAGTGTTTATTATTTTTGTTTTCAATGACAAAATATATGTATTTGTCTACATTTCTGAGATGGTGTATTGCAATCATTTATACTATTTACATTGTTCAGACTGTTGTCCTCATCTTTGTTGCCATAATCACCTTCAATATCTGTCTATATTTCTGAGATGAGGTATTTTAATTATTTACACTATTTTCATTGTTCGAACTGTTGTCCTCATCTTTCTTGCCATATTTGCATTCAATATCTGTTTATATTTCTGAGATGATGTATTGTAATTATTTACACTATTTATATTGTTCAGACTGTTGTCCTCATCTTTGTTGCCATATTCACCTTCAATATCTGTCTATATTTCTCAGATGAGGTATTTTAATTATTTACACTATTTACATTGTTTGGACTGTTGTCCACATTTTTGTTGCCATATTCACCTTCAATATCTGTCTATACATCTGAGATGAGGTATTTTAATTATTTACACTATTTACATTGTTTGGACTGTTGTCCTCATCTTTGTTGCCATATTCACCTTCAATAACTGTCTGTATTACTGAGGTGAGGTATTGTAATTATTTACACTATTTACATTGTTTGGACTGTTGTCCTCATTTTTGTTGCCATATTCACCTTCAATATCTGTCTATATTGCTGAGATGAGGTATTGTAATTATTATGTAAATAGTGTATATTTATATTGTTTGGACTGTTGTCCTCATCTTTTTTGCCATCGAGGATACATGGCAAGTGGCTAAAAGCATTGGTTGGATCTAGAGACTTGATCAAAAGTGTTGTGCATTCAGTAACTGGTTACAGCAAAGGTATACAAAAAAACTTAGAAAATTGAATTAAATAGAGATAACTGAGACATCTGGAAGTGGCATGAGTCATGGAATGAGAATAATCTACCCCAGTGAATAAAATAGAGGGTTCAGTTTGAAATTCCAAGTCACCTGAAGAAGGTCGAAGCATACAATGACCAATACATTGTGAATATTGCAATGAAGATGAGGACAACAGTCTGAATAATGCAAATAATGTAAATAATTGCAATACCTCATCTCAGAAATATAGACAGATGTTGAAGAAGACCAGAGAGTACAACAGCTGAAATGTTGTGAATATGACAACAAAGATGAAGACAAATGTTTGAATAATGTAAATAGTGTAAGTAAAGAAAATGTGTAAATTTACTTATATTTAGGTTTTATGACAATTCTAATCATTGCTTTTTAAAAACAATAGATATTGTCAAGGAGTGAAGGTAGTTAAAATAATAGCAGTGTCAAGGGAAAAACCGTTCTTTTTTGACAACTTGGCATGTTGGTTTAACAGCTCAGCTCTTCTTTCTACCAACTCCTGACTCATCGATAAATCCTAATCTAGGAACTGGCAATATGAATGGACAGCACAGGAACCACATGATAGAAATCACCATCTCTCCCCAAGGGTAGATAAGAACTATCCCAGTCACAAGCATAGGTATTAATACAGACCAGCACCCGGATATACTCTATATCCGGTTTTGTTGTCACTTGATCTCCAAAAACCACTCCTTTACTCCCCTTTAGTCAAAGTGGATGCCGTTTAGGAGACTGAATTTCAAGAGAAACCTTCTGCAGTTTCATCAAATAAAAGCATTTGAGATCAAGATAAAACTGCTACTTACCTTTCTATGTGGGTTTCGATAGTTTCACACTATGTAGTAGAGAGAGCAATGAGACTTGTCTTGTTCTTTTTAGTGAGATCTCTTTCTCTGACAAGCTGACTACTTAATTTTCCCTGACCATGTGGCTCACAGGAACAACATGAATGATAGAGAAATTAATGTTACAAGCAATATTTTTCTTAATAAGCAAAAAGTGGGCAAAAACCTTGAAATCAAATCCACCCTGTGACAATCACCTAACTCTGATCTTGGAAGCTATTTCCCCCAGATATGCTTTGCTGGTAATGGAGTTAGTAAATTGATTGACGGCAACTTGAATAGTGGCGTGTTTTATATTTCAGTCACTTCCTTTTCTATATGGGCTTAATGCTTCGTGTAAAAAGGTTTAAAATCAAATCCACACTGTGGATGGTCCCAGCATAAGACACATTGCACCATCTCCTGACATGCCAAGTTATGAGTCTACAACACAGTCTTCTCAGTGTTGCTATACAGTGATGAGGTGGGGCCACTCAGCCAGACCTTCACCTTTTGTATTCATTGCTTGGAGTCCCACACCCCCAGGGTATTCAAAGAGGTGCACTTGTTAGATTTCCAATGGGGAATTCCACTAGAGCACCATTCATCTAAGCATCCTCCACACAAACGCTTAGCAACTAGCTTAAAGTGTGTAATCTGGCTTGAAATCAAATCCACCCTATGACAGTCACCTAATTCTGATCTTGGAAGCTATTTCCCTCAGATATACTACATTAGTAGTGGAGTTAGTAAATTGCTTGACGGCAATTTGAATTGTGGTGTGTTTTATATTTCAGTCACTTTTTTCCTTTTGTGCTTAATGCTTCATGTGAAAAGGTTTAAAATCAAATTCACCCTGTGCCTGATTCCAACTGAGCATCCTTTGAATTTTCATTCAGCAAGGTGTTTGTTGGCTCAGTCATGTCCTATGCTGATCTGATGACGACTCTACCAGAGTTGCTTCACAATCTGCAGGCTGGAGATGACCTTGCAGCAGACCACGTAGCTGTTGGAAGGACATCATCTTCCAGGACATCCAGCTGATGAATCTGATGCTAGAGGATGTTCCATTGTTCTGCCAAGACTGTAAGAGCTGGAAGATCACAGTTGCGATTGTGTCTCCATGGCATGAGATTTAGCAGTAGCCTGGTCTCATTGACAATCAAGGGACCTGTTCAGCAATAACAAATAAATAATGGAAACAGATTGAGTAAATTTTTTTCATTTCACCCCAAGCAAGGCAGAAATGCCACTGGTGTCCAGGGTGTTACAATGAGAAAAAAAAAAAGAAAAGATACAGGGAATGTCATAAGAGATGGAGGGGAATCAAGTAGATAGAAGATGACAATTGATGCAGCATTTTAACTTTTGAAGATTGTAGCTATCAGGGAAGCAAGCAAATGGAAGTGAATTTCACAAATGGGAAATGCAAGAAAAGAGACTGTTAGATTAGAAGAGAAAGTTAAATTTTACTATTTCTACAGTAAAAGGGTGGGACCTTGATGCCAATCTAGTACTATGAGTAAATACACGTGGTTGGGTTACCAGGAAAAAAAGCTTGTCAGAGCAGTTTCCATGAAAATACTTGTAGAAAAGACAGAGGGAAGCCACATCACGTTGGAGAGAAAGTAACTGAATATGAATTGCCAAGTCAGGATTGAATATATTGCAGAGCCTCCTTTGAATTTTATCAAGAACCTCAAGATAAATAACAGGCACATCTGACCAGATAGAGCAAGAGTATTCATTGCATAGATGAATGGTAGATTTATATATCTGCAAAATGGATTCTGACAAGTAAAACTTCATGGTCCGACACAATGAACCAACCTTCCTAGCAGTAGATGGATTCAATGCTTTTATTTTATCTGAGGTCATTTGAGAATTGCTTCAGAACAAATTAGTACCTTGGCAGAAAATAATTTCTCAGATGTCTCAAAGAAAAAGTTTGGCTTTTCTTCAAATTTAACTGGTCACTTTGCCATGGACTCTTTTCTTTTTTTCTTTAATAAAATCTTGGCAAAAGACTAGAAGGGCTAATCAGTTGGTACTGGGTTGTTACCGTGAGAATTTTAATTAACAAAGTCATTTTGACCCAGACAGAAATAAATATCTCTTGCAATCAGTATTTGATTTTTAATTGAATTTTTTGTTTTTGCTACAACCACTTCTTAGGTAACGACCAGGCTCCATTTCAATGACCTGGTCACTAAAAGAGCAAGTCACTAAGTCAGAAATTATACATGACCGCTATTTCAGGCATATAAAATGTGCAATGGTCAATGGTTAATGGTCATGTGTCTACCAGTCTTCAATAGCATTAATATCACATTCTTATAATTTGTGTGTCCTGGGCATGACAGTAAACTGCATTTGGCAGCAAGGCCTCCGATTAGGAGGTTTTGAGGAACATGGAACCACCTCTTAATTGCTGTTGTTCCCAGGTCCACCTTGACCTGGAGTGGTAGCACCTGTTAGGGTCCCAGCTATGGGCAAATAGTTAACTCCCAAATTGGGGTCAAAACACTATGAAAGTATAAAAATACACTTTTATAGAAATATATACATAAAAATAGACTTTTATAGAAAAATATATATTTTTGAAGGAAAAATATTACTAACAATACATTTTTGAAGGAAAAAATTATTCTCAGCAAAACATTTTTGAATACAAATCTAGAAGACATTTTCAGTTTTTTATAATAAAAAAGAATACAAAAAACTTTCATTAAAATCTGCCTAAATCAACTTTCTTGCTATAGCCAAACATTAAAAAAAATCTGTTAAAACCCCACCTTTTTGGCATTAAATAACCCACAGAAGTTGATATGCCATTAAACAAAACCCAAACTTAATCAAACTCTTACCATTTGTAATTTTTATAATTCATTTCTATATATCTAAACAATACAGAAGTGTTCTGAACAATAAAAGTTACTGTTATGTCTTGTATATTTTACAGTTTCAGTACTTGATACATGGTACACAGTTATATGCGACACAATTAAGTGCTGACAGTTATCGGCTTAACATTTAAATACAACTCATCTAATTTGTATAGGATACCACAGTTACAAAATAAATTGAAAATTCAGGTTTATGTTCTGCACATTACTTCAATTTGCTTACTGTAAATACTGATAAGTAATCTTTTATTTATCTTTACTTTTGTGTTGAGTAGATAGATAGCAGTAAAGCATGTTCCTCTTTACTAATAGATTGACAGAGAAACTTTCTCTCTCTCTTTTTCTCTCAACACATACATCCTTTCCCTCTTTCTATTATTCCATATTTCTGGAAAACCTAGACATAACCTGGACATAGCTTATCTGGTCAACTGACATCATGCAAAGTCGACCAATGACTAACATTCCTGCCAAAATCAAATCAGGCATTAAGTAAATATAAAAAGAACAGTAAACATATGCATAGCAGTTTGTCCACAGTACACCTACCATGCGTGTAGAGTTCAAGTCAGCCATCAACACACCAACCAGTGAAAAGAAGACTACCGCTATGCAAACCAGAGATGTGCTTAAATAATCTCCATGAAAAGAATATGCAAAAGAAAAAACATTAAGAAATGTATTCAAATACATACCCAAAGAAAAACGCAATTCAGAATTTTCATCACTAGCATCCACTCTTGTCTACAGAAACAAAGAAAAATTGAAGCCAATCTGAGCCTAAGAAAAATTATATAAAATTTGTTGTCCGGCACACCAGCCATGATTCACAATGCTTGTTGACAGCGGCCTCACATCTCCAATGGTACCCACTAAAATCAGTCACTGCAGTAATTCACAACTCACCCTCTCTCTCCTACTGTACACCTCTGCGGACAACGTTTTATGACTCTACTTATCTCTTTCTTTCAACAAGAGACATTCACACAGATTTTCCACTTATTGTATTTTTTGTGAATTCAATTATTTATTTCCTAAATCTCCGTCATTTCTTCTTTGTCTGTCGCCATGCTCGTAATATAACACTTCTTCTTCTTCTATGTGCCCTGTCCCTTCAGGACGTAGGCGATCATGGCTCTCCACGTCTCCCTATTCCTTGTGGCTCTTAGTATGTTTGCTCCTGTTGCTCCTGGCAAATCCCCGTTCTGTCATCCACCTGATCAGTCCCTGCAAATACGTCATCCGCTGCCTTCCTCTGTCTCTCCTTCCTTCTATCTGTCCAGTTAGTATCAGGTTCTCCAGGCTCTCCTTCCTCATTGCATGTCCCAGGAACTTCAGTTGTCTCTTCCTGATGCTCAGCATCAATTTCCTTTTTGTTGCCATTCTTTCTAACACCTTGTCGTTGCTTGTATGCTCAGTCCACGATATCCGTAGCATCCTTCTGTAGAACCACATTTCAGCTGCTTCCAGTTTTGTCCTCATTTTCGATGATATTGTCCAGCATTCACAGCCGTATTGAAGAACTGACATCACGTAGCAGTCTAGAACTCTTTTCTTCGTTTCTATTGAGATTTTCCTGTGTGTTAGTATTTTGCTCATCTTCTAGAACGCGTCCTTTGCCATGCCAATTCGCCTTCGGATTTCCGTGTCGCACTTTCCATCTCCTGTTAGAACACTTCCTAGGTACTTAAATTCTTGTTTGATTCTGTTATCCTCCACTTGTATTTGGCATTTTGGGTTGTATCTTTTGCTGATGACCATGCACTCAGTTTTCTTAAAGTTTATTTGTAGTCCCTTCTTGTCACTCTCCACTGCTACTTTCTGTATGAGGTCTTGTAGTTTCCTTTCCGTGTCCGCAATCAGCACTGTATCGTCCGCATATCTTATGTTGTTCAGGTTGTGGCCTCCAATGACAAATCCTGGTGTGTCATCTAGGGTCCTCAAAATATTCTCGCTGTATATGTTGAACAAATCCGGTGAAAAGACATATCCTTGCCTTACGCCTTTTTCTATTTTTGTGTATCTACTGAGGTCGTTACCTGTCCGTATGCAGGCCGTTTGATGCCAGTAGTGATTCTTGATTATTCTTATGTCTTTGCCGAAAATGTCGAGATTGCCCAGCATCTCCATCAATTCTTTGTGTCGTATTTTGTCAAATGCCTTCGCGTAATCAATGAAGCACAGGTACAAGTCTTTCTTCATTTGCAATGCCCTTTCAGAGAGCATCCTAATCATGAATATGGCGTTCCTTGTTCCAGTGTCCTTGACGAACCCGACAATATAACACTACCATTTTCTTTTCTATTTACCTTTTTCTAAAAAAGGAAGTTTTTCTGGTATATGTGGCAAGCCAAGAGTCATTCACTATAAAACACATACTGACAAACTGCAGCAATTTGAATTCAACTTTTTCCACATTAATTCTCTTAAGGCTTTATCTCTATCTCAATATCAAGCACTATATGATAAAAACATGCTTGCCAAAAATGCCTTTCTACCAGTAAATTACTGAAAAGAGTAATCTTAGCACTAAGCATTATCACAATTTAATGAGATATATGTATATATATATTTTTTTTGAACATCTAATCTGAAGTAAAAGACCAATTTAAAAAATACAAAACCCATTATTATTAATCTTTCCTCATATCCTTTAAAAGAAGAGGAAATAAACCTTCTAAAGTTAGGTCTGAAATTCTGTCCCACCCCAAAAAGTAACATTACAGACCTAAAAAAAAGACCTTAGAGAATTCGGACAGAAATTTAGACATAGAAACATTACACAACAACAACAATACAACCAATTTAATTGGAGTAGATAGACTTAATTGGAGTAGATAGACTAATTGGAGTAGATAGACTAAACTGTCGCCCGTTTCACTCTCCACCCACATCTATTGAACAGGTGAAGAAACTCATCCCTTGTTTCCTGTTTAGGATGCGGTTCCCAGTTTTCTCTTTTCAAGTCTTTTCACTCTTTTATTTTTTTTTCCAATTGGAGTAGATAGACTAAACTATCACCCGGTTCACACTCCACCCACATCTATTGAACAGGTGAAGAGGCTCATCCCTTGTTTCCTGTTTAGGATGCGGTTTCCGGTTTTCTCTTTTCCATTCTTTTTACCCTTACGTAGCCCTCTGCTCATCAGTGGTGTTATCGCCTTGCTTGGGGTGATATGATTAAAAAAAAAAAAAAAAAAAATAACTCAATAGTAAAAACAAATCCAAATACTGTCCAAATAAGAACAACAATTCAAATGAAATGAATTCTTTTAAAAAGTGACACAAATACCATTATGGACACTTCGTTGTGGTGCAGTGAATATTGACTTGGAACGAGAAATTGGGATGCCGAGTTCGAATTCCAGTTGAATTCCTTGTATTCATTTATCCACAAATACCCTTGGGAAATATATTAATCCGTCTCTTCCTTCTAGTTATGGGTTAAATAATAAGACAGATTGGGTTCTATAGCCTTGGCTGGCAACCAGTCTACAGCAGAAAGCAATGGTAACCTACTGCAGGATAATCATCTTCCCAGTTAGTCATGTCACTTTCAAGACACAATCACCCAAGTGTGTATCACGTATGGTACTTAACTGACTGAATATATCATATAAAAAACAACTAATATTAATAATAATAGCAGCAATAGATCTTCACTTTGAACAAAAGATTCAAAGCTTCTCACACTTTTTCTTCTATACCAATTTCTTCCATTGAATAACCCCTATTTCCATTTTTAATATATATATATATATTTAATGAAATTTGGTTATAAGCAACCGACAATTTGTAACAAATTATTTTGAACATTACTTTTACCGATACTCGTATTTAAGTAGATATTCTGTTTTTAATTAAACAGTATTTTATATTTATATCTATCGGCCTGATTATTTCACGATAAATTTTTATTGCGAAAATGTGTGCTACCCAGCAGGATTCGAACCTGCGACCCCTATTTTATCATGCTTTATATAAGCATGATAAAAACCTTGTCTGATCAAGAGGCTATTCATAGTCAAGTGGTTAAGACAGTACCAGATCAAATGGTAGCTTCCCCTATGTAAATAGGGGTCGCAGGTTCGAATCCTGCTGGATAGCACACATTTTCGCAATAAAAATTTATCGTGAAATAATCAGGCCGGTAGATATAAATATAAAATACTGTTTAATTAAAAACAGAATATCTACTTAAATACGAGTATCGGTAAAAATAATGTTCAAAATAATTCATTACATATATATATATATATATAGATAGATAGATAGATAGATTTAGTGAAATTAAAATTATATTAAAATCCAACAGAACAGAATGATAGAATACAGAACAAATTTGAAAACACTTATAAATTTAATACTTTTCACAGCTCCAGATTAGTTATACTACCATAACCCATTCTTATATCCTAAAAAAAGGAAGATTCATTGGTATGTGTGGCATATCAAAAGCCATTCACCATAAAGCGCATACTGACAAACGCAGCACTTTTAATTCAATCCACTTAAAATACCAACAAACAACACACTATTTAGATTGTGGATAAGAATTTTTTCAAAATACTTATCCACTTTAAATATGCTAGTTTCTAAAATAAATTATTTTAAACTGATCTAAAAAATATACTGTATTTGCATATCATGCGACTTTTGTAGGCCTAATTTTTAAGCTAATTTTAAGGTATTTGCATCATGCACAAGATATAAAATTAACATTTGTACTGCTGCCCCTGGCTGTACCATTGATCCAACTATATATACATATACTGTAGTCAAAAAGTACAGCTGTATTTAAAATAAACATTTTGACAAGAACTGATGTTTTATTTAACTGCATCCAGTAATAAGGCATGTAATATTTACATATTAGTATCGTTTTAAAAAATACAGACATGGTGCAAATGCATTTATAAAAGTTTTATAGTTATTATTTTGAAAATGTTACCATTCTAGGTAGTATTTTTTATGCATATTCTTTTGAGAGAAGTTTATGTTTATGTAGACCGGATGGTTTGTGTAAAATTTGTTATAAATGTATATCTTTTTTGGCTCATTGATTAAAAAATGTCAAAATTTGTAAAGGGTCCATTTCCACTTATTTTTCATATATACTGCCCCATATACTGGTCTCAAACTCTAATAACATTCCAAATAGTAGGTCAGGTATGAACCTAAATTTTCTGTATAAATAAAGCTCAGTGCAGTTGATACATTTTTACAGCAAGGAGTGAAGACAGGTCAACATCAAAAAAGGCATTGGCATCAAGAGAACATCAAGAAGGCTCTGTTATCAGCTAACCAGCTACAGAGCAACAAAAGAAATCTGAAGTTCCAGTGAAAATTTTCCTGAGGTTGAACAACTTAAAATGAAAGGATTTCTGAGAATTTCTTAAGAATGAACTGTGTAAAAAGTGTCTTAAAAGAAAATTACTGTGTCCCAGAGACGGCCATATGGCAATTTCCAATTTTCTCAAAGGTGGTTGAACCTTGGTTTTTACTGCCTTACTGTTTTCTCTTTTCATCATTTTTAAAAAGCCTCATCTTTTCCTGAGTTTTTTCTCCATTTTTTCACTGGTGATCCTTTATCATAAATTGTTATCTTGCCTTAATAGGCACACAAAGGAAATTTTAAGCAAATTTTGTTTGTATTTTTTTTCATAATTGTAACTGTAAATGTATTTTTTCATTTAAAATTTTACACAGGGGTTACTTTATATTTTATAATTTTACACCTAATAATATTTTCTACTAACTAAATTTTTGTGTCTGGCACAAGAGCTTGGATTTGGTATAAATAACATTTTTATATCTCTGTAGGGGATTTGGTAAGTGCTTTGTTGATGTGCTTCCGTATTTTACGGGTATTGCTCTCGAGATTAGTTCCCCCACAAATACAACACAATGTTTTACAATCGCGCAAAAGAAATGGAATAAGTCACAACGAACATTAAACAACAAACAATTTAATATGTATAAAATAAAATTAGCATGTGGAAACAAATGAAATACATGATGTGAAAAATTGCCTTTTGGAAAATAAAGTTTGGCAAGAAGTTAAATTTGTTTAAAGGTGTGTGTAAGTTTATATTAACGGGGTCCGTAAATAAGTCATTCTTACTTACATTAAGTTCATCTCGGGTGGCGACAGCATGTCGCGTTGATGAAAGAAAGTTTGTCGGGTTTTTCCTTCCACGGCCATCTGTAGCTAGGTCATGAACTTTGGTGTGGAAGAATGACTTGACCGGACAAAGTATCGGTTACATGCTGACTTAATGGCTAGCTTGGTGACTGACCTTTTTCTTCCTAACTGTGTGTTATTCATATACCATAATAGTGGATCAAAGAATTTTCCTAACATTTAGGTGTGAAGACATTTATTGACCAATCAGATTTGTATTTTACTATTTTGTTTTGGGGCCTAAATATTTTTTGTTAATTGACTTCCGATCCTATTTTTCTAAAATGTTCTTATTCTATGTTTTTAGCTGATTGGTTGAGAAATATAAAAATGTAATTTAAATTCTAATGCCATTTTGATCCAAAATTTCTATAATGTTTTTATGTATTTTCTTATTGCTTATTTTAATAGAAAAAAAATGTGTATCCCATATCTCTTCCCTCATTTACATTTATAATATGTTTAGCTGATTGTTGTTTATCACTGTACACATTTACGCAATGAGTATAGTTTTACTAATGATACTTTTATCATTGTCTTTTACTTTTTCATTTATTTAATAAGAAGATGGTGTTATGAATAACCAAGAATGGTTTTTCCTTGTTTTGTCACTCTCCTCTTTGAGAGAACTATTTCTGTTTACTGAGACTATAAAAGAAAACCTATACTTGAACCTTGTATTCTCAGTTGAATAAAACTTTTCTAAAGCCTACACCTGTGTACTTTTGTCATTACAAATGGGAGAGATGGCGGAGAAGAGGTTAATCTACTGTGATTTGGTTTCTCAAAAATGGAACTCGCATCATACAAGAGCTACATTATAAAAATCATTATTTTGACTGTTTAAACTTAAAATACAAGGATTTATTTAAGGATTAAATGACCAAGAGGTTGATATGCAATAAAAGAAACTGTTGTTGTTGTTACTACTACTATTACTACTAAAATGATAAATTCAAATATAAAGTATAAGTAAAAATAAAAGTAAAAATAAATAAATCAAATAAATAGAAACAAATGAACAAAAATAAAAAGTAATAAAAATAAAAAAATAAAAAAAATAAGCAAATAAAAATAAATAATTTTAGTATTTATTTCTGAGATGAGTAATTTTCAATATCTTGGTATTATTTTGAACTATTGATCTCATCTTAGTTGATACAGATGTTATTATAGACACGTTTCAAACAAGTACCCTCTTCTCATCATCAGGTGTCCATTAATTAGCTGATGTGAATTATCTGTTGATTATTGTGATATATTCTGATGATGGCCAGAGGGTAGTTGGTTGAAACGTTGTGTCTATAATAACATCTATATCAACCAAGATGAGGACACTAGTTTGAAATAATACCAAGATATTAAAAATAAATAAATAAAAACAAAAAATAAAATAAAAAATATATGAAAATAAGCAAATAAATGAATATAAACAAATAAAAAATAGATAAAAATTTATGAACAAAAATAAATATGAACAAATAAAAATAAATAACATTCCTCACACACATTACTCGAACTAAATTGTGGACATGGGCACCTCGATGTGGTGTAATGGCTAGCAATCTTGTTTTGCTAGAACCTATTACAACTGAATAGCGAGTTCGATTCTCACTAGGTACTCCATACTTTCGGCCTTGTGCCACATTTAAGCGTCGCTTAGAAAATCAACTAAAAGGGAGACAACTGTCATGTTAGAGTTATTTCCCTTGATCCGAATAACCCCCGCACAGACAAGAAGTTGTTTTGTTGTCAACAACATGGACGACGATGACGATACTAAGGAATTACGAACTAAGACCAAAGAACTTGTTGAAAAAATGCAGCTAAAACAAAAAGGACTCTCCAATTGTTTGCAAGAAACGTTGGAGGCTTTAAACAGGTAAAATTCCATCCATTGTTTCCTGTTTCGAGTACGTTTCTTTAAAAATTAAAACTGAAAATAAAGCTTATTGTCGATGAAGAAAAAAAAGAATTGATGTTTTCAAATTAAAAAAAAAAGGTTAAAACTTAATTTTAAATTTTTTTAAAAAGTTTAAGATAAGCGTCAAGTGATAATTTATGCATTGAATTTCTATTTTATGTCGGTTCTTCCAAGCAACTTTTTTTTTTCTAAGAGTGTTCCAAAAAAACTATAAGGACAACCCTTGTTGAGGGCACTTGCTTAGTTACAACTTCAAAATAAGGATTCGTTCAAAATTAAGGGATTACCTCCAGCCAAGCAAAAAAAAACAAATTCTGATTTAATTTTTAATTCTTAAAAACTTTTTCATATTTTTTTAGTTCTTCTTAATAAAAAAACGTGCTGTTTTTTTTCTTCTTTTTTTTAAAATGAGTCACCCTAAAGTAAGGAGTTCAATTTTTTTTTTTTTTTTGCTTGGCTGGAGGTAAATTAAAGATTCGACTATCGTCCAGTTCACACTCCTCCCCATTGGCTTTTTTTTTTAAATTTAAATCCTGTTTTTAGGACTAGGTTTTCGGTTCTAAAGTCTACTTCAACTTTACTTCTAACAGAACGTTTCCACTTGAAACCTGAAAAATGTTATTTTTATTATTTAATTTATTTGACTAATTCTTTCTTTTCTCAATACGAGGAAGTAGGTTCACCTTTCGACCAGTTCAAAACCCTCCGCGATCCTTTAAACCGGAGTAGAGAGGTTAGTTTCCCGTGTTTACTTGATTAACTTTTTGGTTCCTTCTGGAAAAAAAAAATAATTCTCTTTCACTCTCAGTAGCCTTCTTGTATCTTAGTGGCTTTATCGCCTTAGTTAGAGGCGAACTGATTTAGAAAGAAAAAAATGTTAGTTTCACTGTGAAAAGAATCAGGGATTTTTGCTCGATGGTGGAAACAGTTTTTTAAAATAAAAATCTCTCAATTATCATAAAGATAAATCGATATGTAGAATCACTTCTACATGCACGTACATACTTGTACGTAGCCCTCTTGTATCTTAGTGGCTTTATCACCTTATTTGGAGGCGAATTGATTTAGAAAGAAAAAATGTTAGTTTCACTCACTGTGAAAGGAATCAGGGATTTTTGTTCGATGGTGGAAACAGTTTTTTAAAAATCTCTCAATTATCATAAAGATAAATCGATGTGTAGAATCACTTCTACATGCACGTACATACCTACATGCATATCGCCATGAACACATGTTCATACACATAGACCCACACACACTTAGGACCGCACGTGAAACTTACCTTTTTCCAGCGTTTATTAAGAAATATAAACTGATTTCCACACGTGGTTAGCCAGTTGGAATGCCGTTCATCTCTTCCAACAATTGCATTCAGCAATTAGCCTTATGAAAAATGTTTCTTTCTATCTTATAAGTACATTTCAATACAAACATATTATTTCCTTTTCAGGAACTCTTTTAGAATGATTGAGACAATATCTTTATCTAAGAAAGAACTCTCTTCACAACATCTTGCATTCGCGAATTATTCAGTTCTGTAACCTTAATACAATGTTGTTATATTCGTTACATTGTGCTTTGAGTTATTTTATTTATAAATGTAGTGGTTTGGACAATCAACCTTCTTTTCATTGTTGAAATTACTACCCTTGAGGCTGACGGTCAGTCTATTGGTACCCAATTTGTCCAGTCCACTACAGACGTATTGTTTGGTATGCAGAAATAAATCATTTGAAATGGTGAACCGAACACTACCCACCGTAAATTTGTTTGTATTGAATGTCACTGGAATAAAAAGATTGACACAATATGCCCTATTAAAACGCCTTGTTAATAAATTTTAAACACCATCTGACTTCATGTATTATTTTTTAATAGGTTAAGAATCATTAATTTTTGGTGACTGGTTGCACTACAGTTACCACATTAAATATACACAGATACCACATATACTCAAGCATAGTGTGAATTTTTATGATCAGGTTTTTTATGGAAAAAAAAAACAAAAAAAAAAACTGTGTTACAGAAAAACTCACACTATGCTAGAGTATATGTGGTATCTGTGTATAAATGTGGTAACTGTGTATAATAGTGCAACCAATCAGCAAAAATGCATGATTCTTAACCTATTAAAAAAAAAATCACCTGTGTATAATTTGATACCCCTGTTTTTTTTGCATAAAAATGTTTGTAAAAAGTTGCACTACTAAGAGATACCATATCAATACTGCTCAAATCTGGAAAAAAGAAGTGACATTTAGAGAAAATGTTTGTCATTTTTTATATGAGGAAAGTAAATGCTGTCATAAAAATTATCCTCTCACTGCAGTCAAATTATATTGTCTGATAATTGCATATCAGAAATTTCAAATGCAAAATCTCCCTTATCTCAATTTTCTTTTTTAAAACATTCCATCTTAAGCAAAGCAATAAAGCCACTAAGATGCAAGGGGGGGGTGCTGAGTGTTAGAGAATATGATAAAAATATACTGTAAATGAGTGGGGGCAATAAAAGAACAGGAAGACAAAAGATAACGATTGACATTGCATTTAAATTTTTGAAACTTAATGTTGAACGGGAAGTAAGAAGCCAGAAAAGTTCCACAAGCGAAAAGAAACTATTTGCATTGACCTTAGAGTTACATATAGCGATTTCAACTCTCTTGTCATACATGATGAATGCTTGGCTGATCATGTCTCTTTTGATCTATGACTGACTAGGCAGAAGTTTTTCTCATAGTAGGTTGCCATTTCTTTCTGCAGTAGACTGGTTGCCAACCAGATCTGTCTTGCTATTTAACCCATAGCTGGAGGAAAAAGAGATGGATTAATACTTTTCCCAAGGGCATTTGTGAGTAAGTGAATATAATGAATTCAACTGGAATTTGAACTCATTCTGAGCTGATATCCCTCTCACCGCAACACACATCCACCACATGGATTTTTATTTTATCCTTCATCAGCATGGCTAAGACTAACCTCTAACCATGGTTCCCAATCTCGGGATAAATTACCTCAGTGGGGTAATCAGCCCATATTTTGAGGGTAATGGATGTTTGGTTTGGGAAGAAGCAATCAGCTTATAATTTCACACTGTCTCCTTGGAATGAAAACCAAGAAATGTAGCAGACTCAACATGGCAAACGATGCCCAAATAGCCCTTTCAGTCACAAAAGCTAAGAATAAATGGCAGACCTGAAGTAGACTACCACTACATTTAATTTCGTTGTTTTTCATTTTTTTTTTTCCTTTTTTCAGTGCAGTCCTATCAATTGTTACTTAAACTTTCCGATTATCAAAAAGAAAATTAGAAAAATTGCAATATTTAAACAAATTTGGGTGGGGGGTCAGTTTCTCATACAATGTTAAAATAAATCAATCCATTTTCAATCCACTCATGTTGGGGTCACTTTGTTTATGTTAATTTCATTGTTTTTCATTTTTTTTTTACTTTTTTTTGTATGAGAAACTGGTCCCTCCACCTAAAATTGTTTAAATATTGAAATTTTTGCTGATTTTTTTTGTCATTCATAAAGTTTAAGGTGTAAAAGATAATATTGCGCTGAAAAGTCCAAAAAATTTGATAATGAACAAATTTACAGGTAGCAGTAATGTTGTACCGGTGGCTGGTTTCAAAATGGAGGCTCGATTTACTATATGAGAAACTGATCTCCCCCAGAAAATGTTTAAATATTGAAATTTTTCAAAATTTTGTTTGTTAATCGTAAAGCTAAAGGGATAATTAATAGGACTGTGCTGAAAAAAGTAAAAAAATGAAAAACAACAAAATTAAACATGGTGGTAGTCTGCTTCAGGTCCGCTGAATAAATGCGCTGGCACAGGCAATACAAGCTCAACACTCACATTAAGAATCATGGCTAGGTTACGGCTACTATACCTCTGATTATTATAGATTGGTACTATTGTATTGAATAATTTCCATTAACGTTGTCTGCTCTTGATGTATAAAAATATAATTACTTCTTTTCCTATATTACGGGTATTTGTTCATTGGGGTAATGGATAATGGTGAAATTGTATTTTGGGGTAATCGCAGCAAAAAGGTTGGGAACCAATGCTCTAGGAGAACAAACATACTGTGTTTTATTGGTCTCATTTATTTTACTCAAATAAAGTGGAATGATTATATTTGAATTAGTTGCTGGATCTACAGCTAGAAAAATCAACTGTTTTGTCCCAGACAATTTTTCATAACCAGAATCCATCTTGCATATTTATAAATCTAATATTTGTCCTTGCTTTGAATATAGTTGTCATGTCAGGTCTGGTGCTCCTACTATATGTTTTGAGATTCTTGATAAAATCCAAAGAAGAAGCATCTACAATGTTATTGGTCTTGATCTAGCATCTCAGCTTCACTTAGTTTCCCACTGCTGTTTCATAGCTTGTCTCTGCATTTTCTGAAATTATTTCCATGGTAATTGTTCTGATGAACTATCCTTTATGGTATCTGAATTTGAGAACAGTATAATGTTTACCCTACTCCCCCCCCCCTGGAGCGAGATGTGACACAAGGTCTTTTTTAAATTGGGGACCCGACCACATACAGACAGGCACATGGATTTTCCCCAGTTTCCTTAACCGCCGGTTGAGCTGGCCTCGGTCACAAGCACCTGGTCCACTCCTCTGCTGCAATGGGGTGGCGCAGTTGTGGGACACTGTTCCCCGGGACCGGGCATCTATCAGTGTAATTTTTCTCAGATGCAACCCTGCCCTCGTGGATGGAGCTACAACTGAGCCGCACTCTGTCTTCGAGGACAGAGACGCAACTGAGAGATGATTTGGGTCCCTACCCAACACAAAATTGTGCCATGTGCATATATTTGAGAACAGTATTAGAATGTGCATTGTGGTGCAATGGATATCAGCTTGAAATGAGAAATTAGGGAGCCAAGTTCAAATTCCAGTACGTTGCATTCAATTATGTGTAAATACCCTTGGGAAAGGTATTAGTCTGTCTTTTCTCCCTCTAGCTATAGATTAAATAACAGGACATTTGGTTTTATAGCCTTGGTTGGTAATCAGTGTACTGCAAAAAGTAATAGTGATCTTTTGCTCAGTCAGTCATGTTTTTTCTAAACGTAATCGGCCAAGCGGGTATCACATATGGCACTTAACTGACTGAAATGTTGCAAACTTATCACTGCTGTGTTGCTATTGGCATGGAAAGTGCTCAGATGAACTACATTCCTTAGTTCCACCAGTTCTAACCTCTGAACTTTTTCTTTCTTTTTTTCTCCTCTTCTCTTTATAACAGAAATTAATCTGTTATTATTATTATGGAAATGACAAGTAATGACACCAGACTTCAAAAAAAAAAAGACTTGCTTTCCTTTCTTGAATATATTTAAATCACCAGAAAACTGTTGACAGCATCAGTTAGAATAAGAAAATAAAAAAAAAATGCTCATGTACATTCACAATCAATCAATTGCATACATGACTATTGTATACATGACACAATGGGCAATCATGTCTTCAAAGAGACTTGATTAACTGGACAGAAAATTTTCCAGCAGTAGGTTGCCATTACTTTCTGCAGTGGACTGGTTGCCAAGCAAGGTTATAGAATCGAATCTTTTTAATCTATAGTTAGAAAGAAAGGAGATGGATTAGTATCTTTCCCAAGGGTATTTGTGCATAAGTGAATGAAACGGATTCAACTGAAATTCGAACTTGATTCTCCAATTTCTCATTCCAAGCTGATATCAACTGCATCACACCACACATCCAAATATTTAACAAAAAAAAAAAAGGAAGTCTGTGGCAGTCACTGAATGAAAGGACATTCCTTAGTTTCATTGTGTTGGAAAAGAAAGGAAAAATGAACTCCTATAAACAATGACAGCAAAAAGGAAATCAACAGACATGTGTTTAGATTGAAGACAATAAGAAAAAAAAGTTTTTAGGTTTAGTAAAATAGAGGAACCCAATATGTCAACTGCAAGTTATCTGAAATAAAACAAGTAAAAAAAAAATTCAAATACCTGGGTAGTGTTTTGACAGAGGATGAAAAGTGCGACATGGAGATCTAAAGACAAGTTGGCATGTCCAAAGACACATTTCAGAAGCTAACCAGAGTACTGAAAGACAGGAAGATCTTATCAGAAACAAAGAAAAGAGTGCTGGATTGCTATGTGATATCTGTCCTTTTGTATGGAAGTAAGCTTACGGCCATATCATGTTGAATACACCGGTTCTTGCTCGATCACTGAAGTTAAGCAACGTTGAGCCTGGTCAGTACTTAGATGGGTGACCGTTTGGAAATACCAGGTGCTGTAAGTATATAGTGATGGATGTGAGTTGTGGTGCAGTGGATATCGGCTCAGAAAGAGAAATCGGTGAGCAGAGTTCGAATTCCAGTTGAATACCCTGCATTCACTTAAGCACTGGTACCCTTGGGAAAGATGTTGGTCTGTCCCTTCCCTCCAGTTATGGGTTAAATAACAGGGTAGGACTTGGGGACCCTGCCCTTAAAAACAAATCCCAATGAATCTTGATACTCGAAAAAGAAAAAGTATTACTAGACACAAAACTTATATAAAAAAAATCAACAATAAATTGTTGAAAGAAAAAGGTATTACCAGCAATAAATAAATAAAATTTAGTTGGCAAGAAATGACCTGCCGAGGTTGCAGGAGAGGCTTGAGGCAGCAGAAATGTTGTTTTACAGAAGGATGCTGAGGATACAATTGACAGAGCACATGTGCAATGATGAGGTGTTGGAAAGGGTGCAAATGAGAAAAAAATTGATACTAAGTATCAAGAAGGGACAAATGAGGTTCCTGGGAGGTGTAATGAGGAAGGACGGTGTGGAGAACTTAATACTCACAGGTAGGATAAATGGAAGGAGAGACAAGGAAAAGCGGTGCAAGACATACTTATTAGGTCTGAGCAAATGGTTGGCAGAGTGGGGCTTAGAAGTGATACCGAGAGAAAATATTGAGAGCAGCAATAGACAGAGCCAAGTGGAAGTTCATGATCATCTATGTCTTGAAGGGGCATGGCATATGAAGAAGAAAATGTTTGAATAAGACAGATTATTTGACTGTGCATCTTTTATGTAAAATAAAAATACAAAAGCCCTAAAATGTTCATTTATTGAAAAAAAAATCCCCCCATCTCCCTTTCTCTATTTGCATTGTTAACTAAGATCCACCATTTCATCTACATTGTAGCAAACAACCCACATTCCCTTTGTATATCAGTGAGATGTAAGTTCAACTCAGGTCACTTCTTCCCATGAACCACTATGTCACTATACCCAGGTGTATCTGAGCCACTCCTTTCTGATGTCAACCAGTCCACCCACATTGTGTTTGTTTTGATCTCCGACCTGCCAAAATAGGATTGCCCATTATCACCTGGCTAGGTTAGTCCTGATACATGAGGGGTCAAGTATATTAAGACCTGATTTACGTAATCCACGGTATGGAATATAATCAATAGAACACTGCAACACCACAGGTGTATTTTTTTTATATATATACTTATATATCGAATATATACACAGAATTCAAACTGAATGAACAGATTGCTTTACTTGTAATGGTCCGCTAGAAATTTGTATGTGTGAATCCCCATAGAAATCTAATGAGATTTCGGAGTTAAAATTTGATTCAAAGAAATCAAGTTTGATACACTGAAAAAAAATAACTACAGTGAAAGAAAAAAAACATTATCCTGAAAGCCAAGAAGAAATAAGATCCAATTCAACGCCTAGAAAAGATGAAAAGAAAAAGAAAACTAAAGAGTAATCAATTTCACTGATAAAACTTTTTACTCAACAAGGAGAAAAAGATGAAGAAGGTGAACTAAAGGGATCTGTTTTGTAACTAAAACTTTAAAAAATATTGCAAAACTGAAAGACACAAAGATACTAAAAGGAAAGAAAAAAGAGACTTTGGTGATCCACAGATAATTCCGTTATATTTCTAACTTGTTTTGATTCTTATTGTTTGAAAATTATGTGTTTCACAGCTTCTGCTCCAATGAACTTACCTCACTGGTACCCCCTATATATGAATTTCCTTGAGCCACAAGATTAGCAACTAGGTCCCACCCTTTTACTGTGAAACCAATAAATTGTAAACGCAAATTCTACTCCAGCAGCTTTTCTCACACTTCCCACCTGTGGAATTCCCTTCTGCATACTTGCTTTCCTGACAGCTATAATCTCCAAGAATTTAAATGTAAAGTCAATAGTCGTCTCCTATCTCACTAACCTGCATCCTCTCTCTCATGCATTTTTTCTCTGTCCACCCCACTCTCATCAGTATTCTCTTTCTTCTCTTACTCTCTTCCTGACGCCCCCTGTAACCGGTCACTCTTTCACATAACATTCTTCCTATGTAACCCCCTGCACAACAGTGGCAGTAAAATGCCTTGCTTGGGGTGACACAATTATAAAAAAAAAAAAAGTTGATTTTAAATTTTTGTCAAATATTGCTTACCTTTCTCATAGGAGAACCTCTATTATCTTATCTTGAAATCTTTATTTTCATTGCTAGTTTCACCCATTTTCATTTCATATTTTAAAATATCCCAAAATATATATTTCTTTTTTAACTATCTGTACATATATATGAAATAAAATGTAATAAACTCTCCTATTGCTTGTCCTCTATTGTGTTCGTTTGTTGAACGATTTTGTTTAGCTTGGACGTGTCTGACTAAATCGGGAAAGAGACCTGTGGAAGAATAATTTTAATATATATATTTTTTTTTATATGTTGTCGTACCTCTCTATATTGCTATAAGCACACACACGCGCACACGCACACACACATTAAGTCAACATGTATTGTATTCTGTTTACCATGTTTCTTTTGCAGCTCTCAAGATTACATCTTTGAGAACACAGCCATTGTTGACAAGAGCCTGGATATGGAATGCGAGAAAAGCCTGAGGCAGGGTATATGGGTCCAATCCTATGACTTGACCCAGCTGGGCACAGCCAAACAGAAATTGGTTGCACTTGCCAAACGCCATCCCAAAAAGCACAACTTTCAATACCCCAGCTCTGACTCTACATCCGAAGAACAGGATGGAGATGGCCGTGTTGTCCATTATTCAGGTGTCAACGCCCAAGCAGAAGCCATGATTTCAACATGTCAGGACACCAGCCAAGCTGAACCCATCAGCAATGACACCATGGATAATTTTGAAGTCTTTGACCCACAGACTGGTTCAGCATTTATTGAAAATCCATCTAATGAGGAACTGGAAATTCAGCGGAGAATAACTCCAAACTCTGTTAAGCGACGCCGTATTATTGACAAAAATGTCAAAGTTCATTCTGGAGAAACTTTGGAGAGAATCGAGCAGGAACATGATCTGGGATTGGGTCTTAATTATAGCTATTCTGGTATTGGTTCAGACTCGGATAGCGTTGGTGAAGCAGTTTCCGTGTCCGACTCTGATGAACTGGACGCCGATAAATATGGTGAAAGATATCAACAAGGTTTTTCACCTGATAAATTATTTGCCAGTTCCAACGACAGGGCAAAGACCTCCATCTATGAAGAGATCTTGGGTGATCCAGGCAATATTAAAAGATCTGAAAAACCGACTTTGAAGCAAGGGGTACAGAATAAGAGCAAATTGCAAAGAGCAGTAAATAAAAAATACCCTAAAAACCAGCATCTGAAATCAAAGGTAAGTGTAAACCTTTGTCTTTTCTTTAAATAATCCTATCGCTCCAAGCAGGCATTCTACTGTCACTGGTGCGTGGGGGGCTACATAGGAGGAAAGTTATGAAAAAGAGTGACAGGTTACAGGGTGTGTCTGGAAGTAGGTAAAAAAAAGGGGTGAAGATACTGAGAGAGGAGTGGAAAAAAGAGTATGAGAGACAAAAGATGCAAGTTAGTGAGATAGGAAATGACTGTTGGCTTTACATTTAAACTCCTGGAGATTGTAGCTGTCGGAAGCAAGTAAATGGAAGGTGGGAAGTGTGAGAAAAGAAGCTGCTGGAGTAGAATTTGCGTTTACATTTTATTGGTTTAACAGTAAAAGGGTGGGACCTAGTTGCTAATCTTGTGGCTTGAGTAGACTCACGCTTAGGAGGCACCAGAGAGCTAAGTTCATTGGAGCAGAAGCCGTGAAAGTACTTTTAGAAGAGACACAGGGAAGCCACATTGTGCCGGTGAGAAAGTGACTGTATCTGAGCTGCCAGTTCGGGGTCGATCACATTACAGATTCTCGATTAGATTTTGTCAAGGACCCCTAGGTGGATAGCAAGAGCACCCAACCAAATATGGCAGCAGTATTCAATGCAAGGGCAGATGGTAGATTTATATATGTGCAGGACGGAAATAGTAATAGAGGAGAGTAAGTTAAGAATTATGGAAGTAAAAACAAAAACAATCAAATTAATAAACAAGAGCAGTCAAAGACGACAAACCTCTGACATTGCCTTGGTGATTAGCAAGAGATGATTATTAAAGCAGACTTATCCCAAGCCAATACCAACATCATCTTAGTGATTAGCAAGAGATGATTATTAAAGCAGACCTATCCCAAGCCAATAGCAACATCATCTTAGTGATTAGCAAGAGATGATTATTAAAGCAGACCTATCTCAAGCCAATACCAACATTATCTTAGTGAATAGCAAGAGATCATTATTAAAGCAGACCTATCCCAAGCCAATGCCATCATCTTAGTGATTAGCAAGAGATGATTATTAAAGCAGACCTATCCCAAGCCAATACCAACATCATCTTAGTGATTAGTAAGAGATGATTATTAAAGCAGACCTATCCCAAGCCAATACCAACATCATCTTAGTGATTAGGAAGAGATGATTATTAAACAGACCTATCCCAAGCCAATACCAACATCATCTTAGTGATTAGTAAGAGATGATTATTAAAGCAGACTTATCCCAAGCCAATATCAACATCATCTTAGTGATTAGGAAGAGATGATTATTAAACAGACCTATCCCAAGCCAATACCAACATCATCTTAGTGATTAGCAAGAGATGATTATTAAAGCAGACCTATTCCAAGCTAATACCAACATCATCTTAGTGATTAGCAAGAGTTGATTATTAAAGCAGACCTATCCCAAGCCAATACCAACATCATCTTAGTGATTAGCAATAGATGATTATTAAAGCAGACCTATCCCAAGCCAATACCAACATTATCTGAGTGATTAGCAAGAGATGATTATTAAAGCAGACCTATCCCAAGCCAATACCAACATCATCTTAGTGATTAGCAATAGATGATTATTAAAGCAGACCTATCCCAAGCCAATACCAACATCATCTTAGTGATTAGTAAGAGATGATTATTAAACAGACCTATCCCAAGCCAATACCAACATCATCTTAGTGATTAGCAAGAGATGATTATTAAAGCAGACCTATCCCAAGCCAATACCAACATCATCTTAGTGATTAGCAAGAGATGATTATTAAAGCAGACCTATCCCAAGCCAATATCAACATCATCTTAGTGATTAGTAAGAGATGATTATTAAAGCAGACTTATCCCAAGCCAATACCAACATCATCTTAGTGATTAGCAAGAGATGATTATTAAAATGAAAATAACTGCAATGAACTTGACCACTCTTTCTTTTTTCCTTTTTTTATTTTACTTTTAGATATTACATTTATATCATAAATTATAATATTTTTGCCTAAGAAAAAAAAAAGTGTTTCCAGAAAATGCAATGTTGTAAAGCAATCTAGGGGAGGTAATTCAGTATTTGGCATGTGAAACCTACAAATAAAAATTAGTGAAAAAACTAGAAAATAACCCAGAAACTTTATCCTAAACTGTATCTAATGCAAAATCTAATCAGTTTGTGCCAGTCATGAAGCCAATCATCCCTGTATGTTTCATTCAAATCCATCCAGCAGGTCTTGAGATGTCTTGACCATGGACAAGCAACAGACAAATGCTACTGAATACAATGTATAACTACACAAGTTGTTCGAAATGTATTGTATTTCTGAAAGAAAAAGAATATTGTAGGTTCAGGTGCTTTTTCATTGGCCTGAGAATTAACAAATTAGCAAGAAGGCAGGATTTCCTGTTTAAAAATTTAGACTGCTAATATTGCAAAGTCTCTCTCACCCATTTTCCCCTGTCCATCACTAACAAAAATAATAAAATTAACTTCTTTTTTTTTTTTTGCGACTCTTTGCTTTTAATTTTTTTCTTCATTTAGCAAGAGCAGTGATCAATGATTTTTGTTTTCTTGTCTATAGGACGTCTTTCCATCGTCTTGTTAGGGGAATGCTTATGTATCTACCTGTCATTCCATTTGTTCTCATGTGTACACATCCCAAGCATGTCTCTGTTGGCTACCTGTTCATGTATTGGGTGACATCTAGTGAAAGTGCAGATATGCACCTGTTGAACTGTAGGACATTTCTCAGGTCAACTCAGTGATGCAATTGGCTTCTCTTGTGGACACATGAATAAAAATTTTATTTTGACATTATTTTATGTGTTTGAATTATCTCCCTGTAAGTTACTTGTTCACTACTGCTGTAACCTGATATTGAACTCACAACTCTTTGGGTCAAGTCACAGGAACTAACCAATGTCTATATCCACTGGGCCATGTGGATATAGACCTTGGTTAGTTCCTGTGACTTAATCCAAAGAGTTATATGTTCAATACCAGGTTACAGCAGTGGTGAACAAGTAACTTATATGGTTAGAGGGAGATAACTCATGACTACCAAAAAAGGCACTACTATGCAAGGAATGAAGATCATATAACCCAGTGATTGTAATAATGGGTTCAGTTCAAAATTTCTAGAACCTAAAGAAGGTCGGAGCATACAACGGCCAAAACATCATATAAATGGTAACAAAGGTTAGAACGTTAATACGAATAATGTAAATACTACCTCATCTCAGAAAAAAATGGAGAAATACTAAGAGTATGTCTATTTGGAATAAACATCAAACTCATTTATTCACATCTTTTTTCCCGAATCAAGTTTCAGTGATTGCAATGAGAATGGTTCGTTTATAAATAGCACAATGTGAAGGGGTCAGTATGATCCACATTCTATTGTCTTCAGCAGGGAAATGTTGCTGACTACTTGTCACTAAATGAGAGGATACTGTGAGTGAGAGAACTTCTCTACACCTGTCTTTTTCTCTCTCTCTCACTCTCTCGGGTCCTGGGCATGATAGTAAATTGTATCTGGCAGCAAAGCCTCTGATTAGAAGGTTGTGAGGAGCATGGAACCAAATCTTAATTGCTGTTGTTCGCAGGTCCACCCTGACCTGGAGTAGTATCACCTGTTATGGTCCCAGCTATGGGCAAATAGTTAACCCCCAAACTGTGGTCAAAACACTATGAAAGTATAAAAATAGACTTTTATAGAAATATATACATAAAAATAGACTGTTATAGAAAAATATACATTTTTGAAGAAAAAAATATTACCAACAATACATTTTTTAAGAAAAAATTATTACCATAACACATTTTTGAAGGAAAAAATGATTCTAAGCAAAACATTTTTGAATACAAATCTAGAAGACATTTTCAGTTTTTAAAATAAAAAAAGAATAAAAACAAAAATTTTTATTAAAATCTAAACCAACCTTCTCACTATAACTGAACATTTAAAAAAATACCTTAAAACCCCACATTTTTGGCATTAAATAACCCACAGAGTTTGATATGCCATTAAACAAAACTTAAAGACACTCTCTCTCTCTCTCTCTCTCTCTCTCTCTCGATAAAATTCTCATTGAAGAATTTTTGAGAGAGTAACTTTTTTTTTTTTTTTTTTTTTATCCTGGAGATTTCACCTTCTTCCTAGTTGCCCGATAATTCTATTCAAAGACCACATCTAGCTACTTTGCCCGTTTTTTTCTTTTGGGACTCTTGACCATCACCTGACCTTATCATTTATATATGAGGTACATTCAAGACGTTTTGAGATATTTTGTGAAGAGACATTTATAACTTTACTAAATCATTGTAGTTTTAGTATATAATTACTATGCATCTAATAAGCTGACTTTTCAACTTATGTTATTCTAGGTTAAACAAGATGGCTGTTACAGCTCTTTAAACACACCTGACTAAACACTGCTTGTCACAGCTGACGAGTTCACAGAATGCAGTCACGTTGTAAAGACAATTTGGAAGCTCACTATGCAATTAGGTTTTGTGTTAAACAAGACAAAAACATTACAGAGAGTTATGATATACTTCTGACTGTTTATAGCTTAACTTGAATAAGCCGAGCATGTTTTTTGTTGGCACAAGAGGTTCACGGATGGCAGAGAGAATGTGAAAGACGATATATGAAGGAGATGATGTGGATGTCAGAACATCAGTGCTGGTTGAGAAAATTCACAATTATTCACATAATAAGATCGTTATGTTTCGATAAGGTCGAAAAGTATATAGTTAGGAGTTGGTGCACAAAATTTGCACAAAGTTTATTCCTGGAGTGCTCAGTGACATACAAAAGGAAAGACATGTTGGTGATAGCAGGAAGATGGTTGATGAGCATATTAAACCTGTCCCTCGTCCTCCCTACAGTTCAGACCTTGCTTCCTGTGATTTTTGGCTGAAGAAGAGTCTTGGAGGGCAGTCGTTTCAAAGACATTGAGGAGGAGATTATGACAAGGGCACTGGACACCTTCACTTTGAATGACTTCTATGAGGCCTTTGTGGAGAGGCTGGAGAGCTACTACAAGTTCATTGAGGTCAGAGGTCCCTACTGTTGCCATATCTGGTCAGGTGCTCCTGCTATTGATCTTGAGGTTCTCAACAAAATCCCAAGGAAGATCTGCAATCCTAACCTGGTAGCTCACTTTTAGTCACTTTCTCACCAATTGGATGTGACCTCCCTCTGTCTTTTCTACCAATATTTTCATGACTAACAAGCTTCTTGTCCTGGTGTCCCCAACGACAGAAATTTACTTGTGCTACCAGATTGGCATCGAGGTCCCACCCTTTTACTGTCAAAAAAGGCACTTCTACTCTCTGTTTCTTTTCTCACACTTCCTATCTGTAGAACTCCCTGCCATATACTTGCTTCCCTGATAGCTGCAATCCCTAAAAGTTTAACTGCAAGGTCAATTGCCATCGTCAATTGTCCTAGATTCCATCCTTTCTTCAGCATCCCTTATTCCCTGTTTTTTTTTCACCTTGCTTTGGATAAAAATGATTATAAAAAATATGCTAGTGATTAGTTGTTCTTTGGAATTAATGCCGTTCTTGACAAAAGTCTTGAAATTCCTAGAATGCACCTTGTATTTCATAAATCTGAAAAATCTCTGTTAACCTGTTGAAAAGACAATATTTATAAATGTAAGAGCCAATGGGATAACTGTATTAGTTGCCAACACATTTCATCCAATGTGGACTTTTTCAAGGCAAAAAATGAAATGAATTCAAAACTAAGTAACTAATAATTACAAAACAAAATGTCCTTAGCAACTCAAAGAATTTAAAGGAAGCTATTTTTATGCTGTTAACTGAAAATTACAGCAAATACTGTTATGTGTGGAGATATTGTTTTTATAGCTGTGTTGATGGATTCAACCATTTTCTTTTGATTTCTTGATACTGTTGCGTACGTTTGTTTGGTAGAGTAGTAATTCTGTTAAAAAAGGTGAAAAAACCTGGGCGTAGATTAATATTTGGTGGCACTCTCAAGGATTTTAATAATATTCTTTAAATTCTTTCAGTTGCTGAAGACATTTTGTTTTGTTATTATTAGTTACTTAGTTTTTAATAAATTAATTTCATTTTTTTGCCTTGAAAAAGTCCACATTGGATGAAACGCGTTGGCAACTATTAGTTTTCCCATTGCCTCTTTCAAAAATCTGTAAAATTGTCAATAATTTGTGTGGATGTTTATTAACTCAATGTTTTTTTTTATTAACTCAATGTTTTTTTTTATTAACTCAATGTTTTTTTTTATTAACTCAATGTTTTTTTTTATTAACTCAATGTTTTTTTTTTTGTTTTCTTATGCCAAACCCTAAATTATTCTACGCCAATGATCCCCAAATTTTTTTTTCTCTGAACCACATTTTCAGAATGTAAATTTTTCTCATGCCTTCCCCAAAGGGAAGTCCTGCTGAAAAGGTGCAAAAGAGTGAGAGAGAGAGAGATGGATAGGGATTCAAACTTAGAACATCATCATTGATAACTCTCTCCTACAATTTGCAGACCCAAGTTATTATATTCTTAATAATACTTGATATAATGCAAAAATATCACTGTAATAAAATCAATCAATAATTATTTATACTGGGACCCTGCAAGCAGTTACAAGTAATCCTAAAGAATTTTTTAAATTCATTTTTGGCATATAAATTTTTTGAAATGGTTTTTGTCAGTCCTTGATTGTCTTTTAATCATTTCATCTCACCTGCTATCCTTCTCCACCACACAATTTTGGAACCACTGTTCTAAACTTACAATGCTAGTTTTGTTTGTTTGTTTCTTCTTTTTATTAAAGGAATACAAATTGCTTGGTTATGATTGGATAGCTTCAGTTTTAGACAACAAAGAAGAGGCATCCCTGGAAATTTCTGATGACTATTTTGAAGAATTGAGAAATTTCTGGAAAGAACAACAAGGTCGATCTATTAATGATCTTAATTCATTGTAAGTTGGAAGATTTTTTTTTGTTTTTTTTTTGTTGCTATTATTTGTTGTTTCCTTCTCCCTCCCATTCCTGGCTTTCAGCCGCTTGACATTGAAACACCAGTTCCCATATGATCACCAAATTAAGCAATGTTGAGCCTGGTCAGTTCTTAGATGGGTGACCATTTAAGACTACCAGGTGCTGTAAGCTTGGATGTGCAGGTGGTGTAATGGATAATGGCTCGGAGTTGTTAATCGGAGAACCAAGTTCCATTTTCCAGTTGAGTTTGTTATATTCACTTAAATAAATACCATTGGGAAAGGTATGAATCCACATCTTCTTCCCCCTCCCCCATCTATGCATAAACTAGCAGTATAGCCCGGCGCTGCTCAGGTGTAATGAAAGCTTTAAAACTAATCCATGGTCCTGGAGCTCAGACTCTTTGGACGTTGGCATGAAAGACTAAATAGCAATAGTTGTTTCCAGTTAAAGCAAAACCATAGACTGAAAGAAAAATGAATGGATGCAAGTTAAATTTTGATTTCCTGTTGTCGATATCAAATAAGTTTTTCGTTGTAAACTGAATTTTGAAGGCTAAATAAGTTCTCTGAGTAAATGGTATCATGGTTGAGACTAAGAACTACAATTATACCTACTTAGAGCCAAACCTAAAGCAAAAACTAAAATAAAAAGGCCGAAAAAAATACAGACAGGCAGATAAACAGACACACACACACACAAACATCTTGCCTTTCATATATATATATATATATATATATATATATATATAATCGATTTTCTGGACTATTGTAAGAACTGCAACCTTGAAACTTCTGAATATCATTTCTTATGTCTTTGTCAATGAGTGTATCAAGTTTGATTAAAATCGGACCACTACTTCTATAACCCGATTTTTTTGATTATTGATTTTCGATATTTATCTAGACCACTCCTTCTATAACCCGATTTTTTTGATTATTGATTTTCGATATTTATCTAGACCACTCCTTCTATAACCTGATTTTTTTGATTATTGATTTTCGATATTTATCTAGAGTATCTCGACACAAAACCTAGATAGGAACACTCACAGACGCTTTTAGTACAACTGTGTAAATTTTCAAGAAAATCGGTTCAGCCGTTTTGGAGTCTATAGGTAACAGACACACACATACACACAGACAAAGTTCCATTTATAAATAAGTTTAGATTTAGATCTCGATTAGTAAAACTTGTATCATTAATACTATTAGTATCTCAAAAACAAAATTGCATACAACGGATTTTGGTAATAAATAAGCCATAGAGTTTGATATGCCACTAAACAAAAAACAACCAACCAACTTCCCCCATTCTTAGAACTATTTTAGTGATCACAAACTGAGGGATCAGTTTATATATTGATTGCTATATAGAATTGATCTCCCACTTTATAATATAATTTATAATTTTAATAATAATTATAATTTTAATAATAATTTCTTTTTTATCAAGTTCTGATTAGATTTCAGCATTAAATAACCCATATAGGTGTTGATATGCCACTAAACAAAATCAACTAACCAACCTCCCCCATTTCTAAAACCATTTGTAGAATCATGCACTGTATATGATTTTTGTCCTCTTGTTTATAGAGGTGAGATAAAATTTGGTCTTCTATAAATTGATTTGAACCAATTTTCTCTAGTTGGATCCTGAATTCTGTGTCAAAAAAGAAATGCATCATTTCACCTCAAGCAAGGCAGTAAAGCCACTAAGGCACAAGGGGTTACTGAATGTAAAAGAGAAAACAAACATTATTAAGGAGTAGGAACAATAGAAAAGTAATCAGTAAGACAGTAGATATTGATTGACACTACATTTGCCGTTGGGAAAGTGACTGAAGTGAAGATGCTAGGTTAGGATCAATACCCTTACTTGCAGGAATATGAATTTCATCAGTCATTATTTATTTTTAACCAATCCATGTGGGTGTTAAATTGTTTTCCACCCTGCAAGCTCTTCCCCCATAGTCACAATATTGTAGGCTTGTTTTCAAACTACTGTTATTTCCATGGAAAATGTTCAGATGAGCTCCATTGTTTAGTACCACCAGTTCAGACCTTTACAGCTAAACTTTTCTCTACTCTGTCGTTATTTCCATGGAAAATGTTCAGATGAGCTCCATTCTTTAGTACCACCAGTTCAGACCTTTTGAGAGTTAGGACACTTCATTTCCCTTCCATAGAGTCAAATCGCCCTCATTTCCTTAATGTTGTAAAATGCAAAAAGAAAGTGCCACTTGGATAACTTTTATTCACAACCACCATAGGAACTGCCACTCCGTGAAACTAACTCTCATACAGATACCTCTCTGACCCATTCCCCACCTTTACTGATTTCTTTGAATCAGTCAGCTGCCATCTTTCCTCCTTAGCTTTATAATTTTCATGTCCTTCTCTTCCATTCATACCACAAACATCACGAGGTGGCTCAGTCCTTCCAGCCTTGATAGTTTAAAATGGCTTATGTCATCTTGTGTGGTGGAGACTCTTCCATTTTGTAGCTTCTTTCCCTACAGATGCAAGGTTTCAAGCCTGTCACTACCTTGTCATGGTTTCTTTAGCAAATATTCAGATGAGCGCCATTGTTTCGTTCCACCAGTTCAGACTGTTACTGCCACAACATGCCATGCTACTTCCACAGAGTTGAATCCCCCTTGTTTCCCCTCATATTCAAAATGTAACCAGAGGGGTCTACTTTCCTAAAAACCTTCACGTTTTTCAACCTACTCCCATGTGGATTCTTCCCTTACATTACAGCCTTAACCTCTTCAAGTTAAGGCTAATTTGTTATCTGTTCTTGTTATCCTTTTAATCTTAACTTCTTACCACTTCCTCTTCCATTCATATTGCACACCTTACACTTCATAAGATAAAGAACTATTCTCAACTGTAAACTGTAAACCTATCATATTCTTTCATTGAATCATTGCACATACATACATATGAATAAGGTAATTTTTGTGTTTCTATTTAGTTCTGCTAAGGCATTAAAACACATTATTAACTGTGCATCACAATTTAAAAATATTTTCTGGCTTAAATAACCTGCAAAGAGTTGAAACTGTATAAAAATGGAGCAGTCAAATACTGATTAGCTACACAGGCATGTCTTTTAGATTTATTTACATTCTCTGGAATATAAATGTATAGAAACTACTGTGACCAAAATGAGGGATCAATTTATATATTGATTGTAATGTAGAATTGATCTCCCACTTTATAACCACATTATAATTTTTTGTTTATCAAACTCTAATTAGGTCTGAATTTACTTCTTCCTCCCAGTTATGAGTTAATTAGTAAAACATGTATTGCGAAACCATTATCTAAAAAAAATTATCTAAAAAAAAAAAATATTCTTACAAGGTAAGAAAATTTTCTGTCTTTAAATAACCTGCAAAAATTTGATAAGCCCTAAAAAAATGTATCAATAACTCAATCAAATGTTGATTTGCTGTACAGGCATGTCTTTTAGATTCATTTACATTTTCTAGAAAATAAATATCTAGAATCTACCATGGCCACAAAGTGAGGGATCAGTTTATATATTGATTGGCATATAGAATTGAAATTTATGAAATTGTGATTAGGTATAAATCCACTTCTTCTCCCTCCAACTATGGGTCAATTAGTATGGACTTTTATCACTAAACCATTATTTAGAAAATGAAACAAAACATTCTTAGAATTTAAAAATATTTTCTGGCTTTCAATAGCCTGCAAAGGATTGATAAGCACTAGAAAATGAATGAATCAACCAATCAAATTGTTTGCGGAGATTCCAATGCTGTGTGCATTGGAATCTCCACAAACAATTTGATTGGTTGATTTATTATAAAATATTCCTTGTCACACCTTTTCATCACACTTTCGTTGCCATTAGTTTTTCAGTGCATTCCTGTAAATATTTTTAAGAGAATAAAATGTAACTTACCTGTCAGTCAGTTTAGTGCCATACGTGATACATACTGGGCGATCATGTCTCGAAAGAGACATGACTGACTAGGGAGAGGTTTTTCCTGCAGTAGATTGCCATTACTTTCTGCGGTAGATTGGTTGTGAACCAAAGCTATAGAACCCAATCTGTCTTGCTATTCAACCCATAGCTGGAGGGAGAGATAGATTATGACCTTTCCCAAGGGTATTTGCTCGTAAGTGAATGCAACGAACTCAACTGAAATTTGAACTCTGTTCTCCGATTTCTCATTCTGAGTCAATATCCATTGCACCACAACACACATCCTTACCTGTAACATCCTACTTAATTTTATCTATTTTATTTATTTATTTTTTGTTTTAGAAAGAAATTTGTAGATGATTCTGACGAGCACCAGTTGATTCAGGACATTTTAGCCGAATCGAGTGAGTTACTTATTTGCATCTTTGAAACTACCTACCTATTTATGGTGTATGTCACAGCTTTAGTTCATAACAGTAAATTTCATTTGCCCAAAAACTGCCTTTACTAAATGCATTAAATTGGATGTTCTACTTTATGTGCCAGGTACCTTCCAGACGTAGGCGATCATGGCCCTCCACGTCTTTCTAGTCCTTGTAGCTCTTAACACTTTTCCTCTTGAACACTACTCTGCTATCCACTTGCTCAAGCCCATCAAATATGTCTCATATTTTTTTCCTGTCTTTCTTTCCCTCTATCCATCTCAAGAGTGTCGGATTCTCCAAGCCCTCCTTCCTCATTACGTGCACCATTATCATTATTTACACTATTTACAATCGGACTATTGTCCTCATCTTTGTTGTTGTTATCACTGAATGTCTAGGATGAGGAGTTATCATTATTTACACTATTTACATTCAAACTATTCTCCTCATCTTTGTTGTTATCCCTGAATGTCTAGGATGAGGGATTATCCTTATTTACACTATTTACTATTGTCCTCATTTCTATTTTTATCACAATGTTTCAGATGTTGTGCCTTCCAAACTTCCTCGGGTGTATATCAATCAGCACAGAATTCCAAACTGAACACTTTATTTAATCTATAGCAGTAGACTGTTCAGTTATTGCTTGCCCTGTTTTCACTGACTGCCAGTACACACTACTCATCCCAGGGACTGAACTCACAACCACTGTCACCAAATTCAGAAATACCGGTAGGGGTCACAACAGCCAAAATGTTGAGATAAAAACAACAAAAATGAAAAGTCCAAATATACATAGAAGTAAATTACAATGGCTTTTATGAATGCTGAAGAAAAGTGCGATTGTAACTAAATATTACCAACCGTAAAATTATTAAAATTATTTTACGTCCACCTTCAAAAAGAAAAATGAATTTTTATTAAATTTTTTTTTTTTAAGAAGCTTTTATCTGTTCCTTATTTTTTCTGTTATATGCTTGGTTGTTAGGATCAACAAAAAACAAATAAAAAATAAGACAAGTGTATTTTAACAGATGCTAAAACAACCTTTATTCATTTATCATATATCATTTAACAGCAAGGATTAGTTTAGATGCTAAAACAACCTTTATTCATTTATCATATATCATTTAACAGCAAGGATTAGTTTGGATTAAAGTCATGAATTCCACATGTACATCAGCTTACTACCATGTTGGATTCAGAAATGCCCCCCCCCCCCCCAACAAAGGAAGTAACTCATTTGTATTTTGGGTTATTGTTCTATATAGGAAAAATTAGCATCTTTTCACAGGTTAATGCTGAGGAAAGAGGTCTTGGAGAACTTGACACTCTCAGGACATACTGAAGGCAAGAGAGACAGGAAAGCAGAGAATAACCTACCTAATGAGCTTGTGTAATTGGTTGGCAGAACAGGGTTTAGCAGAGATAGCAACAAGACAAAACTTATAAAGAGCCACAAAGGACAGGAAATTGTGGAGAGCCATGATCGCTTATTGGTGAACTTCTTGCTAGAGCCCTATTTTTGTCCCTTGGCATGACTTGGGAAGTTAAGGCAGTTCGATGTCCAACAGTAAAGTGGAATTTAATTTAATCTCAGAATATTTGATGGTTGTAATTGGTTTTCATGTTGAACCTAGACTGAAGACTGCATATCCATGTTATACATAACATTTCCCCGAGCTACCTATAATGTGTCTTTGGATCCATTTTCTTTACCGTTTCAGTAATCTTTTGCAAATACAGGTTGCCCTGGTACATATTTGTGTTTCACTGCTTCATGTTGACGGTTAAATTGTTCTTCTATCACTGTGTTCCTTTTTAAGGAATGGTTTGCAGTTGGATAGAGGGCATCTATGGCTAATTTCCATTAGGTTTGTTTAGATTGGGTGTAGATCTGTAACTTCCGAACAATATTTTTAATATTTCTTGTATGGTTCCCTATTTTTTGAGTTTGAGGATGGCTCTCTAAAAGGTATCTACAAAATGCTCCATTTTTTCCATTTGATTGTGAATAAAAAGATAGTGTCCTAATGTGTTGAATACTATTCTGTGCACAGAGAGTTGAAAATGTAGCTAAAGTAAATGCAGTGCCATTATCAGGAGGACTCCGAATCGACTGAAGTTAAGCAACGTTGAGCCTGGTCAGTACTTAGATGGGTGACTGCTTGGGAATACCAGGTGCTGTAAGCGTTTAGTTACAGATATGCATTGTGGTACAGTGGATATCAGCTCGGAAAGAGAAATCGGTGAGCTGAGTTTGAATTCCAGTTTAATACCCTGCATTCATTTCAGCACTGGTACCCTTGGGAACGGTATTAATCCGTCCTTTCTCTTCAGTTATGGGTTAAATAACAGGGTAGGACTTGGGGACCCTGCCCTTAAAAAACAAATCCCAATGAAACTTGGTACTCGAAAAAGAAAAAAGTATTACTAGACACAAAAACTTATATAAAAACAACGATAAATTGTTGAAAAGAAAAAAGGTATTACTAGCAATAAATAAATAAATAAAATTTAGTTAGCAATAAATGACCTGCCAGGGTTGATATGCCATAAAACAACCAACCAACCAAATCGACTGAAGATTTAATTTAATGTGATTCATCTGAAAAATTCTGGCCATTTGCTGCAAGCATCAACAAGGATAAAATAATACTGCCCTCTGGTGGATCCAGAAAAGTCTATATAAAAGCGTGACCAGGGTGATTCAGGGATAGACCAGGAACTTGGAGATTTTCCTGCTAGTTGGCAATTGGGACATGTGTGTACCAATTCCTCTAACTGCTTCTCCATGTTTAGCTAATAAACATAGCTGTGTAATAGGAATTTAATATGGCTAATACCTTGATGACCATAATAGAATTGCTTTATCACTCTTTCATGTTATGAAAAGAGACAATCACGTGTTCCGAAGACAGCTGCCGACTTCTGACAATGAAGATCAGCACAGAAAAAATTTGCCGATGTTTTATAGAAGAACTAGCAGTATAGCCTGGCATTGCTCAGGTGTAACGAAAGCTTTAAAACTAATCCATGGTCCTGGAACTCAGACTCTTTGGACGTTGGCACAAAAGACTAAAAAGCAATAGTTGTTTCCAGTTAAAGCGAAACCATAGACTGAAAGAAAAATGAATGGATGTAAGTCAAATTTTGATTTCCTGGTATCGATATCGAATAAGTTTTTTTTTTATTTGTCATAAACTGAATTTTGAAGGCTAAATAAGTCCTCTGAGTAAATGGTATCATGGCTGGGACTAAGAACTACAATTATACCTACTTAGAGCCAAACCCGAAGCAAAAACTAAAATAAAAGGACTGAAAAAAAAATACAGACATACAGGCAGATAAACAGGCGCACACAAACATCTGCCTTTTATGTATATATATTATTGATTTTCTGCACTATTTTAAAAAACTGCAACCTTGAAACTTCTGAATATCGTTTCTTATGTCTTTGAGTGTATCAAATTTGATTAAAATCAGACCACTCCTTCTATAACCCAATTTTTTTCGATTATCAATTTTCGATATTTATCGGGGGTACCTCTACACAAAACCTAGCTAAGAACACTTGCAGATGCTTATAGTACAGTTGTGTAAATTTTCAAGAAAATCGTTTCAGCTGTTTCGGAGTCTATAGGTAACGGATACACACACACACACAGAGACAAAGTTCCATTTATAAATAAGTTTAGATATTACTTTTTTTAACACTGGATCAAAAGTTGTGGCTTAGGAGATCATTGCTGAAGTGACTGGCAATACTCTTGCAATGGATGCAAGCACTGAAGTTACTCCTGGCTCTAGAGATGATGTTGTGATAACTGAGTCTTCTGGTACTTTATTCTGTATAGTCATGAGCCTAAGTAATGCATCGACATGACGAATTGTATCAGTTGAATTATATTTTATAGAAAAATTATAATCTAAACAGCATAGTGGCCCATCTTTGCAGACAAATTGCTGTACACGATGGGATTTTGACTCAAACATACTAACAAGAGGCTTGTGACCTATGTTCAGAGTGAAATGATGTTTGTAGGGCATTTTGTGGAACTTTTTAATAACAAAGACTATTGCTAATACTTCCTTTTCAATTTGGCTACAATTATGCTCTGCAGGTGTCAGTGATCTGAATACATGAGTTACTGCCTTTTGTCTGCTATCAGGGAAAATGCGAAAAATGACCATAATTGGAAGCATCAGAGACCATGTCAATGGATGGATTGTAGTGTGTCTGCAAAAGATTGGAAGAAAGTTTTTGAAGGCTACTTGACATATGTCAGACCACTTTTTGAAGGCCACTTCCATACATCTTTTTTCAAAAGATTGTTGAAAGGTGAATGAACTCAATGAAGTACAGGCAAAAATGCATTGTTGTTGCTAACCAAGCAAAGCCAAGAACATAATTTTGTTGGATTTGTCGGTGCTGGCATGTTTTTTTTATTACTGAGATACTTTTCCGGGTCTGGTCGTGTACCATTTTTGTTGAAAATATGCACAAAATATTTTTCTTTTTTTTAATCATTTCACCCCAAGCAAGGCTTACAGCATATCACATTGAGTACACAGTTCTCGTTTGATCACCGAAGTTAAGCAACTTTGAGTCTGGTCAGTACTTAGATGGGTAACCACTTGGAAATACCAGGTGTTGTAAGCGTCCAGTGACGGATGTGCGTTGTGGTGCAGTGGATATCGGCTTGGAAAGAGAAATGGGTAAGCCGAGTTTGAATTCCAGTTGAGTGCCATGCATTCACTTCAGCACTAGTACCCTTGGGAAAAGTATTATTTCGTCACTTCCCTCCAGTTATGGATTAAATAACAGGATGGGGCCTGAAGGCAACCCATCTAGTGTTGGTGTTACAATAAAAACACCCTTGGTAGCCCTGGCGTAGCATCAAGTATTCAGCTATTTGACAAGATTATGAATTTCGCTGCAAACTGCGCCAGGGTTCCAAATGCACAGGGAATACTGGAGGGGTGTAGTGAGTTCTCACTCAGCCAAGGCTGCAAGAAAACAATGACGACACCACTGGTGTACAAGGAGGTTACATAAGAGGTGAGTCATGAGAAAGAGGAACAAGTTACAAGAGGTATCAGAAAAAATTGTCAAGAGTAGGATGAGAACACTGGTGTGAAGAGAGCTGCATGAGAGTAGAGTGGAAAGGAAGAAAAACATGATACAAGGGTTGTCAGTGAAAGGATGTGAGTCAAGGAGATAAGAGATAGTAATTGACATTGCATTTAAATTTTTGGGGATTGTAGCTGTCAGGAAAGCAAGTATATGGAAAAGAACTCCGCAGGCAGGAAGTGTGAGCAAAGAAGCTACTAGAGTAGAAGTTGCGGTTACATTTGATTGGTTTCACTGTAAAAGGGTGGGACCTAGTCACTAGCTCAAGTTTTGATTTTTTTTTCTCAGAAAAAAATCACTTTTCCACTTTTACATGGAACCCTTATTGTTGAATTCAGCTGAAAACAGAAAATAAGTGTTGCAAAAGTTCATCTTGTCTTGTTCCTGCAATTCGTTGGTGAATGCAGCTACTCCGGCCAACAGGATTGAAACCAAAACTGAGACGGTTAAATCTGAATAATCCCTTGTTGATGTTGATGGTAAGGAGCTCTTTGGACTCCTTGTCAATTTCCAGTTGGAGAACATGGGAAAGCTTAACCTTTGTAAAGGAAATTCTGACATTGAGTTTTGTGAAATGAACCTCTGGCACTGGAAGTGGATACTGATGTGCATCTAAAGAATTATTCAAATTGTTCTGGTAAGCAGCACACGTAATGACTTCGACATCTACCATAAGAGCTGCCCTCACAGAATAATTAACCCTCTAGGGCCATTCGTATCATATTAGTGGGGGATCTGTTTATTACTTCATAACAATATAGAACTGATCCCCCACTTTATGCCCAGTAGAAGCCTTAACCCTCTAGGGCCATTCGTATCATATTTGATACAGTATGAAAACAAGCCTTGAAAGAAATATTTTCCTGAAAAATTTTTTAAGAGAAATATTTTATAAATTTCAAATGAAAGCAGTACTGACTGCTCAGTCAATGAATACCAAATGTTTCCTTATAGGGAAATACCAAATGTTTCCTTATAGGGGAAATATTGCATCAAATATGATACGAATGGCCCTAGAGGGTTAAGTAGTAATTAGTGGGGGATCTGTTTATTACTTCATAACAATATAGAACTGATCCCCCACTTTATGACAAGTAGAAGCCTTAATCATATTATATTATTAACCCTCTAGGCCATTCGTATCATATTTGATACAGTATGAAAACAAGCCTTGAAAAGAAATATTTTCCTGAAAATTTTTTAAGAGAAATATTTTATAAAATTTCAAATGAAAGCAGTACTGACTGCTCAGTCAATGAATACCAAATGTTTCCTTATAGGGAAATACTGTATCAAATATGATACGAATGGCCCTAGAGGGTTAAGTAGTAATTAGTGGGGGATCTGTTTATTACTTCATAACAATATAGAACTGATCCCCCACTTTATGACAAGTAGAAGCCTTAATCATATTATATTATTAACCCTCTAGGGCCATTCGTATCATATTTGATACAGTATGAAACAAGCCTTGAAAGAAATATTTTCCTGAAAAATTTTTTTAAGAGAAATATTTTATAAATTTCAAATGAAAGCAGTACTGACTGCTCAGTCAATGAATACCAAATGTTTCCTTATAGGGAAATACTGTATCAAATATGATACGAATGGCCCTAGAGGGTTAAGTAGTAATTAGTGGGGGATCTGTTTATTACTTCATAACAATATAGAACTGATCCCCCACTTTATGACAAGTAGAAGCCTTAATCATATTATATTATTAACCCTTCTTAGGGCCATTCGTATCATATTTGATACAGTATGAAAACAAGCCGTGAAAGAAATATTTTCCTGAAAATTTTTTAAGAGAAATATTTTATAAAATTTCAAATGAAAAGCAGTACTGACTGCTCAGTCAATGAATACCAAATGTTTCCTTATAGGGAAATACTGTATCAAATATGATACGAATGGCCCTAGAGGGTTAAGTAGTAATTAGTGGGGGATCTGTTTATTACTTCATAACAATATAGAACTGATCCCCCACTTTATGACAAGTAGAAAGCCTTAATCATATTATATTATTAACCCTCAGGGCCATTCGTATCATATTTGATACAGTATGAAAACAAGCCTTGAAAGAAATATTTTCCTGAAAAAATTTTTTAAGAGAAATATTTTATAAAATTTCAAATGAAAGCAGTACTGACTGCTCAGTCAATGAATACCAAATGTTTCCTTATAGGGAATACTGTATCAAATATGATACGAATGGCCCTAGAGGGTTAAGTAGTAATTAGTGGGGGATCTGTTTATTACTTCATAACAATATAGAACTGATCCCCCAATTTTATGACAAGTAGAAGCCTTAATCATATTATATTATTAACCCTCTAGGGCCATTCGTATCATATTTGATACAGTATAAAAACAAGCCTTGAAAGAAATATTTTCCTGAAAAATTTTTAAGAGAAATATTTTATAAATTTCAAATGAAAGCAGTACTGACTGCTCAGTCAATGAATACCAAATGTTTCCTTATGGGGAAATACCAAATGTTTCCTTATAGGGAAATACTGTATCAAATATGATACGAATGGCCCTAGAGGGTTAACAGGCTCTATTACACATTCTTACTGAAGATATTACAATTCTTTTTAAACCATATTCAGAGCCGCATAGTACTAGCCATTTTTGTTGTAAGATTGGCTGAGAAGCTTGTTTTAATTTCAGAATAGCTTTAATTTTTGTACATCTTGAAAAACGTTGCTAAACTTATTTTGAAAAACGTTACTAAACGTTGCTAAACTTATTTTCAAGTTTGTCTATGAAATGATTTTCAATATCAGAAACTGGTGTGAGGTTAAATGTATTAAACACAGATTTGAGAGGAACTTCAAAAAAGTTAAGTTGTTCTATCCAGTCAAGATCAATTAAATTTAATTCTGAATTTTCTGTGACTTGACACGCATCAGAAAACGTTCTGTTTTGAAAGGAAACATCACAAGTTAAATAAATTTTACTTTGAGACTCGCTCATTGCTATAGGATCTGTTTTAGACAAATGGCTTTTCAATTTGTTCTTGAGTCAAATACAATATTAACGTTATGTCTGACAGTGTATCAAACTGAAAGTGAACTGGTTTGTTTACAGAAACGTTTTTTTTGGTATGATTCATAATCAACTTTGAACATCACAAACACTGTATTTACATTATTCGGACTATTGTCCCATCTTTGTTGCCATTTGTACAACATTTCGGCTGTTGTACGCTCTGGCCTTCTTCAGGTGCTAGAAATTTTGAACCGAACCCTTTATTACAATCACTGGGGTATATTAAATCCATTCCTTGCTTAAAACCTTGATTGAAAGTCATAAGTTATCTCCCTCTAACCCTGCAAGTTACTTGTTCACCACTTAAAGACATGTGGCCCAGTGGATATAGACGTTGGTTAGTTCCTGACTTGACTCTTAGAGTTGTGAGTTCAATACTAGGCTACAGCAGTAGTGAACAAGTAACTTACAGGGTTAGAGGGAGATAACTCATGACTTCCAATCGAGGCTTTACACAAAGAATGAAGTTCATATACTGTAAATACTACCTCATCTCAGAAATATAGACAAATATCACAAACACTGTTTGTTTTGGGTTTTTTACCTGTTTTTGTTGTGTTGAATTTTTGGTGGTTTGAATTTATATTACAAAATCCTTCTTGATGTCCATTTTGGCGACAAATATTGCACTTATGATTTTTGAACAGACAAAAGTGTACATAATGCCAGTTGCCAAATGCCAACATTTTGAAGGAAGTTTTTTTTTTATCACTATGTTTTCTCACATGGATGTGGCTGGTTATTGATAAATCAACTTTGAATCAGCATAATGTCTCTTTTTTTATGCTTAATTATTGCATTCAGTTGGGAAGGCTTTTAATGTAACGTCTTTGTTCTGTTCCAATTTTAAAAGAAGTTGGGTGCAAACATCAATATGAGAAGGAGATTTTAATCTTACAATACAAATCAAATATTTAAACTATCCCTCTGTGAGGAAAGTTAATTTAAGTTTTTTGCATTCTTTATTGACATAACCAGCAAATGTCATGTAATTATCAGCATCATCTTTCATTAGCTTTAAACAATTGAATCAAATATTAAACAAAAATATTTTTCTCTGAATACTTTTCTACTGTTTTAATTAAGGTGAAATTTGTTGCTTGCTTTGGTAAAATATAATTTGTATAACAGTCATGTTCTTTATTGTCCCGTTTGTGAACTAGGTTATACAAATATTTTACCAAATTGTCCAGTTTATGAACTAGGGGATGTGTGTTGTGGTGCAGTGGATATCAATTTGGAACAACAAAGTGAGGAGCCGAATTCGAACTCCAGTTGAATTCCTTGCATTCACTTATGCACAAATTCCCTCCAGTTATGAGTTAAATAACAGGACAGATTGGGTTCTATAACCTTGGCTGGCAACCAGTCTACTGTAGAAAGCAATGGCAACCTGCTGCAGGATAATCTTCTGCCCAGTCAGTCATGTCTCTTTTGAGACATGATTGCCCAAGCGTGTATTACGTATGGCACTTAACTGACTGACTGAACTGATTATGAACTAGGAGACAAATTTTTTATCTTTGTGAGAAAAGTCGGCATGAAAGGTATCCATCCAATATCTAAACCACAAAGTGAATGTTTTTCTGTTCACTGGATCATAGTGGAATTCCATGGTGTTGTTGGCCAAGATATCTGCTGAATTGATATTTTGGTTTATTCCAGTGCAGAAAACTTTGAGTTGATTCTGGAACTGTGAAGACATTGCTGTCAATAATTGTTGTTGTGACTTTTGAAAATGTTCTTGTTTTGGTGTAATATCTCTGTAAGCATCTCTGATGTAACTGCCATCTTGGTTTTGAAGTTCAAGTGCCTGTTGCCAAACATTTGTTATATCCCAGGTGGTCGGGATAAATGAAAACAAATGGAAATAATTTTTTAAAAAATAAACAAAATAAGTATATTTTAACGCATAATAAAATAACTTTTATTAATTTACTACCCGAGAACATCAAGGATTACTTGTATTTAAACAATGAATTTCATGTTTCAGCTTATCACTATGCTGGATTCAGAAGTGTCTGGTTCAACTAGCAGACAAGGGATGTAACTCAGTTGTATTGTAGAAATACAGTTTTACATCGGATGTCAAAATTTGGAATATCTGTATTCACTACAATGACGTAAAATGTTATTGAGGGGCTGCTTGTAATTTAGAATAATCACACAGTATTTATCAAAAGAACAAAATCCAACAGAAAAAGACAGTGTTGTTTCAACAAATAAACATTGATTTCATATAACGACAAAAATACAAGCAGTTGATTATAGACTAGAAAGTAATGTCTTTTTGTTTTGGTTAATAAAGTTCTGAAATAGAACTATAAATTTTATTTGTGTATGTATATGATGAACCATGGAATGTTGTTATGTGTGATAGTCGAGATGTGTGTGCATAATTTACAATAAAGTAGATACTGGTGTATGTTCAAAACAGAAATTATATTGATTGGAATCTAAAATTTTTCAATTATTTTAAACTTTAAATTTTTTCTTTACATTTCTGAGCAATTGACACATAAACAAAAGTTAATTTTCGGTTTTAAAAATCTTGCAAAAATAAAATATACATCTGTGACACATTATTTTTGGAAAATTAGCAAATTTAATGTTAAATTAATCTGATTTACAGAAGTTTTGCTTATTTATAGTATGAAATTTAGAATAAAACTATTTCTTAAACATGGAGTTGAACTTTTTTTAACCTTTCCACCGTAATTGAAATGTGTTGAGAGATTGACAGATGAGATAAGTGTATGGCGATCACAAGTGACATAATTGTACAAACTTTTTTCCTGTAAGGGGAAGAAACCCTGAAACACGTGATTTTTTTTTAATGTACACATGAAAATTACCATAGAAAAAAAAAACTTCAAATACCCCTGCAAAAAATTAAAAATCATTTTAAAAATACGAAGGCATGACAATTTGTATTGAACTTTTTAATTTTCGATTAGTAAATGTAATTTTCCCTTAATAAGTTTATAAACAACAAATCTTTGAAGTATTTTAAAAATATTTAAACATTCTTTAAAAATTTCATTATTAATTTGAAAAAATTGTTTTTCTTCATACTATAATGTACTTAATTTATATTATTTATTTAAATAAATAATATAATTAAAAGCTTATCAAATTAAATAATGTCATAGTTATATTACATTTTTTTATTTTACTATTTGAAGCAGATTTTCAGAAATAAAGGCAAAATGTTTTAAAAAGTAATAGATGATTTACATTCCCCCATGAGTCTTGCATTTAACTAATAAAATCAATGTTCCCGACAAAATTTAAGATTTTAAAATTTTGTGAATTTACGGGTGGTGTAACAGATGTAAAATATATATATATATATATTTACCAATATTTTGAAAAAAATAATGTCATTCATTTGTGAATAAATCCTGAAAGTTTCATTAAAATCTGACAATTATTTTATTTTTGCAAAAATTTCCAAATTAATATGATTGTCACCAGAAAAAAAACTGAGTTATGTAATATTACGTTTTCCATTGTAAATAGTCGTAATGATTTGGTTACCGTTGACTAAAATCAAAACGGGATATTTTATCAAAGTTTTGAACGTGTTTCAAGAGATTTAAAATTTTTTAAAAATAAAATATACTTTGGTTTTTTCTCTTGATAATATCATAAGTATTTTGATGGAAAAAGTTGATTTTTATTAAGTTTGGGGGGCTTTTTTTATTCACACATGCTGTTTTTTGCAGTGATTTAGAGGAGGTACCTACTTTTAGCATGTAAGCGTAAATGAGGTCATGAAGACTATAAACTGAAGTGACGTGGGGTTAGATTTTGTGTGTTTTTTTACATGTCTTCATAAGAAAATCAACTCCATTTGGCGATGTCTACCTAAATCATGATGACTAATAAAACCTTTCTGATTTGTATTCCATGGTTTTATTGGTGTGTTTTATGATGTAAGCACTTTATTGAGTGAGATTGGTTTATAAATATTAGATTTGATATTTTAGTGGGCATGAAAGTGTTTTGGGTTACACTCCTTTAAAGTTTGCATCCTCTTAACACTTACGATTGCAGTTTGACAAGGTAAACATTATTTTTAGCCAGATAAATTTAAAAATAAAATTTTATCAGCAGAAACATTGCTTATATATGGTAATTTAAAAAACTTATATTAAAAATAAATTGCACAGGTGAAATACTTTAGAATTTCATTTTTGAGATGAGTAATTGTCAACATTCTTGTAGAATTTTTTTTTTTTTAATCATTTCTCCCTATGCAAAGTGGGACTGCCATTAATACACGGTGGGGGTACAGTGAGAGATGACTGGGTACAGGAGATATTGAAGAAAGGATAAAAAATAAACAGGATTCTAGAAGATGGTAATTGACATTGCATTTAAATTTTGGGAGATTGTAGTTATCAGGAAAGCAAGTAAATTAGGGTGTTTCGTGGGTGAAAGGTAACAGAAAACAAACTGTTAGAGTAGAAGTGGTGGTTGCATTTAACTGTTTCAATGGTAAAAGAGTGGGACCTAGATGCCAATCTAGTAGTGCACGTAAATTCACGTGGTCGTAGAACCAGGTATAAAAGCTTGTCCAACTATTCTTCTCATCTTGGTTGATGTTATTATAGACAAGAAGTTTTGACCAAGCATTGTCTGATCATTTTCAGATGTCCGTTGATCAGCTGATATAACTACTAGGACATGATTTTAACCTGCACCTTCGATTAACAAAAACATGATTTTTTTTCTCTTTTTTTAGAAATCCAATCATATCAAATAAACAACCGTTTGTTTCCTGAGCTTGTACGAAAAAATAATATTTCTGGGAAAAAACCTGAAGATTGTCTTGGTGTTGAAAATAAACAGCCTGCATTTGTTTCCCCAAGATATGTCAGGTGAGTGATCACTGTCCAGGACTATTAAAAATCTTCAAAACATAAGAACAATTTGCAGTTGTCATTTGCTACAAAAAAAAAAAAAAATGTGTATCTTGACAACACTTCAGTTTATTGTCCGTTAAATTTTTTTTAAACTTAATGAAATCTTTTAAAAAAATTTTCAAACATTTTAAAAACTTGTTGCAATGTTTTAAAAACTTATTAAATTTCTCATCCCTGAAATTCAAATAAGTTTTTTTTTTTTTAAAATATTGTTAGTTCAGTCAATACAAGGTTCAAGAGCCACTCAAGGTAGTTATTACAGAGTAAGATTGTTGTAAGGTTGTTGGAAGTAAGAAAGGAGAGATCAGCTACCAGGCACTGGGCATCAAGGTATTTGGATGTGCAGATATACACTGGTATCATCAGCATATGTTTATTTAGGAGTGTTCTAAGGCAGATTATTAATATAAAGCAGAAAGAGAGTGGGATTAAGAAGAGACCCTTGGGGGATGCCAGCATTGATCTCAAGTGATTGAGAAGACTGGCCATTAACGATGACCTTCATATAGCTACCTGACAGTTCAAAAAGAATTTGTATGTATATTCACCTTAGAAAAAGAATACCAATAATTCAATAAAACCCGTTTTCAGCTTTGAGGATGGTTTTTAGTGTGGCCTTGGTATTTATTTTCCTGATCAAGTGCTTCTTATTTGTGTTGGGATGTGCAGCTGGTGTAATTGTTAGCATTTTCTAAGAAGAAATCAAAGAGCAGTGTTCAAATTCCAGTTGGGCTTATTACATACACTTATACTATTCCCAGAGGTATTTGCGCATATCTTCCCCCAGCTATGGGTTGAATAGGACTTGTATGTAGAAAAAAAAATCATTGTTAAGCCAAAAAAAAATTAATGCAATATTTGCTCACGAAAGAGTTATTCTTACAATCCGAAATGTTTTGACATTAAATAAGCTACAAATGGTTAATAAGCCGTAAAAAATACAAAAATCAATCATTTGGGTTAGCCATCATTTCCATGATAGTGGATTTTAACATGTTCTAATTTTTGTGGGTCTGATGGTTGATCTTCCTCTTGAAAATCCCTTGGACAAAGCAGTCCAGGAGAATTTAAATCAGTAAAGCTCAAAGAATTTTCTTTTTAATTTACTCTTGTATTTAATCCTTAGCTTGGGGAAGTAAATGGTGGCCAACTGTATGATCTTGATGTGCATCACCATGGGTACATATGTGGGGTCTGCTGAGTTTCATCTGTCCTTTTGCCTAGCCAGCTTTTTGAAAGTGTCTAAGTTGCTGTGGTTGGCATGAGTGTTGTGCCTTTTCATATCCTGTCAGATTGAAAGTTACTGTATTATGTGAAAAACTCGAAATCCTCCATTATTGTGGCTATATCATATCAGTCAGTCATTTAAGTGCCATACGTGATACATGCTTTGGATGATCATGACTGACTGGGCAGAAGATTATCCCACAGTAGGTTGCCATTGCTTTCTGCGGTAGACTGGTTGCCGGCCAAGGCTATAGAACCCAATCTGTCCTATTATTTAACCCATAACTGGAGGGAAGAGACAGATTAATACCTTTCCCAAGGGTATTTGTACGTAAGTGAATGCAAGGAATCCAACTGAAATTCGAACTTGGCTCCCCGATTTGTCATTCTGAGTCGATATTCATTGCACCACAACACACATCCAGCATTGTCATATTTCATATACAATGGCAAAACTAAAGCATACAGGGTCTGATCAAAAAGCATTGGGGCTGGTGCTATAAAAAGAAACTTACTACATACATCAATTCAGTGTTTTATTTCCTTCTGAAGCCACACACTTTATCCAGTGTAGTTTTTCATAAATGGAATCTTTACAGATATTTTTTATTTTTTGGGATAGCTAGCAGCTGCCTTGTCACAATTCTCTTGAGTTGCCTTGACGTCTTGAAATCTTGTGGGAATTGATTTTTTTTTGGAAAGAGGAAAAAGTTGCAAGGAGTGAGATCTTGAGAATATGGTGAGAATGTTCTCCTTGGCCAAAAACTGCTGCACAAGCCATGGTAACTGATGGAACCTCTGTGGTAATTTTAAGGTGGCCACTCTCTACACACTTTCCTTGCAAGGACTGCTGGAATCAACGGAATTCAGCATGAATGTTATAACTTAGTGTGCACGTATGACAGTCCAAGGTCAATCTGTTCCAAGCACTCTTTGCACACTTTAGCTCTTTTATCTTAGCAACTGTTCAGATACTTTTTGATCAGACATCATATAGTGGGTAGACAAATAAGTGTTGATATCCCAGTTTTTTACTTGCTTCAATTAGTCAGTTAAGTACCATATGCGATACACACTTGGGCAGAAGATTATCCCACAGTAGGTTGCCATTACTTTCTGCAATAGACTGGTTGCCAGCCAAGGTTGTAGAACTCAATCTGTCCTGTTATTTAACCCATAACTGGAGGGAAGAGAGAGATTAATACCATTCCCAAGGGTATTTGTGCGTAAGTGAATGCAAGTAGTTAAACTGGAATTTGAACTCAGCTTCCCAATTTCTCGTTCCAAAAAAAAAAACAGGGATAGCAACTCAAACACGCATAACCACAACAAATAATGTATTAAGAAATAATGTCAGATTAAAAAAATATGTATAAAAAAAATTTATTAAAACATGTATAAAACTATAAAAATATATAAAAAATATAAAAAAATCTTCATAAAAAAATATAAAATATCCATATAAATATATATTTAAAAAAAACTCATAAAAATATATAAAAAAATTGTGTGTATAATTTTTTTTTTTCCATCTCTGTTTAGCGTTACAGTTCCAAACAATACTGTGAAAGTGCATTCAACAGCAAGATCCCATCGTAGAGGCAGTGTGGATTCCTCAGAGACTCTTTCACTCGGCAAGGTAAGCTGGTAATTTTTTATAAGTTATTTCCTGGTATTAACTTGTTCTTCAAAGTAACAATCAATGATTATTAGTATGACTGTAGAACCAGACAATTGTTCAGCAATAAGTCCTTACACTAAAATATATAAACAGATGTTTTTAACCCAACAATATTTCCTATTTTAATGGGAACACGTGTTTGAATAAACATCCTTATTTATTTCTAAACAGTGAAATTAATGTCTACTGGCCTAGATTATTGAAAGTCTTTGTCAGATGAGAGGTGCCATTTCTGCATCATTTCAGGTTGGTAGACATTTTATAAAATTTCCAGCAATAAGAAATATATGGATAGAAGCACCATGCAGTGTTGTTTCTGTTAGGGCGCTGCTCCTATTTGACTACAAATGGACTGTTCTCATTGCTATATATAGCAATGGTGGATTCTCTACAGGAGGGTCGTAGAGAGTCACTTGAGAGTCTCTAATGAGTTACTGAAGAGTCAGTGAAGAGTTAGTCACACTTCCGGTGGCGTACCGGAAGTAATCACGTATACACACGTCTTATGACGGATTGGACTCTTGTATCTTTCTATTGTAAATATTACTAATCACTTCTGTACATACTAACCGTCTTTCCGCGGAATACAACTTATATTCTGATTCTGTTGTTGAGTTATTCATTTATACTTGGCGACATAACAGTTTCACACCACATGCAATCTTCAGACCATGAACAGCTGCATTTTGGAACCGACTCCCAAGAGGATGCTTCCTCAACTTTTACAATCTTAACCTGTTCAATTCTAGGGTTAACTATTATCTATCCCACATATCCTCATAAACTGTGCCACTTACTCAATATTTATATCACTTCAAACATCATTTTGATGTACAATTCTGAGTCATTATCCATTACACAACTTAGACATCCAAGCTTACAGCACCTAGTATTCCTGAGTGGTCACCAATCTAAGTACTGACAAGATTTGACATTGCTTAACTTCGTTGATCGTACGGGAACCCGTATTTCAATGTGAAGTGGCTTTAAGCCTTATTATAGAGGACATTTTGAAGAATTGTAACCTGGCTCCCTGATTTTCAATTCCAAGCTGTTAATCATTACCCCACCTGTACATCCAATAATATACACCCATGCCATATATATATATATATATATAGAACTTTGTTGAACCCACCTTAAAATAAAATTTATTTATATTTTTTTATTTTTAATACTAAATCTATATTACCTTTTACACAAAAAGATTAATTTTGGTTAATTTTTAGCAAAGCCCTTACAATATATATAATAATTTGGTTCCTTTCATACTAAGCCGCCTTAAATTTAGTTTCTTAAATTTTAAAAATAATTAAAATTAAATTTAACTCATGAATTGCGAATATTCTTTAGATATTTAAGTAAATTATGTTCGGGAATATATGTGTGTGTGTGTGTGTACTTGCAGTAATGAATTCTATTGAGATCTACCCTTGAAGTTTTTATATTTAAATTTGTATGTCTAAAGTTTTTCTATAAAATTTGTCCCAGTCATTATTTATTTAATCCCTTTGGTAAATTTTTCAAGTTTTTTTTTCAACATTGAGGGCAGCAGTTTTCTTTTGTTTCATATGCAAACGCTGTCCAAACCTCTGTCCAAACATCTCCCTCATAATGTATCTCCCTCATAATGTATCTTATAGAAGTGATATGCACAAAAAAATAATAGATACACCTAAAAGTTCTGTTTTGACAGAATCAAAAATTTCCTGTGTCTACTGTAAGAAAGATAATCACATAATATCCAACTGCCGTATCCTAAAAAGAAAATGGGAAGAAAGAAACTCCCTTCAGCCTCATGCTTTTGCTATAAAACAGAGAACAAGTAGCTCTTTTCCTCATTCTTCCTTCTCTAAACTAGATGTTAGAAAAAAATAAAAACTCATGTATGGAAAATTATAAACCATTTTTATCCCAGGGCTCTGTTTACATCAACGACCCTGAGAAAGCTAGGCCTATCCAAATCTTGCAAGACACCGGTGTGTCTCAAACCTTATTTTTAGAAGGCATACTAGAGTTATCGGAATCGACCTTCACTGGCGAATTTGTTTTATTGCAAGGTGTTGAATTATGTGTAATTAAGGTTTCCCTTCATAAAATTTATATAAAATTGAAATTGGTGAATTGTTTGGTTGTAGTCGGTGTACGACCAACTCTGCCAGTTCAAGTGGTCTTCTTACTGTTAGGCAACAACTTAGCAGGTGACAGGATAGTAGCAGAACCAATCGTCTGTGATAAAATAGAAATAAATGATGAATTTGAGGTCGAAGAAAACAGTGAAATATACCCTGATTATGTTATTACTAGGGCAAAAGCAAAGAAACAAATTTCAGAAAAGGAAGATTCAGCAACACCAGCTTATTGGTTACAATTGAATGAAACTTTTACATCTCATCATTTAGAACAAACCAATAATTCAGATAAAAAATTAACTAAACTACCTCCCCAAAAAAGAAATGGTACAGAAAAAATGAATGACAATCTAAATAAAAATCAACTTGATCCTGAACTTTGTCTTTTAAAAAATAAAATAAAAGTTAGAGAATGTTTTTATATGAGAGATGGCATTTTAACGAGGAAATGGCGCCCAGTGGATGCCAGCCTAAATGAGGAGTGGAAGATAATAAACCAAATAGTGGTCCGAAAGTATACATACAAGAAATACTAAACATAGCTCATGATACACCAATGTCAGGACATTTAGGAATAAATAAGACCTGTGAAAAAATATTAGATCATTTTTACTGGCCCAAACTTAGACAGGATGTCGTCAATTTCTGTAACTCCTGCCACACATGCCAGATGGTTGGTAAACTTAATCAAAAGATTCCGTCCTCCCCTCTGAAACCTATTCCATCATTTAAAGAACCTTTCAGTAGAGTACTAGTTGATTGTGTTGGTCCTCTTCCAAAAAACAAAAATATGAAACCAATATTTGACAATTATGTGTACATCAACTTGCTTTCCTCTGGAAAGCAAGTTATTAAGTTATTAAGAAATAAGACTAGGACTATTGTTAAGGCCTTAACTAAGTTTTTCTGTTTATTTGGGATTCCTTTGGCTATTCAGTCAGACCAAGGTTTGAATTTTATGTCTTGTTTATTTCAACAAGTTGTGAACATGAAAGGGAGACTAGCTGCGGCTCTGGAAAAAAGAGGGTTCGTTTGTGTCTGGCTTGCAGGGCAGTAATCGGATCCAAAGAAAGAAGCACCGCCATCATATAGAAAAAAAAAAAAAAAAAATACTCACCGCTGTCTTAATAATCCACCTTCAGCCCATTCTAAAGGAAAAAAGAGAGGAGCCCCCCCCCCCCCCAGTGGAATTTTTATAGACTGAGGAAATGGATTATGGGTAGAGTGTCATAGATAAAACCGCACCTGGCAGTTTTTGTGGCGTCAATTTCTTGGCGAGAAGCTGAAGCAGAGAGAAACAGTGAAAAGGTGGAAGAAGGAAAGTGGAGGAGGAAGATGAAGAGGCGTAGCAAGAAACCAGCTGGGAGAGCTTTGGATTGAAATCCAACGGTCTGTGGTTCGATCTCTGGCTCTGCACTCATTAGAAGAAAGTGTGCAACACAAGTAATGAGTGAAATGGCTATTAAGCATTACAAATCCAGTGTTTATCACCCTGAATCACAGGGAGCACTTGAGCATTTTCATCAAACAGTAAAGTCTATGATCAGAAAATATTGTTATCAAGGATTGGGATGAAAAGGTTCATTTTGTTTTGTTTGCCACTAGAGAAGCTGTTCAAGACACTCTTGGGTTTAGTCCTTTTCAATTGGTTTTCAGACATACGGTTAGGGGGTCTTTTAAGGCTTCTAAAAGAAAAATGGTTGACTGAACAAAATGAGATGCATCTTTCAGACTGTGTATCAAATTTTAAAGAGAAATTGTACAATGCTTTCAAAATAGCACAAGAAAATTTTAAAAACTTCCAAATGAAAATGAAGTCTAGATACAATAAAAATAGTAAAGATCGTAAATTTGAAAGTGGTGACAAAGTTTTAGTATTTTTGCCAATTCCTAATCATCGTCTATTTTGGTCCTTATGAGATAGAAAAGAAAATTAATGATGTAAATTATATCATCTGCACCCCAGATTGAAGGAAAAAGAAAAGAATTTGCCACATTAATATGTTAAAAAGTTATATCGACAGAAATGATGTAACTAATATTAAACCAGTTTCAACCTTAATAAACATAAATAATACAAATCAATTTAAAGATGATTTAGACAATAATGAAGATAGAGTTATTAGGGAGAAGGACCTGGGCCAGAGTAGTCATTTAAAAAACTCAGAAATCCTATCTAATTTAAATGTAAAATTTGAACATTTATCAAATGAGAAAAGAAAAGAAATTCATAGTTTGGTCAATGAATTCAAAAATCTTTTTCCTGATGTTCCTAAAAAAACAACGGTTGCAGTAAACGATGTTTTAGTTGGAGATGAAAAGCCCATCAAACAACATTTTTACCTTTTATCGGGTAAATCCAATGAAGCTTTAACAGTTGAGAGCAGAGATTAAATACATGCTGGATAATGACATCATTGAACCAAGCAACAGTCAGTGAAGTTCTCCTTGTATTCTTATACGAAAACCTGATGGAAACTAACGATTTGTAACAGACTTTCGAAAAGTAAATGCAGTAACCAAAAGTGACTCCTTTCCAATTCCTAGAATTGATGACTGTATTGACATCGGCAAGATGAAATATGTCAGTAAATTAGATTTAATGAAAGGTTACTGACAGTGCCAAAGAAATTTCAGCATTTGTGACTCCAGATGGTTTATACCAATATAAGGGTATGCCATTTGGGATGAAAAATGTGTCGGCAACATTTTAAGGGATGATGGATTCCCTTCTACATGAAATTCAGGGATGTGAGGTCTACATAGATAATGTAATTGTGTACAGCATGATTTGGGACGAACATGTACGCACTATCAACCAATTTTTTCTTTAGCTAGAAACCTATCAGTGAATCTAAACAAGAGTGAATTCTGTCATGCAACAGTAAATTATTTGGGTCATACTATTGGCCAGGGACAGGTTAAACCTATCACAGCAAAAGTGGATGCTATCTTAAAGTATCCTATTCCAATTAACAAAAAACAGCTGATGAGATTTCTCGGTATGGCTGGATTCTACAGAAAATTTTGTAAAAATTTCTCATCAATAGCAAGTTCTCTCACCGACCTCCTGAAAAGGATGTAAAAAAACAAGTGGAGTGAAACCTGTAATGAGGCTTTCAACAGAATCATGTCACCTCTCATTGGTGGCCCAGTTCTTGCAACTCCAGTTTTTTCAAAACAATTTAAATTGCAAATCGATGCCAGTGATGTCCAAATGGGTGGCATCTTAATCCAAGAAGATGATGAAGGCATCAATAGAGCCATTGGATATTTCTCAAAAGAGTTAAACATCTACCAGAAAAAATATTACACTATTGAAAAAGAATGCTTGGCGATGTTATCTGTGCTACAACATTTTGACTTTTACCTAAATATTACTGTTTATCCTGTTCTGATTTATACTGACCATAATCCACTAACGTTCCTTCAAAAAATGACTAACAAAAATCAAAGACTTACAAGATGGAGTCGTCTCCTGCAAGAATATGACATTATTATAAGGAAAGAATAATGTTATTGCAGATGCTTTATCTAGAGCAAAATTTAAAAAAAAAAATTGAGATATTTTGATTTATTCCTTTAAAACAACAAAAATAGAGACTGATATTATCTCACAAAAGTTTTTCATTATGATTTCAAACTTTTACTTTGAGGGGGGAAGTATCACGAGGATGCATTTATATATAAAAATAATATTAATGGTGTCTAAAAAGTTGTAGTAAGGAATTCATTTGAGCCCTACTTGTTATTACAAAAAAGTTTTAATTCATGAAGTAGTCGTAAAAATAAGGAAATTAAAAATAGAACTTTTGGAAGATGTTAGAATGTCAGAAAATTCAAGTAAAATCTAGAGAATTCTAAAGGATTCTAGAAATATGCAAATTAGGTGTTAGCCCCTATAAAAAGAGGTTTTGGGAAGAGAGTAGTCAGTTGTTAACAGGATTTGCTGACATTATCAACTCCAGCACAATTTGTGGATCTGTGCATCCAGCTAAAAGAATCTCTAAGAAAGGTTGCCGACCAACTAAAACCTGAAAGAGAACCTCATGGAACTATGAGTAAATACATATTTTTGACTCTTTCATTGACCAAACTAATAATTATTCTTTATATACACATTTGAGGATTTCCAAAAAGTATAGCACGTAAACTTCTTTGCTCTCTTAGCTGGGTAAATGTATTTGACACCTTCCTTCTGCTTCGTAACACTTTGCCTGCCAGTAGTAAACTCTGTTTTTCTTTTTGAATGCAAAAACTGTATATTTGTAAATATTTTCATTTAATGTTTTCGTAAATTAAATATTTATGATTTATCTCTGAGTTTTTGGTTAATCAAAATTTTTTTTTGTTACACTTAACCCTCTAGAGCCATTCGTATCATATTTGATACAGTATTTCCCTATAAGGAAACATTTGGTATTCATTGACTGAGCAGTCAGTACTGCTTTCATTTGAAATTTATAAAATATTTCTCTTAAAAAAATTTTCAGGAAAATATTTCTTTCAAGGCTTGTTTTTATACTGTATCAAATATGATACGAATGGCCCTAGAGGGTTAAGGCTTCTACTGGGCATAAAGTGGGGGATCAGTTCTATATTTTTATGAAGTAATAAACTGATCCCCCACTAATTACTACTTAACCCTCTAGGGCCATTCGTATCATATTTGATACAGTATTTCCCTATAAGGAAACATTTGGTATTCATTGACTGAGCAGTCAGTACTGCTTTCATTTGAAATTTATAAAATATTTCTCTTAAAAAATTTTTCAGGAAAATATTTCTTTCAAGGCTTGTTTTTATACTGTATCAAATATGATACGAATGGCCCTAGAGGGTTAATAATATAATATGATTAAGGCTTCTACTTGTCATAAAGTGGGGGATCAGTTCTATATTGTTATGAAGTAATAAACAGATCCCCCACTAATTACTACTTAACCCTCTAGGGCCATTCGTATCATATTTGATACAGTATTTCCCTATAAGGAAACATTTGGTATTCATTGACTGAGCAGTCAGTACTCCTTTCATTTGAAATTTTATAAAATATTTCTCTTAAAAAATTTTTCAGGAAAATATTTCTTTCAAGGCTTGTTTTCATACTGTATCAAATATGATACGAATGACCCTAGAGGGTTAAAGAAGTAAAAAGTAATTTCATACTGTATCAAATATGATACGAATGGCCCTAGAGGGTTAAAGAAGTAAAAGTAATTTCATACTGTATCCAATATGATACGAATGGCCCTAGAGGGTTAAAGAAGTAAAAGTAATTTCATACTGTATCCAATATGATACGAATGGCCCTAGAGGCTTAAAGAAGTAAAAAGTAATTTCATACTGTATGAAATATGATACGAATGGCCCTAGAGGGTTAAAGTAAAAGTAATTTCATACTGTATCCAATATGATACGAATGGCCCTAGAGGGTTAAAGAAGTAAAAAGTAATTTCATACTGTATCCAATATGATACGAATGGCCCTAGAGGTTAAAGAAGTAAAAAGTAATTTCATACTGTATCCAATATGATACGGTAGCTCGAAGGTTAAAGAAGTAAAAAGTAATTTCATACTGTATCCAATATGATACGAATGGCCCTAGAGGCTTAAAGAAGTAAAAAGTAATTTCATACTGTATCAAATATGATACGAATGGCCCTAGAGGGTTAAAGAAGTAAAGAAATATTTCATACTGTATCCAATATGATACGAATAGCTAGAGGTTAAAGAAGTAAAAACTAATTTCATACTGTATCCAATATGATACGAATGGCCCTAGAGGGTTAAAGAAGTAAAAGTAATTTCATACTGTATCCAATATGATACGAATGGCCCTAGAGGGTTAAAGAAGTAAAAAGTAATTTCATACTGTATCAAATATGATACGAATGGCCCTAGAGGGTTAAAGAAGTAAAAGTAATTTCATACTGTATGAAATGTGATACGAATGGCCCTAGAGGGTTAAAGAAGTAAGTAATTTCATACTGTATCCAATGTAAATACGAATGGCCCTAGAGGGTTAAAGAAGTAAAAGTAATTTCATACTGTATCCAATATGATACGAATGGCCCTAGAGGCTTAAAGAAGTAAAAAGTAATTTCATACTGTATCAAATATGATACGAATGGCCCTAGAGGGTTAAAAAGTAAAAAATAATTTCATACTGTATCCATTATGATACGAATGGCCCTAGAGGGTTAAAGAAGTAAAAGTAATTTCATACTGTATCAAATATGATACGAATGGCCCTAGAGGGTTAAAGAAGTAAAAAGTAATTTCATACTGTATCAAATATGATACGAATGGCCCTAGAGGGTTAAAGAAGTAAAAAGTAATTTCATACTGTATCAAATATGATACGAATGGCCCTAGAGGGTTAAAGAAGTAAAAAGTAATTTCATACTGTATCAAATATGATACGAATGGCCCTAGAGGGTTAAAGAAGTAAAAAGTAATTTCATACTGTATCAAATATGATACGAATGGCCCTAGAGGGTTAAAGAAGTAAAAAGTAATTTCATACTGTATCAAATATGATACGAATGGCCCTAGAGGGTTAAAGAAGTAAAAAGTAATTTCATACTGTATCAAATATGATACGAATGGCCCTAGAGGGTTAAAGAAGTAAAAAGTAATTTCATACTGTATCAAATATGATAAGATAGCCTAGAGGGTTAAAGTAAAAAGTAATTTCATACTGTATGAAATATGATACGAATGGCCCTAGAGGGTTAAAGAAGTAAAAAGTAATTTCACACTGTATGAAATATGATACGAATGGCCCTAGAGGGTTAAAGAAGTAAAAAGTAATTTCATACTGTATGAAATATGATACGAATGGCCCTAGAGGCAAAAAAGTAAAAAGTAATTTCATACTGTATCAAATATGATACGAATGGCCCTAGAGGGTTAAAGAAGTAAAAAGTAATTTCATACTGTATCAAGTATGATACGAGGAATGGCCCTAGAGGGTTAAAAAGTAAAAAGTAATTTCATACTGTATCAAATATGATACGAATGGCCCTAGAGGTTAAAGAAGTAAAAAGTAATTTCATACTGTATGAAATATGATACGAATGGCCCTAGAGGGTTAAAAGAGAAGTAAAAAGTAATTTCATACTGTATCCAATATGATACGAATGGCCCTAGAGGGTTAAAGAAGTAAAAAGTAATTTCATACTGTATGAAATATAATCCTGAGCCCTAGAGGCTTAAAGAAGTAAAAAGTAATTTCATACTGTATCAAATATGATACGAATGGCCCTAGAGGGTTAAAGAAGTAAAAAGTAATTTCATACTGTATCAAATATGATACGAAAGGCCCTAGAGGGTTAAAGAAGTAAAAAGTAATTTCATACTGTATCAAATATGATACGAATGGCCTAGAGGGTTAAAGAAGTAAAAAGTAATTTCATACTGTATGTCAAATATGATACGAATGGCCCTAGAGGTTAAAAAGTAAAAAGTAATTTCATACTGTATCAAATATGATACGAATGGCCCTAGAGGCTTAAAGAAGTAAAGTAATTTCATACTGTATCAAATATGATACGAATGGCCCTAGAGGGTTAAAGTAAAAGTAATTTCATACTGTATCAAATATGATACGAATGACCCTAGAGGGTTAAAGAAGTAAAAATATTTCATACTGTATGAAATATGATACGAATGGCCCTAGAGGGTTAAAGAAGTAAAAAGTAATTTCATACTGTATCCAATATGATACGAATGGCCCTAGAGGTTAAAGAAGTAAAAGTAATTTCATACTGTATCAAATATGATACGAATGGCCCTAGAGGCTTAAAGAAGTAAAAAGTAATTTCATACTGTATCAAATATGATACGAATGGCTAGAGGTTAAGAAGTAAAAAGTAATTTCATACTGTATCAAATATGATACGAATGGCCCTAGAGGTTAAAGAAGTAAAAAGTAATTTCATACTATGTCAAATATGATACGAATGGCCCTAGAGGTTAAAGAAAGTAAAAAGTAATTTCATACTGTATGAAATATGATACGAATGGCCCTAGAGGGTTAAAGAAGTAAAAAGTAATTTCATACTGTATGAAATATGATACGAATGACCTAGAGGATTAAAGTAAAAGTAATTTCATACTGTATCAAATATGATACGAATGGCCCTAGAGGGTTAAAGAAGTAAATAGGCTATACTATGTCAAATATGATACGAATGGCCCTAAAGTTAAAAGTAAAAAGTAATTTCATACTGTATCAAATATGATACGAATGGCCCTAGAGGGTTAAAGAAGTAAAAAGTAATTTCATACTGTATCAAATATGATACGAATGGCCCTAGAGCTTAAAGTAAAAAGTAATTTCATACTGTATAGTAGTCAGAATGGCCCTAGAGGTTAAAGAAGTAAAAAGTAATTTCATACTGTATCAAATATGATACGAATGGCCCTAGAGGAGTTAAAGAAGTAAAAGTAATTTCATACTGTATCAAATATGATACGAATGGCCCTAGAGGGTTAATGAAGTAAAAAGTAATTTCATACTGTATGAAATATGATACGAATGGCCCTAGAGGGTTAAAGAAGTAAAAAGTACTTTACACTGTATCAAATATGATACGAATGGCCCTAGAGGGCTAAAGAAGTAAAAAGTAATTTCATACTGTATGAAATATGATACGAATGGCCCTAGAGGGTTAAAGAAGTAAAAAGTAATTTCATACTGTATGAAATATGATACGAATGGCCCCAGAGGGTTAAAGAAGTAAAAAAAGCATTTCATACTGTATCAAATATGATACGAATGGCCCTAGAGGGTTAAAGAAGTAAAAAGTACTTCTATACTGTATCAAATATGATACGAATGGCCCTAGAGGGTTAAAGAAGTAAAAAGTAATTTCATACTGTATGAAATATGATACGAATGGCCCTAGAGGGTTAAAGAAGTAAAAAGTAATTTCATACTGTATCAAATATGATACGAATGGCCCTAGAGGGTTAAAGAAGTAAAAAGTAATTTCATACTGTATCAAATATGATACGAATGGCCCTAGAGGGTTAAAGAAGTAAAAAGTAATTTCATACTGTATGAAATATGATACGAATGGCCCCAGAGGGTTAAAGAAGTAAAAAGTAATTTCATACTGTATGAAATACATACTAATGGCCCTAGAGGGTTAAAGAAGTAAAAGTATCACTGTATCAAATATGACACGAATGGCCCCAGAGGGTTAAAGAAGTAAAAAGTAATTTCATACTGTATCCAATATGATACGAATGGCCCTAGAGGCTTAAAGAAGTAAAGTAATTTCATACTGTATCAAATATGATACGAATGGCCCTAAAGGGTTAAAGAAGTAAAAAGTACTTCATACTGTATCAAATATGATACGAATGGCCCTAGAGGGTTAAAGAAGTAAAAAGTAATTTCATACTGTATGAAATATGATACGAATGGCCCTAGAGGGTTAAAGAAGTAAAAAAGTAATTTCATACTGTATGAAATATGATACGAATGGCCCTAGAGGGTTAAAGAAGTAAAAAGTAATTTCATACTGTATGAAATATGACACGAATGGCCCTAGAGGCTTAAAGAAGTAAAAAGTAATTTCATACTGTATGAAATATGATACGAATGGCCCCAGAGGGTTAAAGAAGTAAAAAGTACTCATACTGTATCCAATATGATACGAATGGCCCTAGAGGGTTAAAGAAGTAAAAAGTAATTTCATACTGTATCCAATATGATACGAATGGCTCCTAGAGGGTTAAAGAAGTAAAAGTAATTTCATACTGTATCCAATATGATACGAATGGCCCTAGAGGGTTAAAGAAGTAAAAAGTACTTACACTGTATCCAATATGATACGAATGGCCCTAGAGGGTTAAAGAAGTAAAAAGTATCATACTGTATCCAATATGATACGAATGGCCCCAGAGGGTTAAAGAAGTAAAAAGTAATTTCATACTGTATGAAATATGATACGAATGGCCCTAGAGGGTTAAAGAAGTAAAAGTAATTTCATACTGTATCCAATATGATACGAATGGCCCTAGAGTGCTTAAAGAAGTAAAAGTAATTTCATACTGTATCAAACATGATACGAATGGCCCCAGAGGGTTAAAGAAGTAAAAGTAATTTCATACTGTATCCAATATGATACGAATGGCCCTAGAGGGTTAAAGAAGTAAAAAGTAATTTCATACTGTATCCAATATGATACGAATGGCCCTAGAGGGTTAAAGAAGTAAAAGTAATTTCATACTGTATCCAATATGATACGAATGGCCCTAGAGGGTTAAAGAAGTAAAAAGTAATTTCATACTGTATCAAATATGATACGAATGGCCCTAGAGGGTTAAAGAAGTAAAAAAGTATTTCATACTGTATCAAATATGATACGAATGGCCCTAGAGGGTTAAAGAAGTAAAAAGTACTTCATACTGTATCCAATATGATACTTAATGGCCCTAGAGGGTTAAAGAAGTAAAAAGTAATTTCATACTGTATCCAATATGATACGAAATGGCCCTAGAGGCTTAAAGAAGTAAAGTATTTCATACTGTATCAAATATGATACGAATGGCCCTAGAGGGTTAAAGAAGTAAAAAAGTAATTTCATACTGTATCCAATATGATACGAATGGCCCTAGAGGGTTAAAGTATAATAAAAGTAATTTCATACTGTATCAAATATGATACGAATGGCCCTAGAGGGTTAAAGAAGTAAAAAGTAATTTCATACTGTATCAAATATGATACGAATGGCCCTAGAGGGTTAAAGAAGTAAAAAGTAATTTCATACTGTATCAAATATGATACGAATGGCCCTAGAGGGTTAAAGAAGTAAAAAGTAATTTCATACTGTATCAAATATGATACGAATGGCCCTAGAGGGTTAAAGAAGTAAAAAGTACTTCATACTGTATCAAATATGATACGAATGGCCCTAGAGGGTTAAAGAAGTAAAAAGTAATTTCACATACTGTATCAAATATGATACGAATGGCCCTAGAGGTTAAAGAAGTAAAAGTACTCTTACACTGTATCAAATATGATACGAATGGCCCTAGAGGGTTAAAGAAGTAAAAGTAATTTCATACTGTATCAAATATGATACGAATGGCCCTAGAGGGTTAAAGAAGTAAAAAGTAATTTCATACTGTATCAAATATGATACGAATGGCCCTAGAGGGTTAAAGAAGTAAAAGTAATTTCATACTGTATCAAATATGATACGAATGGCCCTAGAGGGTTAACATGTAACAGTGTTGATTTTTCATCTCAATATTTTTATATAATAAAAAAAATAGATTTGGAACTGTATTGTTAAACAGAGATTAAAAATATTATACACACATTTGTTACATTTTTATGAGTTTTTTTATATATTTATATGGATTATATATATAATTTAAAAATGAGTCAAAGTGCTGTGGTTATATATAAGTGCTCAATATATCGTAGAACATAAATATGCCAGTTTCTATAGACAGTTATGAATACCCCACATCCCTAACTTCTAACCTATATTTTAAATCTTCAAAGTCAACCTTCATTCTGATTAGTTCAGTTAGGTACACCCATAAGATCTAAATTTTTCAGTCTTTCCCCCTCTATATTAACTCTTTAATAAGCAAATGTATTGCTTTCTCTTTCCAAATGTAAATCATTTTCCCCAAAGTTATTGAACATTGCCTGATGACTAGACAAATCATTTAAATCTCAAAACATAAAAATTTCCTTGTGGCTCTGTAAATTAATTTTAAATAAAAAAGTAAATTTAATTACATATATGCGATAAACACAGATAGAGATATTTTTATAAAATAGTTAAAAGAAAAGTGTCTAGTCAAATATGGTTATCCAATCTCTCTCTCTCTCTATCATACAAGCCTGTTTTGCTGTATTACAGCTCATCAGTGTGGCTAGACATCTGCTTGCTTCTAGCTAGGCTTGAAACTTAACTGATTTGGTATCAGTTGGAGAGCCACCCCCTAAGCTATCAGTGCACGGCTGAGGAAGAAGGAAATTTTTACGTGCTATATATATGTGATGTATACATACGCCAGCACTTGAGAGAACTCAATTCATGGCTAAAGAGTAATGCATAAATCCCAGCCCCAGAAGCGGTTACTGTTTTTAAAATTTTTCCCTCTAGAGAGCTCAATCAGATAACAAGAACATATACATACATACATACATACATATATACATACAAAGGGAGGGAGAGAAAGAGAGAGAGAGAGACAAAAAGAAGAAATATCTTAGCTGACATATTTTGTCCTCTGATGAACTTTATCAAGGCAAATGTGAGGATTTCATTTTCCAAAAAAATATTTTGGAAAAAAAAAAAAAGCAGGTTTAAATTTAAGAAATGCTCGTAAATCTCAATCAGGTTAACTGAAAAGTCAAGGTAAATTAAATTAAATTAAATTAAATTAAAGTGACGTAATTTAATGTCTAATAAACAAGATGATGTTGTTGAATCATTTCTGTTTTTTTATGTAATGTAATTTTTATTTCTCCCTTCATCTAAAAACTTTGTGCTCTTTCAGCATTGTGTCATGGGTTGGGAATCATCCTGTATAAATATTCCTCGAACTGGCATTACCCTCAGTATGAAAGATGCTACTTCAGTTTCCAAGGCCAAACAAATCCTGGTAAGTTGGTACTCCAGCACGCTTTAGTTGTAACTGATTCTTACCTTTTCACCTGTAGAAGGGAATTGTTTTGTATTTACACTTTTCTGTGGTGTCAGTGTCCTCAGAATTCACTCTCTACCTGGTTCAGCAATAGGTTTTCGTAACAAATGTAACAAAATTACAAATTGCTGGCTTGTCCCTCTTCAATGGCATTTTCCAAAGTACTTTCACATAAAAAAAAATCACAATTATGAATTACATTAATTTTTTGTTGTAGTAATTCACCTCTGAAGAAGATCTTGGATAAGATTGAAAGTACACTCCTGATCAAAATTTTAAGACCACTTAAAAATTTTTAAAAAGAAATATTTTTTTATGGATAGATTTTAAACTCCTCCCACTTAAGGTTACCAATACTACAATCTAAAAGGTTATGGAAACAAAAAGCTATATTCCAAACATTTTATTTAGAAATTTACATTTTTATAAAATGAGGCGATTTACACATGATCAAAATTATAAGACCAGAGACAAAAATTCTACGAAATTGTACAAAATGTCTATGAAAAGTGTATGAAAATATTCAACAACCAAATTTAATAATGAGTTCTACCTCCACTGCTTTTGATGACTTCAAAAATTCTGTCGGGCATGCTAGAAATAAGCGTTTCCATTAAGGTGTGGAGGATGTTGCTCCAGCTTCTGAAGATGGCTTCATAAAGTTCATTTTTTGTTGAATATTGTTTGCCATTTCGATAAATATCTCTTGTCATCCATCCTCAAACATTTTCAATTGGGTGCAAGTCTGGTGAGCATGCAGGATGTCCCAAGAGATGGACCCCATTTTCTTGTAGAAAGGTCAAGGTCCATCTTGTAGCGTGGATTGCAGCATTATTCTGTTGGAATAACCATCCATCCACACACAAATGATGGCCCTCCATCATCAATGATGCTTTTTGTAGCATGCTAACATAACCAGCCGCTGTTTGACAAGCCTGCACCACCTGGAGCTCCATCGTCCCTCTGTAAGAAAAGGCACCCCATACCATTAGGGACCTTCCACCACTATGACGTGTGGAGAAAATTTCAGGAGGCATGTTTTTGTTATACCAATATTGTTGGAAGCCATCAGGACCATCTAGATTGAATTTTTTCTCATCAGAAAACAGGACTTTCTTCCACTTCTCAACGTCCCATGTTTGGTATTCACAAAACTTCTCTTTCATAACAACCCGTCTTATTCTCTTACTCACTGCAGGAGAAATTTTTTGGGGCCTACCAGAGGACTTTGCTTTTCCATAATTCTCACTGTTCTTTAGAAAGTTGCAAATCACAGTTTTACTGCGATTTACCTTATCTGCAATCACCCGCTGTGACAAACCTTGCTTATGGAATTCTAGAATGCTCAACTTTGGTAAGTTTGCTTGCTTTAGGCATGGTAACACCTTTATGCAGTGATTGCTAATCTCTAACTCAACTAAAAACATTGGAATTACTATAGATCAAACAATTTATACCCCTGGTCTTATAATTTTGATCATGCGTAAATCGCCTCATTTTATAAAAATGTAAATTTCTAAATAAAATGTTTGGAATGTAGCTTTTTGTTTCCATAACCTTTTAGATTGTAGTATTGGTAACCTTAAGTGGTAGGAGTTTAAAATCTATCTGTAAAAAAAAAATTTCTTTTTAAAAATTTTTAAGTGGTCTTAAATTTTTGATCAGGAGTGTACTTGGGAAAATAAAAGGAATGGGGAAAAACTACAGTGCCTTCCTTCATGAGTTCAATTACAACATTAGGAAATTAATTCAGGAATTTGAGAGAATTAAAATAAAAATAAATAGACATAATATGTCTAGATTATTTAACCAAACATGCTTGAATGAAGATATTCTACCTACCTATATATATATATATATATATATATATATATGTCTCTATTGTTCTGACCACATACACACATGCACGCAAGTCGTGTGTGTGTGGTCAAAACAAAACTATGGAGAATTTTTATATTAACTCCTGAAAAACAGAAAAATGTTAGAATGCTGAAAAAAAATCAATAAAAGATTAAGTCATCCTTGTCAGCCATATTCAATGAAAGATGCTGAAAAGAAATGTTGCTACCCAAATATATATATATATATATATATATATACTACCGGCCATAATTATTAGGCCATCCCAGTTTTTAAAAAAATGATGCTTTCCATACTAGTATTTATTGCCAAGTAGATAATTCTAAATGAAAATAGAATGGTTTGGTTAATACTGCACAATAACATGCATCAAACGAACTGTTCAGGTCTCCAGTTTTTGTGCTCTCTTTCCCCTGCTAGTCTCCACTTCTTATTAGCTGGCCAAAAAAAAGGCTTCCTGGCTGCCTTGTAAAATTTTACAAAGTAATAATAACAAAAGAACCATTTTATTTTCATTTAGAATTATCCACTTGGCAATAAATACTAGAAATAGTATGAAAAATATCATTTGTTTTAAAAAGCTGGAGTGGCCTAATAATTATGCCCGGTAGTGTGTGTGTATATATATATGTGTATATAATATATATATATATATATATATATATATATATATATATATATATATCTGAGTGAGTATAGAATGAGGAGAGAAAAAAGAAAAAATTTTTATGTCCAAAACATTAATTTAAAACAGTGCTCGATATATGGTGTATAGAGCAGTGAATATTTATTATAAATTATCTTTTAGGACATGTACATAATTTCTTCTATATATGTCCTCTTCCCTACAATCCTTGTAGGGAAGAGGACATATATAGAAGAAATTATGTACATGTTCTAAAACATAATTTATAATATATATATATATATATATATATATATATATATATATATAGGGTAATATTTTTATTTTATGTTTAAAATAGAAATATAGTTTACTGCAACACAAGCCATCTTGTTTCGGTACTATCTTATTAGCACCTCATCAGGCAGTGAAACATTTTTTTCTGTTAGGAATCATTATATATAGAAACTTTAAAAATAAGGTAGCCGGGCTGATAGTCACCTATAATCTTTTGAAGTTTATAGGATCCTATTTCAGCATTGTTTGCAGTAATAAGTTAATTAATATGGGAATATGGCTTGGGAAAAAAGAATTCAGACTAGATAATAAAATAAAGATTCTGACAGCATTAGGTTAGCAGTTTGTAGTGACATTGATGCGCTCATTGAAGAGGGATATTTTCTCGTGATATAACAATATTTTTGGTGCAGAACGGCGATAATTAATTTTATTAATTAGTTATTAACTATAACCAGAAAATCTTCTAATTGCTATTATAGATCTTAAGAGAACATACTAAGAGAAATTTTCCTTATTTTCCGAATATGAGCAAAGGAAAACGGAGGTGATTAATTTTATTAACTAATTATTAACTATAAATGCAAAATCTAATTACTATTATAAGTCAGGAGAACGCACTAAAAGACAATTATCTTTAAAGGAAAAGAAGGCAGGGATGAAAGATAACACATGGTATTTCTCTGTTATTGTAAACCCAGAAAGAAAGAAGAAAGAAAAGAGAAATGGATTTGTTTAATGTCATAAAGTCGAGTTTGGCCCACCTATGAAAGCTAACAAGTGTCATTCTAAACCTAAAAGAAAGATAGATTCAATTGTTATTTTTTGCCAGTAAAAAAAATAGGAAAAGAAAACCAGAGAAAGAAGAAAAAGAAAGAAAAGACTTAAATTTGTTTCAATGCCACGATACAACAGATTTAGATTTCGGCCCACCCAAGAAAGCTAGCAATTGTCATTTTAAACATAAGGGGAAAGATAAATTTAATTGTTATTTATTTCTCTGGGTATCGGAAAGGGAGATTTCATTTTGTATTAGATTGTCTCACTAGCATGAATTGTGAAAAGAATTGAGATAACAAATGTTTTTGATTCCAAGTCAAGTAATTTAGAGAAAAGGTATTTCCACTTGACAGCAGGGTGGGCCAGATAACGAGAGCATTTCCCATTGGTGACTCAGAAAATGAGTATTAAAAACACAGGTGAAAATTTTTTATCTGGGTAACAATGTCAGTGGACCCTTGTCAACTTGTTTTGGGCGAAGTCAGTTCAAAAAGGTTAATACCTATTGTTTTAAGAAAAAATCCTCGAAATTGTTTTGTGAGAAAGAAAAATTTTGAGAGAGAAAATTTGGTTAAGTCCAGCCCAGAAAAGGGTATGAGAAGATGACATCATAAGACCGAGAGAAATCTCATTGGTCCTGTAAACAAGCCCCGAAAGGGGGAGACAACTAACAATTGACGTCATGGAAAGAAGACTAATCCCATTGGGTAAACCACAGGCAACAAAGAGTAGCAGCTAACCCCGGCATCCAATTGGTCGCTTAGATGAGGGGTTAGACACCCAGCGACCGTCGGCCCCACACCATGACATGGGCATAAATACAGGGTCCCTAGGGACCAGAATTGAGAATTTTCAGTGTTCTTGGTGAGAGCGATCCAACTCGGAACAAGGAAATCCACTTTGATTCCTTTTCTGAAGACGAATCACGCCAACCTACCCGCAACCCAACACTTTGGCAATTCCTGTAACATTCCGGAAAACAATCAACAAGTTGACCAGACTCACAATAAACTTAGAACTCTGTTCAGAGTAGCAAGCTGTGGCCAGCCAGATTTCTCATTATTACTTTTTTTTTTTTTTAAATCATATCACTCCAAGCAAGGCGATAACGCCACTGATGCGCATGGGGCTACGTAAGGGTAAAAAGAATGGAAAAGAGAAAGCCGGAAACCACTTCCTAAACAGGGAACAAGGGGTGGGCTTCTTCACCTGTTCAGTAGACGTGGGTGGAGTGTGAACCGGGCAATAGTTTAGTCTATCTACTCCAATTGAAAAAAAAAATAAAAGAGAGCGAAAAGATTGGAAAAGAGAAAACCGGAAACCGCATTCTAATCAGGAAACAAGGGATGAGCCTCTTCGCCTGTTCAGTAGAGGAGAATAATTCGATTTACTTAAGAAACGTCTTGTTCCACTACCAGTTTGATAGAAGCAGGGATTGGGAATTATTCAAGAGACTATTGTGTATAATTGGTATATAAAAACATTATTTCATAACGCATCAGATATTGGTCCACTTATTTTTCTTGGTGCTACGATTTTTTTTTCTTCTTTTATTACTCAATTGTCTGCACACTTCCCGGTTTGGTTTAGTTCGGCAGAGAGACAGCTAGTGGAGAACTCATGTGACTACCTTGTGATTAATCAACACAACATGGGACAAGGGAAAACACTGGACATAGTCAATCTACAACCAGCTGACTGGATCGAAACCAACAGCGACCGGCCGGGCAGTGGCATAGTGTTGGATAGATATCCTGGGCATATGAGGTTATTTAGTCAACATGAGATAATGTTGCATTTGTCTTATAGGCTAAGAAGCCTCTCCACAAAGAAATGAAACTCATTTTGTCACTATTTGTGGTTGAAGAGAGACGAAGGTTTTGCCCTTTCCTTTTATGCAGTGCCCGCTAGTGGACGTTAGAAAAAGTCCCTGGCAGATGTGATGGAGTAATCTTATAATGCCATCGATTTTCTGGTAGAATTGCCATCTGAAACCCCTTTAGCTGTATTTTATGTAAATAAAAATAATTTTAAGCAATAGCTGCTACTTTGACTCTTTGAATCTTTGTATAATATCATCGATGTTTTTGTTCATGCTAAATTAACTACTGTGGATTTAACAAGCAAGTGAGATCAACAATTGTAGCTGGCTCGAATGCAAGTTTAATGCAGAAATATTGCAATGTCTAGCTGGAGCTGTAAGTTCTATGCTAACAGTTTCTTTGCTCCTACTTCTTGCTTGTGGAACTCTCTTCTGGCACCATACTTTTCAGTCAACTTTAAAGTGTTAGTCCCTTTGAAGTGTGGCTTTCATATGTGGCAAAAACCAATCCTCACCCTCATTGATGTACCATGTCCCTTCATGGCTTTCCACAACTTCTTGTTCTTGATAGTGAGTAAATCAAAAAATTACTTGAGAATCTCTTCCAGCTTTTTGCTCCCCAGTCAACTTTGATCTTCAAAAATTCAAATGCACTATCAGGTGTTATCCTTTCTCTCTCTCTTTTGTTTTATGTTTTTGCCTATATTTATATTTACCTTTCAAAGTGTCTGTTTTAAAAACATGTTTCATTTACACACATTACTTGACTTTAATTATTGTATATCAACAAAATAAATAGATAAAAATTCCAGAAAATTATTGAAAATTTAGGCTTCTATCTATCTGAAATGTATCGTAATGTCAACAAATGTAAACATGTTACAGAAATTAATGAATTTTAACGAAACTTGGTTATAAACAACCGACAATTTGAAATGAATTGTTTGAACATTATTTTTTTATCGATACTCGTATTTAAGTAGATATTCTGTTTTTTAATTAAACAGTATTATATATTTATATCTACCGGTCTGATTATTTACGATAAATTGTTATTACGAAAATGTGTGCCATTCGACAGGATTCGAACCTGCGACCCCTATTTACATAGGGGAAGCTACCGTTTGCTCTGAAATGTATCGTAATGTCAACAAATGTAAACGTTACGGAAATTATGTTTGTTTGTGATAAATCGAAAATTGTGTTATATAGGCTTGATAAAAACCTTGTTTAGACTGGAGGCTATTCGTGGTCGAGTGGTCTAAGACGTTGCCAGATCAAATGGTAGGTTTCCCTATGTAAATAGGGGCTGCAGGTTTGAATCCTGCCGAATGGCACACATTTTTGTAACAATTTATCGTAAATAATCAGGCTGGTAGATATAAATATATAATACTGTTTAATTAAAAAACAGAATATCTACTTAAATACGAGTATCGATAAAAAATAATGTTCAAACAATTCATTTTTAAATTGTCGGTTGTTTATAACCAAGCTTTGTTAAAATTCATTAATTTCCATCATATATATATATATATATATATATATAAAACATTTTCACTGATATCAATTATTTCTTCTTATTTGCTGGGTATTTCATTTAGCATAGATTGTCAAATTAATATTTGTTAGGCATCTAAATTGGCATGTATTATCATGTTAATATTTGCTAAGTATTTAATATACCATAGAATGCCAAGTTAGATTAAATACCTAGTAACTATATAACATAGATTATCATGTTAATATTTGTTAGGTTTTATCAAGTTAATAAGCTGTTCTAACATAGATTGTCAAATAAATATTTAATAATTATTATTCTTTAGGTATTAATTTCACATGGTTTCTGAATTTATTATTAATATTTATGTTAAATTGTATGCTTTTATGTATTTTTATTTTTTTTCTGATTGTTTTTACTTGTGTTTATAAATGAATATATATATATATATATATATATATACTTAGGTGCATTAGTATATCTTTATATAAATGCGTGCATGTGGATTATGTACTAGTATGCAAATTGATATATTGTTTGTGTGTGTATATATATATATATATATATATATATATATATGTGTGTGTGTGTGTGTATATCTAAACTCATTTATAAATGGAACTTTGTCTGTGTGTGTCCGTTACCTATTGACTCTGAAATGGCTGAACCGATTTTCTTGAAAATTTACACAGTTGTACTATAAGCGTCTGCGAGTGTTCTTAGCTAGGTTTTGTGTCAAGGTACCTCTGATAAATATCGATAATCGAAAAAATCGGGTTATAGAAGGAGTGGTTCGATTTTAATCAAATTTGATACACTCATAGACAAAGATATAAGAAACAATATTCAGAAGTTTTAAGGTTCTTAGAATAGTGCAGAAAATTGATAATATATATAAAAGGCAAGATGTTTGTGTGTGTGTGTCTGTTTATCTGTCTGTATGTCCTTTATACAAATCCACAATTTTTATCCATTTCTCACCAAACTTCACACAAATATTCTTTAGGCTGAGAGAAGACCATGGATTAGTTTTAAAGCATTCATTACACCCAAGCAACACTGGGCTATACTGCTAGTATACATATATACATATGTATATGTATGTCTATATATACATACACTCCTGATCAAAATTTTAAGACCACTTAAAAATTTTTAAAAAGAAATATTTTTTTATGGATAGATTTTAAACTCCTCCCTCTTAAGGTTACCAATACTACAATCTAAAAGGTTATGGAAACAAAAAGCTCATTCCAAACATTTTATTTAGAAATTTACATTTTTATAAAATGAGGCGATTTACGCATGATCAAAATTATAAGACCAGAGACAAAAATTCTACGAAATTGTACAAAAAGTGTATGAAAAGTGTATAAAAACATTCAACAACCAAATTTAATAATGAGTTCTACCTCCACTGCTTTTGATGACTTCAAAAATTCTGTTGGGCATGCTAGAAATAAGCGTTTCCATTAAGGTGTGGGGGATGTTGCTCCAGCTTCTGAAGATGGCTTCACGAAGTTCATTTTTTGTTGAATATTGTTTGCCATTTCAATAAACATCTCTTGTCATCCATCCTCAAACATTTTCAATTGGGTTCAAGTCTGGTGAGCATGCAGGATGTCCCAAGAGATGGACCCCATTTTCGTATGTATGTGTGTGTGTGTATATGTATGTATATATGTATACGTGTGTGTCTATACGTATGTGTGTGTGTATATTTACGTATGTATATGTGTGGGTGTATGTGTGCATATATGTGTTTGTGTGTGTGTGTGTATATATATATATATATATATATATTTATATATGTATATGTGTTTGTGTATATATATGTATATATACATATGCATATGTGTGTATATACGTGTTTGTGTATATATATATATATATATATATATATAGTGTATCGAGGCTGCAAATAATTTTCTAAACATATACTGTTAAATATAAGAGACATTGAAGTCTATTATGTTTAATCAAGACAAAAATTCTCCAACATTTGGATAAATTTTTATTAATTTGCTTCTAAGCTTTCGGCTCACATGAGTTTTTCTCATTTATCCATGTACACATATATATATATATATATGTGTGTATATATATATATATATATATATATATATATATATAGTTTTTATCGTTTATCCATGTACACATATATGTGTCTGTGTGTGTGTATGTTTCTGTGTGAATGTTCTTGCGTCTGTTTCTATGTATTTATGCCTATAGTTGTCTATGTAGATATGTATATGTGGTTTTGACTTTTTTTTTCTATTTAATTTTTTTTTTAATTTCAGACATTAGAAGAAGCTGAGGAACTTGCCAGTGGTAACCGCCAAAGAGAATTCTCAAGATATTTTGCTGACAAAACTAACATTATTCCCACATGCAAATTTGATTTGCCAACTGACCCAGGTTTGTCTCCAAAAAAGAATATTGCAAGAGTGAAAAGGTCCGATTTTCTGAATCGTGTCGCTGAAATGACTAATCCGTCCGAAAATGAGGGTCAGAATTCCAGTGTGAAGTCAACCAGTGAACTATTGGACAGTGCCTACTCTTTGATGAGAGATTTGGACCGTATAAAGCAAGAACACTTAATGAAGAGATTGGCGAAGACAGAACTTGGGGGAATTCCATAAAAATACAAATTCCCAGGTGAAAGTTTTTGGAAACCAGTTGATTTCTGGAGACTTCATTTGTCACTTAATGACTGATTTTTGATTCGACTTAATGTTAATTAATAATTTGTGTGCACATGTACATGTGTGTGGGTGTATATATATATATATATATATATATATATATATATATATATTTTGATGCATGTTTCATTAAATAATATAGACAAGTTTTGTCTACTTTATGTAAATTTTTTTCATATTGTCTGATAAGCTTAATAGCATTATCATAAGCTTATCAGACAATATGAAAAGAATTACATAAAATAGACAAAACTTGTCTATATTATTTAATGAAACATGCATCAATGAAAAAATGCTGCCTAAACACACAGTATATGCGTGTGTTTATTTATATATATATATATATATATATATATATAGACCTGTTTATAGAATGAAGAATCTAAACAAAAGTTAAAAATGGTACAAAGTGTACTTTGATATTAAAACACACACACACACACATATATACTTGATACTTTAATCTCTCTCGTGTGTATGTGTATATATATATATATATATATATATATATATATATATATATATACTCACACACTGTATTAAAAATACTTTTACAAACTTTGGGGGCAGGTTTCTCATACAAAAGCAAGTACAAAAGTCTATATATATATATATATATACCTGTTCACGAGCCCTTCATTTTTGAGTTATTAACTTTAAAGAAGGCTTGTGGTAGTTAATTTTGTGTTGCTGTGTAGACTAGCTTACATGTGTCATTCGTGTACATTCATGGCTAGTCTGTCTTTAACATTTAATGTATTTATCAGTGAGTGCAGGGTATTCATATTGTAAGCAGACAATACAACTTTTACATATGACCATACTAATGTTAATGGACACAAGGCTGTACAGCCATATTGGATTACGTCTCAAGAGCAAAGGCAGCGGAGTCATCCAACCTTTGCTGCTGTTTATTGCTGCATTGCCGAGATAGGATCTGTAGTATCATGAACTGCAGATCAAGTTATATCAAGATCTACTCATGCGCCTGACATTGAAGAATACATTCTACAGGCTGTTGGAAACAATCAAACTATTCACACATGTCAAGTAAACATAGCATGTTGTATATTTCATAATACTGCGTGGAGCTCTTGTATCATTTGCAATATGTGATCACTTTCTGATTATTCACCACTGTTTATGGTTTGCAGATCCATTGTTTGTCTTTTCAGTCTTGTTTTTGGATGAGGCAACATTGATGGGAAAGCAAACTTACACAATCAACATTTGTGGTCGCACCTGAATCCCCATCCTAAAATATAAGCTAGACGCCAGCATCACTTTATGATCAAGGGGTAGGCCAGAATTGTAGGTGACTGTCTGGTAGGTCCATATGTTTTCCCAGTAAGTCTTAAGGAACTGTCTAAAGGGAATTTATTTTGAACACTTCTAGGCCTGCTAGAGGATGTACCTCTGCTAATATGAAGATGCATGTGGTTTATACTAGATGAGGATCCAGTTACATTTTAGTCACATTGTTCGTGATGCACTAGCTGACCTCTACCATGAAAGATGAATAGGTAGGTGAGGACTGGTTCTATGGCCTGCACACTCTCTTGACCTTAATGCTATTGATTTTTATCTGTGGGGCCACCCAAAAACAATTAGTTTATGTAGCAGAAATTACTAATGCTAATACACTTCATCAACGTGTCATGGGGGCCTGCAAAACCATGCAACACTGTGAGGAAATATTAGAAAGGGTCCTGCCAGTCAACGGGTGAATGCATGTGTAGAAGCAATCAGAGGATGAATTGAACGTTAGTTATGCATTGCTGTGTTGACGTACAATGATGACCATATTTGACTTGTGTTTATATGGACTTGTGTCCTTGTTTTGGAGGCAGTCCATGATACTATGGATCTTGTCTTGGCAATGCAATGATAAACAGTAGCAAAGGTTGGATGACTTAGCTGCGTTTGCTCTTGTAGAAGTATTTTTTGATACAGCCTATATATATATATATATATATATATATATATATATAACAAATGTTTGGAGGTACAAAATTGATATATTTTAAAAACAAGGAAAATATTTGTCTCTCAGGCCCTTTCATCCAACATCTCATGAGGAGTAAACTGTTGGCAATAAATTATAAAAAAGGATGATAGTAACAAAAATGAAGAGCAAAGAAGGGAGAGAAACATGATAAGATATATATATATATATATATATATATATATATATATATATATATATATATATCAAGGGAAGGAGAATCTTGTGTAAATACAATTAGCAAGGGACAATTAAAATGAAATAACAAATCTTACTGTGTTTTCTCCATTTTTGCTCTTCACTTTCTTCACTACTGTTCTTCACTATTGTTCTTTCTTATTGCCAATAATTTACTCCTGATGAGATGTTGGATGATGGGGGCCTTAGAGAAAAATATTTTCCTAGTTTTTAAAACATGTTTGTTTGTGTGTGGGTATGTATGTGTACATACACTATATATATATATATATATATATGTGTGTATATGTGTGTGTGTGTGCACGTGCCTTAGGCAATGGGATCTGTGAATTTGCCAGGCATGATGCAGTGTTAATTTGTGTGTGTGTGTGTGTATGTATATATATATATATATATATATATATATATATATATATATATATATATATATGCACACTCACAGCACAGTTTTTCTTACCTGACAATTTGCAAAGCCAAATGTTCTTTATTTTTGTCATTTTTGAATAAATAACAAGAAATACAAACCTTGCTGTGACCATATTGTTCTTCTTTAGAGTGTTGGCAATTATGACTCTCCACAGATTTCTTTTACATATTTTCTTTAAATTGCTGTGCCCTCTTCAAGAAAGATAGGAGTAACTTCCCATTGCCTTTTCCACTGTCTCCAAGGCACCCCAGCATGGAATTACTACTACACTTATTTGACAGGTCTTTAAATTACGACTGTTTCTACACAATAGGGCTTAAAACATAAACAGTGGAAATTACACTCCCAACAGACCCCAGCGAAAATACTTAACGAAGTTGGCTAAAATTTTCTGTCTGTCACATTCAATGAAGCCTGTATAAATGACAGATTTCTGCCTATCCTCTCTATTATAATAAAGACTGTTGTGTATTTATTTGTGTGTGTAAATATATATATATATATATAAGCAGTAAGTACTCAGCATCCCATGGGATGGGAAGAGTATAAGTCTGTTTTCAACTTTTTTTATGCAACCCACATCTGCAGATATTAAATATGAAAGACAACTCTTGTATTTTTTTGAAAGAGTTATTTTCCATATAAAAGTTACTGTGTTGAACTTTAACAAAAAAATCCTTAAAAATAAGAAATTAAAACAGATTAAACTGAAAAGACACATATAGTTCCTTTTGCTTTGTTATGTAGAACAATAAATTTGCAAGGGATGTGTAAGTTTTGAAACAAATTGAATGAAAAAATGTGGAGGTGTATAGTAATAGAAATCAGTGAGGATACTTAAACACACACACACATCTTCATTTTTATTTATAAATTATTGTTAATCAGTTTTTGCTCATAATTAAATTAGACCAGTACACAGTTGTTGTAAAAAGTGCTCAATACATATATAACACAATCCCTGGCTGTGTCCAGTCAATTTCCTTGACCTTTGGCTGATTCCACCCATGCAGTGTTGTAGAACTTGGATTACCCAAAGCAGGACCACTTATTACCACTCAACGAGGATGGTCCAGAGATGCGAGGGATTGGTATATGATGAAAACCAGATTTAAGATTGCAACGATATGATTTAGATTTATATATAGGTAGATATATCGAATAATTACAAGCAAGTCAAAATAAGTTACAAAAAAGAAATATCAGTTGGCTGGTATTTCAGTAGCATGATAATATGTTGTATTATTTTGATGGGTCAATCAGTTATTTAACCTCCAGTTGGTTGAATTTACAATATCCCTCTTTCCCATCTTTCTCTTTGTTGTCTAGCAGCAGGCAAGTTTTCAGGCAGATCGTATTTCAAATCTCTTTTTAACCTCCTCTCCCAAGACACAGGATCTGACTGATTAATCTCATCTTGCATTCTGATTTTGTTAAACAAGCACCTCCACCGGGGTGGGAAAGAGGGCTGTAAGGTTTCCATTTTCCTCACTGTATAACTCTTACTAGTTTGAAATGAAAACAATTACATATAACCATTTCAACTTCCAATAGAAGAGGAGAAAACACACTCCTTCTATTTGTCTGCATGCTCTTATCAACTGTCCTGGTAACCCAGCATACAGGAAATTGTCAAGTCCACATTTAGACCTAGGGTCACACATCATCAAAACCCATTGACATATGTTGTAACTAGAATCACTTTAATAAAATCACTTTAAAAATAATTTTGTACTCAGTATACTTCGCACCAGGGTTTTTCCACTTGTTAGCATTTCAGCTACTGTTCCTGACAAAAATAATTATATTCTCCAAAATTAAAGAAATCTCTTCTCATCTTGAAAATCACTTAAAATTAATACCAACCATCTGAAAATAGGGTTACATCACTCCCATCATCAGCTGTCATTTATGAAATAAATGACACTATAACTACTGGTTACACTATTGAGCATGCGTATTAATTTTAGGCTCTACCCCAAATAAAATTAAATTTTAGTTTTAAGCAATACTAACAAGAAACCAATTTATAGTAGAAGAGTCCTTTTTCCTAATCCTATACAAATTCAAGAGTCTTTTTTTTTTTTTTTTAACCATGTAAAAATGTTTGTTTTTCTCACATGGCAAGAGTCTCTTTAATAACATAGTTCACACCCCTTATGGTAGGAATAGCAGTCTTTTTATTTTTTATTTTTTGTTTTATATATATATATATATATATATATGTTTGTGTGTGTAGGGGGGGGATGTGCTTATGTATGTGTTTCTTAGTACTTATTTCTTTAGTGTTGCTAATCTCCTCTCTGCAAGGGGAGGTTTCAGTAACAGTATTCAGTTCTTCTTCAGCCCCTGCCGTCAGGTTCATTTCAATCCCAATCTCCCCTACCAGTCCTCAGATATAGATCGCCAGATGATATTACCTTCTTTATTTGTCGTATGCTCACCAAGACCTCATTATTCCGTTTCTCTCTGTATTTCCTTATTTTCCACACCACTGCAACAATGACCAATAAAGTACTGCACCTCACTGACCGGTTTACCAAAATTACTTTATTATTTTTCCAATTCATATCTTCTTTTTCCAAAGTATTTAATTTGTCTTTTAACTGCTTCATATGAGTTTTATTTATGGGCTTAACTCTGGTATTTGCTTAGGGTAGGGATTTTCAAACTTTTTGACTTACGGACCCCTTTATATTTCAAATTTTAGTCTAGCGACCCACTATAAACACGTATGAAATTTACACATAAATTTTTACTAAAAATAGCTTATGGTTTTGCTTTAATGTAGTAAAAACTGGTTTGAAGCTTACTTTAGACATAAGTGTTCAAATAAAATAAATTAATACTGCATGTTGATGCAAAATGTAACAAAATTAAATTTTGTTTTATTTAAAAATTAAAATTTCGTGTCAATGAAAACAGTAATAGTACTTTACAAATAGTTTTATTGTCAGTTACACACAGGAATTTTTAAAACACACTTAGTGAGAAGGATGTGCTTGTTTGACTTTATACAAATTGTCGATTCTTAGCGATATTGCTGATAAACTTACATGTAAGTCACTTTCTGAAGCAAGTCTGCTTTTGTCATTTGATAACATTAATAAATTAAAATAAATATCCAGACATTGAAAATTTATACTTTGAATTTCACGTGATGAGTTAATCCACGGACCCCCTATCTTATCCTTGTGGACCCCCGTGGTAAGCGGACCACAGTTTGAAAACCCCTGGCTTTGGGTATTTATTCATTACCGGCTCCCATAACTGCCGGACACACATCTGGCCAGTATGCTACCCGAAAACAGAATTGACAGGTAAATTTTTCCGCCCCTTGTGACCTGCTAGCCACACCTTATTTCTCCTGCCCTTCTTAATCTTTTCTTGAGGGGTATCTCCGGACATACACCTGGACCTCTTCACACTTTCTTCCAGTAGTGTTTGGAACTGAGAGAAAGATATTTCACACTCACTATCCTAGTCAGTTAACACTTAATCTTTCCCACACTCACTTGATTCCTCTCCTGACTCAGGGACTTTTGAACTACAACCCTGGACTTCGTCACTAGGGCTCTTCTTTGTTTCTGGTTGAGGTAACTTTGGCTCAACTTTTGTTCAGTTATTCCTGAGTTGAGGGAGAGGTATTTCATTTTCCTCCTCCCACTCTCTTGACTCCTCTTTTACAGAGTCCTTGTCTGTCTCTCTTATCTTATCATCAGGCTTCCACACGACCTTTCTTGCCTTATCCATCTTTAGAAATCTAACTTCTATCCTCAGTACTGGCCTGCCTTTTGCTGATACCATTTCTTCTATCTTTTATTATCAAGGCAGTGGGTTTAAACTCCATTCTGTCTTTATGAGGATGAAACCAATCTTGTCCCAAAATCGACTCTTGACACAAACCTGAGGCCACATAAAACATCTGGAAACTGCTCGTCCCTACTACTTCCACCAGGAGATTCACCATCCGCTTTATCTTCATCATGCTTCCTACCACTTGAGTAATTTCTATATCTGCCTCCTTCAAGTGACTCCTATATATATATATATAATGGTTGACAAAATGCTAGCATTCATTAGAACGTGAAAATTATCCAAAATGGAATTTTTTTTTTATATGTTGTAACCATTATATTTGAAGTAGAAAAAAATTTACAGTAATTTTTAGCAACACAGTTTTGCGGATATTTTTGTTACCATAACTCATACCCCTGAAGATGATCTCAGAAGGAGATTGAAAGTACTTGGGTACATTGAGAAATGAATGATAATAACATCTGTCAATATTACACCTCATTTCTGACATATTTCAATTATAATATGCAAAAGATTATCCGAAAGTATGAACAGACTTTATTAAAAATAAGCAGACAATGTTTGCAATTTATTTAATCTGACATGTATGTGTGTGTGTGTGTGTGTGTGTGTGTGTATAATATATATATATATATATATATATATATATATATATAATGTAAAGAAGACCTAGCAAGCCAGACAACCTACCTAGGTTTCATCTAAACGGATCGTCAGGGAAAGCTGGCTAACAAGGAAAGAAACAAACAACATGTACGAAGGGTGTTTTTCTTTGGGCTACATGCTGACTCTGTCTGAGCTCTTTTGACTGATGTTCATGTACTTAGCTCTTTCTTTTTTAAAACCATTTTTTCCCTTCTTCATAGATCCGTGGAAGGTTTTTCAACATGAGTATAGTTATTATTTCTTTTTATATATATATATATATATATAAAATTTATGTGGAGAGGTTTTTCACTCAACTAAACAGTGTTGTTCATGAAACTTTGAAGTCAGCCCAACTGAAGCAACACTACTCAGTTAAATAAAAAAACCTCTCCACATTAATTTTGTTAATGCTCTTTCTTGTTATCGAGCAATTCATAACAAAAAACCTGCTGGCCTAAAATATCTTTCTACCAATTAACTACTGAAAAAAAAAAACAGCAACTTTGGCACTAAGTATCATTACAATTTCGCACACACACATTTCTCCTAAAAACTTTATATATGACTCCTAAAATATTTCAACAAAAACAGTGTTAAATTTAGTTATAGTTGCATTAAGAACATAGATAAATAGATTTCACAGCATAATGATATCAAATAAATATTTGGCCCACCTAAATAACAGTTACACTACTACTAATAATAGTACCCCCCCCCCCCCAAAAAAAAAAAAATTATTGCAACTGTTGAAAATATAAAACCTGTCCTTGAGAGATTTTTCCACTTCTTCCCATGAGGAATGAGAAATCTGAGTGCCAAACGGCTAGGGCTGTTATGGGTCTTCTTTAGCAAAGATTGTGAGTTAGTTCCTACCTTTCTGGAGGGAGATTTTTTTGCTTGTTCCCACAAGGAAGGAAAATCTGAGTGTCAAACTGCTAAGACTGGTACATGTCTTCTGCAACAAGAGTTGTTTTTTTGTTTGGGTAGGTGTCTTGAGGAAGATTTCTCCGCCTGTCCTCAATCCACGTGTCTTTTACAGGAAGGGCTGAGAGTAACCCCTAGAGCTGGGCCTTCAAGGTTGCGACAGCTGACAAGGAGAAGTAGAAAAAAGGCCAAATAGGGTTCGGTCAGTGTTTCTATGAGTTCTGGGGCTTCTGATTGTTCCCTGCTGATTACTTCTGTTGCTTCTACTGCCGAATCAACCAAAGTAAGGAAGCCCCCACATGTCACTCGAGCCAACATATTCCAGTAAATTCTAATGTTCATTGGCTGATGTGGATTACAAAGTTAATCTATGGACACCTGATGATGACCAGAGGGTACTTAGTCGAAACACTGTGTCTATTATAACACCTATATCAACCAAGATGAGGACAAAAGTTTGAAATAATTCCAAGGTTTCTAATAGTGTTTAATATTTTTTGTTGCAAATTCTCAAGAGCAAGAATAAAAGTATAAATTAATTTTCATCATAAGCTTAAGTTTCATTACAATAATAATCATTGCTTTTTAAGACAAACATTGCTGAGGAGTGAAGGTAGTTATGATAATACTGGCATAGAGGGAAAAGCTGTCCTTTTGATAGGCAAATAGAACTCTTCTTTTTCAACATCTCATTCTTTATGCACCCAATGGTGTGTAGGGCAATAACTTTTTGTTACTATTTCTGTAACAAACAGTTTTTTTTTATGGGGCAAGGTTGTTAGCCCCTGCACCCAACCCTGGAGGACCATTCTTGCTCCTTACATTTACAGCACTTGATATTCCCAAACAGTCACCCATCTAAGTACTGACCAGGTTCAATGTTGCTTAACTTCATTGATGAGACAAGAACCAGTTTATTCAACACGATCTGTGGACTTTTGACTTTGTTTTAATCTAATTTAACTGTTTCACTTTCTGGACAACCAGGATAATTCACACCAACTGCAAAAGGAAAAATATATATACGTGATAAAAAGTGTATACATTGCTAAAGATTTTTCCCATCTTGTTTCACTAAATTTTGCAGAACGAAGCTTCCATATTTTATGCCAAAGGGAATGTGGTCTAGTGGGTCATACTTCTGTACAGTTTCATCTGAGCCTGTGATGTAAAAATTTGAAATTAAACTGCAAATTAGAATAATTTGTGATTTTTAAAAAAGCCATGGATGTGGTGTAATGGCTATCAACTTGGAATGAGAAATCGGGGAGCCGAGTTCAAATTCCAGTTGAATTTGTTGCATTCACTTACACGCAAATACTATTGGGAAAGGTATCCATATATGTGCATTGTGGTGCAGTGGATATCGGCTTGGAATGAGAAATCGGGGAGCCGAGTTCAAATTCCAGTTGAATTCATTGCATTCACTTACACGCAAATACCCTTGGGAAAGGTATTAAGCCGTCTCTTCCTTCCAGTGATGGATTAAATAACAGGACAGATTGGGTTCTATAGCCTTGGCTGGCAACCAGTCTACTACAGAAAGCAATGGCAGCCTACTGCGGGATAATCTTCTGTCCAGTCAGTCATGACTCTTTTGAGACATGATCACCCGAGCGTGTTTCACGTATGACACAACTGACTGATCCATCTCTTCTCCTTTCAGCTATAGATTAAATAGCAGGACATATTGGGTTCTTTAGCCTTGGTTGGCAACCAGTCTACTGCAGAAAGAAATGGCAACCTACTGTGGGAAAATCTGCTTAGTCAGTCATGGATCGAAAGAGACATGATCGCCTAAGTGTATGCCACTTAACTTGACTGACTGACCTAAGCTGTGAGTAAGGTGTGAGTTGCTGTCACTGTTCAGTTATTAGGAGGAGGTGGCCATCTGTCCGATTATCTGAAACTGGAAGGACTGAATCACCATGGCTGTTCAGTCATCTGAAACTGTTCTATGGTGTTGAGTAGCCGTAGTTTTCCAGTTATCTGAATATTTGGAGGCAGGAAGTGGCAGTCTTGCTGTCTGTCTGAAACAATTCAAACTAAAATCAGAAACAATGTGTTGTTATTTTAATATTTAACTTAATATTTTCTTCGGGGTTATAATTAAATTTTGAATTCGGATTTGTTTCCATTTTTAAATGTACAATAGTGTGGTATTGTCGAGGTGGATATAATACACAGAGAAAGTGTGCAGCACAATATCCGTAGCTAAACAGATACACACAGAACAGTACAAAAGTTACAGTGACAGATAAGATAAAACTTACAGCAATGGCAGGAAGAGTTGGCAACCAGTCTACTGCAGAAAATAATGGCAACCTACTGAGGAAAAATCTTCAGCCCAGTCAGTCATGTCTCTTTAAGATATGATCACCCAAGTGTGTATCACTTATGGCACTGAACTGACTAAGAGTTATTCCCCTTGTTCATTATTATCTCCCCTATTTCATAATTATATTTTGTAATTTAAGTTACTTTCTGGGGTACTTCAATATGTTGTAATGGTTAGCAAGTGTATCTTGCCAGATCAACTGCTACTGATCTCAATTGATGCTCTTTACTTTTGGCCATGTGCCACATCTAAGCTTAGTAAATTACTAAAAATAACATTTTTAAGTGTTTTTATTTATTTATTTTTCTTCCTCCCAAAGCAAGGGGCTAGTCAGAGTGAAAAAGAAGGAAGGAACCGGTACCCTAATTCTAATCAGGATAAACCTCTACTCCTTTTTACAATACCAACAAAGATTATAAACTGGATTATAAGCAATCCGATTTTTTAAAAGAAAAAAAAAAGAGGAAATAAAATTTTCTGTGTTTTATCAAAATTTTTGCAATCCTTGTATGAGAAATACTTTGAAATTTCTAAAAATGACTTAAGCTAAGCAAGGAACCAAGGCGGTAAGGATTAAGACTAGGCAGTGATATAATCAGATGAGGTATTTACATTGTTCAGACTGTTGTCCTCATATTTGTTGCCATATTCACCTTCGATATCTGTCTATATTTCTGAGATGAGGTATTGTAATTATTTGCACTATTTACATTGTTTGGACTGTTGTCCTCATATTTGTTGCCATATTCACTTTCAATATCTGTTTATATTTCTGAGATGAGGTATTGTATTTACTTACTGTCCCTCTTTTTTTTTTTTTCACTCTTCTCTCTTGTAACTCCCTGTGCACCAGTGGCAGTAGTGCTCTAATTGGGGTGAAACGATTAGAAGAAATCCTAATATTATGACGATAGTAGGGTTTCTATATTTCTGAGATTCTTTTTTTTTTTTAATCATTTCACCCCAAGCATGGCATTCCACTGCCACTATTGCGCATGGCGCTACATAGGGTTAGACATAGGGAATGTCAGGAGGAAGGTGACAGATGAGTAAGGATAGCGAGGATGAGGGTTGGGCAGATGGGAAGAGTGTTTGATAGAATGGGAGCAGGTTAGTGTGTTAGGAGGTGTCTATTGACCTTACATTTAAACTCCTGGAGATTGTAGCTGTCGGGGAAGCAATCATGTGGAAGGGAATTCCACAGTCGGGAAGTGCGAGGAAAGAAACTGTTGGAATAAAAGTTGCGGTTGCATTTTATCGGTTTCACTGTAAAAGGGTGGGAGCTAGTTGCTAATCTAGTATCTCATGCAAATTCATATTTAGGGGGTACCAGTGATCTAAGTTCATCGGAGCAGAAGCCGTGAAAGTATTTATAGAAGAGACACAGGGAAGCCACGTCGTGCCGGTGGGAGAGAGACTGCAGGCGGTCTGCCAAGTCGGTATCTATCACATTACAGGCCCTCCTCTGAACCTTATCGAGAAGCCTGAGGAGAATAGCAGGGGCACCCGACCAGATATGGCAGCAGTATTCAATGCATGGGCGGATGGTAGATTTATATATGTGCAGGATAGATTTAGACGGAAAAAACTTCCGGGCTCTACACAGAGAACCGACTTTCATAGCAGCAGATTTAGCAATGGATTCGATATAGTCATTCCATTTGAGGTCCGCTGAAAGTGTGAGACCAAGGAGGCGTAGTGTTTTACTCTCTGGGAGGCAAGCCTGGTCCATGCTAATGGGAGGTAGGTGAGATTGTTGATGATGGTTAATTGAGAGTAGCTTCGTTTTAGAAGCATTAAAATTTACTAGCCATTTCTTACCCCAGTCCAATATGGATTGGAGGTCTTTTTCAATCTCGGCTGTGAGGTTAGCTTTGATGCCTACACCAGATTTTTGTAGGAGGTGAGAGTAAACTGTGGTGTCATCGGCGTACAAACCTACTTGGGCTCTTATGGAATCAGGGAGATCATTAATGTATATCAGGAAGAGTGTAGGACCTAAGATGGAGCCTTGGGGGACACCTGCGTTTGTATGGTAGTTCTGACAGGCATGTCCGTTTAATACCACCTTCATTGTGCGGTTAGAGAGGAATGACTGGATTAGTTCAAACAAATGTCCAGTTATACCATAGCTCCGCAGTTTACATAGAAGGCCAGCATGCCAAACTCTGTCGAACGCCTTAGATATATCCAATGCAACGGTTTGGGCTTCGCCATTCCTGTCGAGTGCCTGGTATATGTACTCGGTGATGGTCGTTAGCATATCAGCAGTAGACCTGGTGAAGCGGAAACCATATTGCTTGTTCGAGAGGAGCCTGTGTGCTGTGAGATGCTGAACCACATCGGCGTTGATAATGGCTTTGAACACTTTGCCAAAGATCGGAAGAAGGCTGATAGGGTGGTAATTTGCAGGGTCAGAGGGTTCTCCAGTGTTTTTAAATATAACTAAATATAACTAGGAACTACAGAGGAAGATTTCCAACAGGCAGGAAAGCAGGAAGCAGATAGGCAGAGGTTGTAGAGCTTAGAAAGGACAGAGGAGAGTTCAGGGGCACATTTCTTTAAGACTATGGTTGGGATTCCGTCACCACCGCTCGCTTTGTGAGGGTCAAGTTTTAAGATTATCTTAGAGACAAGCGAAGGTGTAATGTGAACATCATTCAGTTGTGCCTCGGTTCTAGGTGAGAAGTCGGGTATAAAAACTCCAGATGAGTTCAGACTCAAATTGTTCGAGAATCTGCGGGCAAAGCATTCAGCCTTATCTGCTGGGGAGGTGAGGACCTCAAATTTGTTGATTAGCGGGGGTATTGTGAACTTGCTCTTGTTAAGTACTCTTTTACAGAGTCGCCAATAGTCTTTAGAGCCGAATTTAGAGCATGCTATGCGTTGCTTCATTCTGGCAGCAAACAACATTTTAGCTTCGTTAAGTATCCTTTTACACCTATTACGAGCTGTAGTGAAAAGGCGCCTGTTTTGGTCCGACGCGTATTGTAATTATTTGCACTATTTGCATTGTTTGGACTATTGTCCTCATATTTGTTGCCATATTCACCTTCAATATCTGACTATATTTCTGAGATGAGGTATTGTAATTATTTGCACTATTTACATTGTTTGGACTGTTGTCCTCATATTTGTTGCCATACTCACCTTCTATATCTGTCTATATTTCTGAGATGAGGTATTGTAATTATTTATACTATTTACATTGTTTGGACTGTTATCCTCATCTTTGTTGCCATATTCACCTTCAATATCTGACTATATTTCTGAGATGAGGTATTGTAATTATTTGCATTATTTACATTGTTTGGACTGTTGTCCTCATATTTGTTGCCATACTCACCTTCTATATCTGTCTATATTCCTGAGATGAGGTATCTTAATTATTTACACTATTTACATTGTTTGGACTGTTGTCCTCATCTTTGTTGCCATATTCTCAATGTTTTAGACATTGTAGACTCTGACCTTCTTCAGTTGATTGGAATTTCAAACTGAACTCTTTATTTTGCTAAGTTAGCTCGTTCTAGTTCTGTGAGTCATGCCCCTTCCAGATATCTCAGTATTAATTATCTCCCTTTAACTCAACTCTCTAAGTTTTTTGTCTATCTCTGCTATAAACTCACAGCTCTTTGGGTCATGTCACTGATTTCAACCAAAACTTTTATCCACTGGGCCATGCGAGCAAACAACTGTTTGAACAATGTAAATAAGAATAAAACCTGTTCAAAAGACTGGAGTGGAGAGTGAACTGGGCAGTTTTATCCACTGTGACGAGTCAGGCCTGCAATCATGCTGTTACTGCTTGAAATGACTT